>JAMZEH010000082.1:2337209-2539709 GCA_024699665.1 Ostrea denselamellosa | reverse complement strand
TTGCCGTTGTTGAGCTGCATTGAATATTTAAAATCTTTTTTAATTAAAAGATCTTTTTTATTAATCTTTATTTCCATGAAAAATCCATACCTAGCCTCAAAGGATCACAACGTAACTGAAAATGACTTCACATAACACAGACGCCTCAACACCAATATGACTGACAAGATTTTGCTGTTCTGGATAAGATCAAGGTCACAAAGTCATAGGTCATGATACAATATGAAATATACTGTCATAAGAAATCCGTATACAAAATGTGAAAGCTCTACCTTAAGTAGTGCATAAGATATTGAATAGGTCACTGACTGATTTTTATTAAAAGTATATCAAACCTCCAGATCAAAATCCAAAGGCCAACACCGAGCTATAAAAAGATTGATTGATTGATTGTTTGTTTGTTTTACGTCCTGTCGAGAATTTTTCACTCATATTGAGACGTCACCAGCTGTAGGTGAAGTGCCACAAATTTAGACCTATGCTTAGCGCTTAGGGCCGTAGCAGTGAGGGTTCTTTAACGTGCCAACGCCCACCGTGACACGGGACCTCCGTTTTTAAGGTCATATCCGAAAGACCCGTGATTCTCACTTTTGAATGCCGAGCGTTTGGCGAAGGAGCAATCACTACCTATTTTTCGTCTTAGGTTTGACACGGCCATGGCACGAGCGTGGCTCGAACTCACGACCTCCCGATTACGAAGCGAACGCTCTAACCACTGAGCTACCGCGACCGGTAGCTATAAAAAGACTTGTCATGATGAATCTATATACAAAATATGAAAGCTCTATCTTAAATAGCTTAAAATATTTTGATTAGGTCAGTGTTTTTTAAAATTAGGTCATGGCCACAAGGTCAATCACGACTGTATCACAAGGCTTAGTCATAAAAGAATCTATAGACACCTTGGCTACATTTTTTAAAAAGAAGGTTAAATTCAAAGGTTACAAGGTCAAACATGAAATGAAAGGTTTTGTCATAAGAAATCTATATACAATATATGAAAGATCTATCTTAAATAGTTCAAGACATATTGAATAGGTCACATTTTTTTTTAAAGTAAGGTCATGCTTCCATGTCAAGGTCACATGATCATACACCATTGTATACATGAAAGGTCTTTCCGAAAAAAAATATATGTAAAATATAAAGCCCAAGCCCTAGCACATAGCAGTTTGATCCCCAATTGTGGCTCCACCCTACCCCAGGGACCATGAATTGCACAAATGTAGATCTACTCAATGCCGGGTTGTTTTCATGTAAATTGGAACTTTTCTGGCCCAGTGGTTCTTTAAAAGAAAGTTTTGAAAGATTCTCCCTATATATTTGCATGTAAACATTTGACTCCCTACTGTGTCCCCACCCTACTCCCAGGGGCCATGAATCAAAAAAACAAATTGAATCTGCACTACGTGTATCAGGAAGCTTTCATGTGAATTTGAACTTTTCTGTTCCAGTTGTTCTTGAGAAAAATTTACATATATATTTAAATGTAAAACATTTTATCCCCTTGTGTGGCCTCTCCCTACCCCTGGGGCCATGATTTTAACAAACGTGAGTCTGCACTATGTCAGGAAGCTTCTATATAAATTTGAACTTTTCAAGCCCTCAAGTCTTGAGAATAAAATGTTTAAATGACCCACCCTATTTTTGCTTTTCGTGATTATCTTCCCTTTGAAGGAGATGTGGCCTTTCGTTTACACAAACTTGAATTCCCGTCACCCAAGGATGATTTGTACCAAGTTTGATTGAAATTGGCTCTGTGGTTCTGGAGAAGATGAAAATATGAAAAGTTACGGACAGACAGACTGACGAACGGATAGACGACAGACAAACCCTCATTTCAGCTTTCAGCTCATGCGCGTTAATAATCATTACTAAAATTAAACCTACGTTTAAGATTTGATCAAAATAAAGATTTCGATTGTATTGAATATATTGCATTATATAGACATCGATTTTTGTACGGGAAGACAATAACGTAATTTTGCTTCATTCAGAGCCTCTGAATAGGTTTTATAACACAAATATCAATAACAAAAATAAACCTTATTATTTTCTATCATTGAAATAGTAAATTACAAATTTTCGACACCAAAATGACAGCTGATATTGCTTAGTTACGGGAAAATGGAGATTGTTGGTAAATATCCACGGTATTGGAATGATCTCGTTCTATGTCCAAGTCTAATTAGGATGACATCCTTCTCAAACTCAAAGACAGAAGAAGAAAAATCCCTGTTGCCCCGTACAGCAGCAGAGCAATTCTGGTACCCACAGAAAGGTCTCGTCACAAGGAACACTTATGTGGTAGATGAAGGTCTTATCACTCACCATTCAAAACTTATGGCTAAAGTTTTTTGGTTTTTTTTCGAACGTTGTCCAAACTCTCAGGTCATGTTCATGATGTAAAAAAAATTGGCACTAAAATAAACGTCTTGTCAAAGGGATACACATGTGAAATATGAAAACCTTATTACTAAACATTCAAAAGTTATGACCAAGGTTAAAGTTTTTCAAAAGTAGGTCCAAACGGTCATAAAGTAAGCTCTTATCAAAAGGAATACACGTGTGAAATATGGAAGCCCTATCACTAATCATTAAAAAGTCATGAGCAAGGTTAAAATTTGTAGGGGGCAAACAGACAAACCAAAAACTATATACCTCCGAATGTCTGATTACGGAGACATCACTTCGATTACGGGCACATCATAATTAAAATCCCTTTAAAAAGGCAGAATGCCCACAGCCTAGATTTCCGACACTTATTTGGTAAATATACTCAACAAAATAAGTTAAAGGCCAACGGTAAAAAGTTAAACATTTTATAATGCCAAATTTTCAATTACCGACACTTTTAGGGAATAAATACAAATCAAAAGTTTTTCGTCCCGAATTTTCCACTCATATGGAGAAGTCGCCATTGTCGGTGAAGGGCTGCAACATTTAGGCCTATGGTCGGCGCTTGTGGCTTTTGAGCAAAGAGGGATCACCTGCTGTGACACGGGGCCTCAGATATTGCGGTCTCATCCGAACGACCGCCCAATTTGGTCGCCTTGTACGACAATATTACTAATTCTAACTCTGATCTCCACGAGGCAGTATTGGCAAGAAAAATATATTATGTATACTCAACAAAAAAGTCAAGAGTCGACTATTTTATCCAAACAATTTAAGTACATTGTGTACTGGCAAGAAGAATATAGATAATGTTAAATTCAAACCGGTTTGACAAAAAATAGGTGACCCTTAGCAATTTTTGTTTAATATGACTCCATCTAAGGACTACATAACTCTAACGCACGTACAGAAACATAAGCAAGCAAATTCTAATGTTACTATGTGTAGGACTAAAGACTTGAGGAATTTTAAGTAGCCCTATCGTACATTCCGTTATTGAAAACAGGTCATCTGAAACGGTAGCTCGGTAAGATGAAAGGAGGAAAGATGCAAAGAATACGTAATGATTTGTAAAATTTACATGAAAACATGTCATGAAGTTTTATTATACCATACACCACATAAAATAATGATTATCAATGTAACTATAATTTTGGTCTTTCCTGTATCTTCATTCTGGAGTTCAACTTGAATATATTGCCTCCATTAAATTATATTTTTATCTTATTTTTATGATTACATAAAAATGGCATCCTTCTTGTTTCTCGTTTTACACCGAGTTTTAAATTTGTGATATGAATGATAAAAAAATGAAAATAATATTGCTGAAAGGTCAATAGCATAATGAAAATATGTTTGTGTATAAATATTAACATATTTCATAATATGTATTTGCATAAAAAACAAAAATAAAACAACAAACAAGAAAGGGAGAAGTTTAATATCTAAATTTTAATCTGTTATATCAAGCCTGGACTCTCCATAAGTACATGTAATTTATTCTAAGGTATCTTTTCTTTTTGTCAATACGCAGTTCATAGAATACTTATCTGCTATCCTAATTGTTGATGAAAAAATACAGATAACGAGACCAATCTTATAAATCGTATAAAGAATACATAATCAAGAGTTGGGTGGTGAGATACTCAAGCTGGTTGAAAGAAATCATAGAATTATTAATAATCACACCTGCACGTACTCGATGCAAAGGACTATAAATGAGTTGGGGCTAATTTCACCTCTAAAATATGTTACCAGGAATCTATTTTTAGAGTCATATTCTTCTGATATTGAACATTTTGTTGAAGTATTTAGTTGTATTATTCATATGTGTACAGTTTAAAATATATACATGCGGAGTTTTTAATTCGTATACCTAGCTGAGCTGGTTAATAGTATTTAATTGCAGACATTTGATGTTATGCAAACACATGTTTTACAATCACTTAAATAATATCTCACATGGTACCTCAAAACGCCAGATTACGTCATATTGAACCTTTATATATACGTGTGTGAAATAAAACGTGTTCGTTTAGAAGTACGTGTGTGTTTAAATATAAAACTTCATCTCTCCGAAATTCTCTTACACGAGCCCATGCAATCTGGACCCAAATCGGTCTAGTGTCGTACTGTGATCTGCTATTAGTACATGAACTGCAGGTGCTCTGTCGAAATGAGGCAACTCTGGGATTAGTCATTTAAAACAAACATCACAGTCTTGAAAGTGTTATTCATAACTGAATTGAGATAACTCAAAATATCTCATTTAGGAGAGTTACGGGCTTTAGTGTACGTTATGGTTTCCATTTTGACCATGAGAATTGTCTGGCCACTGATTTAAGATTATCCGTAACTTACATGTAGGTAATAGCTTAATACATGTACTTAAATTCAAATGGAAATAAACCTTTGTAAATAAATTTGCAAGTCTTTAATGTCAATAATAAGTATACATTCTGAAAACAACCTGAACGTAATGCCTCGCCATTGCAATTCCAGCATTTCATCGTCATCTTGATAACGTCACGTGGTTACCGTATAGAACATAAACGTGGGTTACACAACCTGTGAGAGTTAGCACTTTTTTTTTCTCAAAATCGAGTTTTTAATTTTTCGTAAATTTTCGAGAGACACGAAGCTTGTAAACGTCATTCCTTCACTTCTTGTCAATGTACTGAAATATACATTCACCTGTAGGTAGTTACATTTCCATTGTTTTTACCTTAGATGTCTTTACTATTACTTATTATTAGTAATGATAGCCATTTCCTCATGAATGCGATGCAGTTGTAAACAGTGTGTGTATGAATTTTGATAAGCATACTACATCTATTTTAATGGCTAAGAGTTACGACAGAAATGATTATAGAATGTAGATATAAAACATAGATTTTTTTTTAAATACATGAGGAAATGAATTGCAACACTTCACTCCAGTATACTTTTCATGAAGCGCTTCATTAAGCATTCTGGCTTGACGCGTCGCAATGTATGTGAATGGTTTTGAAAAGTTTACCCGTCACTGAGTAAAATGTTGTCTGACTTGTATTATACCAATTGAGTCCGTTCTTTGCATACTGATTTTGACTACGGATTGCTCCATTACCCGGTAAAGATATAGGACTCACGGCGTGTGTATCTAATCAGCAGGGGATTCTTACGCCTCCTGGGCACCTGATCCCACTTATCTCAATTTTGTATTTTTACAGGAGTTATATGATTGATCCCTGTTCGTTATCTTCACCTTTTCATGCATACTGAGTGGCAAATCAGTTCATTTCTTCATGTAAAAACATGATTTATATCGTAAATGGATCAATATTCACGAAAAACAAATTATTAGATAGTTTTTAATTAGCAATATAGTACACAGATGTCTATCGGAAGGATATCTATGACGTCATGTATAAAATAACATGACAAACAGTGGACAATTAAGTTATCGCTCACTTATCAGTTCTTTCAAGTTCTTGATATTGGAAAAGCACTCACTTAGCCAATCTGAATTTTACTCCTTTTTTATGGTCAAACATAGGCACAGTCGTTCCTTGTTCTTTATTATCACTTAGCATTTCTGAGTTCATTCACCGATATTAAGATAATTCCGTTGCCTTAAAGATCGATCATTTCGATTTAATGAATCTAACTGGTAACGTATCAGTTCTCCGAAAGAGAGAAATGATTTAGAACTATGTAACTTCACAAAACGATACTAATTTTAGGGTAAATGAGGATCACACATTCGCGTCATTATTGAAAAAGATATTACCTGTGTATATACTATACACCTGGAAAGATTTTGCCTGACCTCTATTTCTTGAGTGAACATTAAATGAATAAAATAAATGTTTATTCGGTACATGTATACATACAATTATTCGTACATACCATGGATAACCCATGGAAGTTCTAAAGCTTATTTCCAGTGGGTCCTTTGATGCACGGATGTTAGCGTTAGAGGGTGTTATGTGGGAGGAAACCGGAGTACCCGGAGGAAATCCGCTATTTTCTTTAGAGAAGTGGACATAGGCTACATTCACGGCTCTTTTTAAACCTTCAGGTTTTGATTCTGGACAATTTGTAAATGCCGGAACCCTTCGACCGACATTTCGCCTCGAATATACCTGTATTTACGTAATACTTATTTCCACAATTTTAATTCTAGGAAGAACTGGAGACAAACGATTTGAGACGAGCGATTTGATTATATCATTTAAAGTTCTTGAGTGGAAGACATGGACTGTTTGTTTGTTTCATGTCCCGTCGAGAAATTTTTACTCATATTGAGACGTCACCAGATGTAGGTGAAGTACCACAAATTTTGACCTACGTTTAACGCTTACAATGAGGGTTCCTTAATGTGTCAACGCCTGCCGCGACACGGGACCTGCGTTTTTAAAGGTTATATCTGAAAGTCCTGTGATTCTCACTGTGATTGGCGAAAGAACAGTCACCATCGATATCTTCGCGTTAGGTTTAACGCAACTACGACATAAGCGGGGCTCGAACTCACGACCTCTTTGTTAAGAAGTGAACGCTCTACCACCGAGCTACCTCGACCGGTGGAAGACGTTGACAATGACAGACAATGAGACTGACGATAATAGAAAAGATATCCTACTTTATACATGTAGCTAAACAAGATGGTGTAACACTCCCATTTAGAATGATTGCGTACACGAGATTGGTGGTTAATTTATGAATATGCAGTTGATTGGAAATGGTCTAAGCTACCATCTTGCGGGGAAAATTCAACCATATCCACGTTTTCCTTAGTAGGTTTTGGATCTATATCCTCGGTGATTTCCTTTTGTAAATGAATAACTTACTACTTCCGAGGGGCCTTCGTGGCCGAGTGGTTAGAGCATCGGGCTCAAAATCACAAAGCCTCTCACCTCTGTCGGCGCGTGTTCGAATCTCGGCCGCGGCGTTATGTGAGCAAGTTTGCCAGTTTACTTGCGGAAGGTCGGTGGTCTCTTCCCAGGTACATTGTATCTGGGTTCTCTCCTCCACCAACAAAAACTGGACGCCACCAGATAACTGAAAAATTGTTGAGTGTGGCGGAAAGCAACAAATAATCAATCAATCAATCAATACTACTTCCGCCTTCATACTCGCAGTTGGACATCCTATAGATTAGAAGGGAAGCTTACAATTGATACGTAAATTCCAGCAGCTTGGGCAGAGTGCATTTTCAACAGCGAGATGACAACTTTCATTAGATGGTGACACAGCTGTAGTTAAATAAAACACAAATGACTTTGAACACGTAGCTGAAACAATATCAAGAGTGCAATCCAAATGCTCTGATATGTATACGATCACTGGATAAACCAATACACATGCTTTGAAGAATTATGTGTCGAACCTATTTTCTGCATTCATTTCATTGATTCTCTGACACTTTAACACTTCTTTTAAGTTAAGTACTTTACGAATCGAGAATACCGCAGATAATTGGTCATTTCGTATTCATTGAGTTAAACCTTGGTTTGGTTTGTAGACCAGGATCTCCTGTACCTTGTGTGAATAGATAGTAGAATAATTGGGCATGTCTGTTCATAATGAGGCCTTATATGGGAATTTGATTTATAAGTGATAATTCGTCGAAATGTAAATTGAGAGAAGACTCGGTAGAAGCAGATATTCAATAGATAGAATGATGCAAATGGAAAAAAAGAATTCAAGGAGAAATTTCAGGTCTGGCCGTTCGATTCTGTTCTTGATTGAATTGGTGACCTAATGCATTAGCAATATAGAAATAAGTATCTGCCATTGGAATTGATTTGTTCATCAATTCAAGACAAGGCATGCCACTATTCCGTAAATGAGTTCACTTATAACTGCCCACGAAATGCATGATGGTGAAAGATATTGGCGTCTTTAACTCGTGCGGTATATAGAAATTTACAACATGGGATCATCGTTGAAAATATTTAAAAAGTTTCAAAAAATATTTGCCTGGAAGGTATAGGTGATTACAGGTGATAAAAAAAATTTAAATGCATTATTGCATTTCCTGTTGCTGAACTTCTCTATACGTGTGGACTTCTTTGCAAACATACCATCTAATCTATTGCAGCAGAAAATATGAAAATCAAGCATGAATAATGTACGAAATAAATAGTTTAATATTGTTTATGGGTTTCATTAAATCAAATGCACAATATCCAATTTAATATAGCTAGCAAGCGTTCTGTGGTCGCCTTCACGAAAATAATCGAAATGAGATAACAAAATGTATATTACCGTGATACCAGAAATTAATGACGAGTAAATAAAACACAAGGAAATTGTTTTATTTTTCCTATATGTTCTAGAATTCAACCGCAGTTTTCCTGCAGCAGAAAAAAGGCCACAAAATTTCACAATAACGACCACTGGATTTTTCAGCACTATAGAGAAACAAACCATGGATAATGTTGAAAATATTCAAACAGATTCTGTCCTGCTCTGACAATTACAATTCTGGATAATGTACAAATAATAAATAATTTTAGAGAAAGTTTCGGAAACGTCGCATATGTCCTTAAATACCAGTAAGTGAGTGTATAGTACGTTACTGGTGGTCGGTAACTGCTAGGAATTCAATGTTGTAAGTTACATACGAATGCAAAGTAGCACATGCATGTAAGATATCAGTATGTGTTGCAATATGGTGCCAAGAATTAGTTTTACAAATTGAATGCATTAAACCGTGTCCATACCAACGAATAAACTATTATCTACAAATGTCGCATTGTATGTATACATTAAAACAGAAGCTAATCTACATTTTGCTGTGAAGAGCAGACAGACAGTTTTGGTATTCATCCTTACACTGGTGTCTTAATTTTGAACAACCGACATAATCCAACTTCGTGTATTTTGAAGAATAAAAAGCATCTTCCGCAGAGTTTTTCTTACGATTATTATAATAAATGGGTCATATAATTTTGGCACATAAAGAGCTTGTACCAAAACACAGTCAATATTTCAGACGACGTACAAAATCCCTTCCTATGTAGAGGAGCATTACGAATCGGCTCCCGTAGACTTTCTCAGAAATGCATTCAAAGATAGATATCAAAATTACTACCCGATTTGACGTAAGAGGAATGATCTCATTGGACCTACCAATATGTGTGTTTGTGTTTTTTACGTTCCGTTGAGAATTTTCACCCGTACTGAGACACGAAGCCCCATGATTGGAGCTCAAGGTCGTAGCAGTCAGGGTTCTTCAACGTGCCTACACCTGTTCCGTTTTAAGTTTGACGCGGTCATGATACGATCAGGGCTTGAGCTCCGACCTCCCGCTTTCGAAGCGAACGCTCTACCACTGCGCTACTGCGACCGGAAGTTAGGTGAAGTACATTAGTCCTGTGTGTAGCTAAGAAGATATTAGAAAGCTAAAATAAAGCAAATCATATATGCGTCTTGTCTGTGTGATTTCCACCTTTCCGTCTTCTCTCTTCCATTGTCTAAAAACCTCATGTTGGTTAAATATAATACATGCATCTTTTAAGCCTATTCCCCTTGCAGAACTTTGGATTAAAGCTAATGAATGCAGTTGTAAAATCTATTTATTCTGAGACAAAAGTATACGGGACCAGTACACCGTAACAAACCGGAAGAGAAGATTTTTCAAATGACGGATTTCTTGTAGATTTTGCTATAAAGCAAATACTGGACGGGACCGCTTCCATACGTAGACTTTAAAGAGAAGAGGGTTGTATACATGCGTTTAACCTGACACAAGACAACATTACATTTTTTTTTATTTACTTCGGTAGCACAAAATTGAACATCCGATCTCAGAATAACCTTCTCTTGCAGACGAGCGCTGATTAGACTTGACAATTCAACTTATGTACTAAAATAGCCCCCAAAAACTCATTAAAAAGTACATGTCTGGGGCACGTTTAAAGCAATATTAGATCCACATCTGACAATTTTCTTTTGTTGTAAAATGTGCTAATATAATAGCTTTGTATATAACTTTAACTATAATCATTGATAAAATTTAAACTAATTTTTTCAAAAATAAAAAATTCGATTCTCAAGTTTTATTTGAGATATTGACAGAGATATCAATAACAAAAGCGTATAGGCCTCTTTCTGTCATTGAAATAGTAAATCACAATTTTACAACAATTTCGACTCCAAAATGACAGCCTGTATTGGTTTGAAGGCGTGACACAGAAGAGGGTTATACGTAGTAGCGGCTTTTAATGCAAACTTCAAAGACAAACTGTATTTTCGTTGGTAGAAATCGACGTACAATCCAACACTTAAAAGAAATAAATTTCATTTTTTGTAAACACATGAGGGTACGAAATGCGACACTTCACGCCAGCATAGTTCATGAAGTGCGTTTACGCTTCAGACAATATATATATATAAATATATGTGCCGGCATGAAGCGTTAGAGTTCATCCCATCATGCATCATAAAAAATGAAGTCTATCATTCTACTTTCGTTTTTGTCGGGGTTTCCAACCGTTAACGAGGCACTACATCTCACTTTGCTCAAAAATAGTAAAATGACAATTTTCCCAAAGCTTTTTCTAATTTTGTTGCATAGTTGAATGTATAAACTTTGCAAAAATAACACACTTCTAAAGTTGAACATTCTCATTTAAATGCAAACAATAATAGTTTTTGAAGGCCTTTTTTAACAACATTGAGACTTCCTCTTTCGGTCTTCGAACGCATGCGCATGGAGGGTAAACAATTCATTGAGAGTTAGCGTACAATGGCTAAACCCAGAATTTTGACATACTATGCGAGAAAAGGGTTTACATAGAACAAGATACAACTCATACGCACACTAGAATTTACGTGGGGATATCGCGATGACCCTCTAGCTACGAGACACACACGCAGGGCTTTAGAAGTAAGTGCTATTTTTATCATAACACGTGGCGTGCTTTAAAAAAAACATTATTTGGTTTTCCGATATAATAATGATTTATAATTGCTTAATTATAATAAGCAGGAATTAATCCCATACTCGAGATGCGAGTGTGGACCTTTTAATGGGTATTTAAATAAGGTTTTTTTTTTACACCAAACCTGTGTTGTCATACTGAATCACGTGATGTAAAATGTCCGAGTCAGAATGAATGATTGATTGATTTATTGATTATATATTGATTAACGTCCTGCTCGAGAATTTTTCACTCATATGGAGACCTCACCATTGCCGGTGAAGGGCTGCAAAATTTAGGCCTATGCTCGGGGCTTAGGGCCATTGAGCAGGGAGGGATCTTTATCATGCCACACCTGCTGTGACATGGGACCTCGGTTTTTGCGGTCTCATCCGAAGGACCGCCCCATTTAGTCTTATTCGACTTTATTCGACTCTTACGACAAGCAAGGGATACTGAGGATCTATTCTAACCCGGATCCCCACGGGACCAGAGTCAGAATGAAGCAGCCATTGACTTCCGGATGATCTAGAAAGCGCATTTGAGAGCAAATTAGTGCATCCCTAATGTTCAAAATTGTCAGTATTGTTATGATTTTTATTATCTTATCGATATGTGTTTTAAAAAGCACTCAATTAAAATGTGCAAAATGAGCTGTAATGTCTCTTTAAAATAAACATAAACTGTAATATATTTAATTTATTATTAAGTACCACGAAAATTCTGTATTCATATGCGCAGTTTCTTTACTACTGCAGCATGTTTATGAGGAAATGCCTATCAAGATATCAAAGGGGAAGAAATCTGTGGAAAATGGACGTATAGAATTATCATCAGGTATCACCGAGTGAGAAAAAAAACCCCGTACAATACTAGTGTTATTCATAGGGAACAAGAGAAGAAAATTAAGAATGATCGAGATAGTGGATCAACATTGACACAAGCAATGAGAGATACATCACAGTTCTTATCCTGTTTGATTTCCACGGTTTGTTATAGAACGTTCACTCAGGAACAGCTGTTAGCTCAGACAGGCGATGACTGCGGTGTCAAGGACCCCGGCTTACACAAGCGCGTTGATAAAAAAGATGCTCGGTGGGCCACAATGCTTGCTTGTAGTTGGTTGGTTGTATATTGTTTAATGTCCCACTTGTGAATTTTCACTCAGATGGAAACGTCACCATTGCCGGTTCAGAGCTGCAAAATTTAGGCATATGCTCGCCTCTGAGCAGGCTGCGATCTTTTTCGTGCCACACCTGCTCAGCGCTTGAAACCGTTATAAACACCAGAAGACAGATTTCATGCTCATTTTGAAGAATATCAAATAAAAATTTTCCTTGATATTGATACAGTGTGCATAGTTTTTAAAATGATTTCCTTTCCTATCACCCCCTTCAGAGAAACATTCTTCAAACTTTCCGGACATTTCAATTCAGTCAGGTGGTTTTCTGTGCATCAATTTCTAAATCAAATATTTCACTCCCATATAAATCTAAGATTGTACTCATATTTAATTTCTCCACTATTTTTATTTACACATGGAAATTTTGATGAATTTCTTTCTGTAAGATTTCTTAAGGATGTACTTTACGAAAAAAGTGATATCGACCCAGGGGTAGGTGGAAGGGTTTATTTTTTGTTTCTTATTATGTTTTTGTTGTATTGCAAAGTTTATGAATAGTATATTTCAACTTTAAAGAAAGAAAGAAAAAAGAAAAAGTCCGTATGTCTTTGACAGTAAATAAATTCGGATTTACCGATCAATTCTGTTCACATATTAATTGTCTAACATTGTTTTCTTTACGTAAAACACAGTCTGAAGATATCTGATGCAAATTTACGCATAGAGTTTTTTTTTCGGCTGTTGTTGTTAATTTCCTGATGATTTCTTTATTATTGGTAATTTTCCGATGATTTATTTCGTCTAACATTGTTTCTTTGGGTAGAGCATGGTCTGAAGATATCTGATGCAAATAATTTATGCATAGACTTTTTTTTTTTTGGTTGTTGTTGTTCTTGTTAATTTTCTAATGATATTTTTTTGCTGGGGGTGGGGGTGGGGAGAGAGAGAGAGAGAGAGAGAGAGAGAGAGAGAGAGAGAGAGAGAGTGAGAGAGAGAGGGGGGGGGAGGGGGTGATTTTCTGATATTTTTAGAAGAAAGGAAAAGAAATCTTGGTTGTGGTTTGTATTCATTACGCGGAGCTTACATTGTGAAAAGTAATTTCTCAATTGCAAAAAAGTGTGATTTTATAGCACAAAAAAAATGTATTGATCTTTTATAGATCAGAAATGATAGTGTGGAGACTTACTCACTATAATTAGGATTATTAAAGTCTGAAGTGTAAAACGGATAAGAAACATAGCATTTAATCATACGTCCCTCAGATCTGCATTAGACTGCAAAAGGATTTTTCTTCGTAGAGGTATATTGATAATTATACCGTGTCTGTGACAAGGCAGTGTCTTTTTACCATTAAGAAGAGGAAGCATTGCAGAAATGATCGATAAGCCACGAGACTAGACCATTATCCCGCCATTCACCTCCTGATATATATATATATATATATATATATATATATATATATATATATATATATATATATATACACATTTCTGAGGTATATAAGATGGGGGAAATGTCTCATTTTAGCTTTTATGGTTTATGGTAACAGTCAGCAGTTATACATAGATACTGAGGGGCATTTTGACTGTTCCTTGAGTAACATTCGTATTTGTATTACTTAATCTACTATATATTGATTTGTTATCAAATAACACTCGGAATATACTGCAAAATGCCATTTTATTATACTACCATCGCGCCAATCTCCGGAAAAGTAATTCTGTATGGTACAAAGGGACATAACTCATGTAAAAGTAGGTCTGTCATATGATGGTTGGGTTTTTATTGCTTAACGTCCCGCTCGAGAATTTTTCACTCATATGGAGACGTCACCATTGCCGGTGAAGGATTGCAAAATTCGGGCCTATGCTCGGCGCTTACGGCCTTTAAGCAGGAAGGGATCTTTGTCGTGCCACACCTGCTGTGACACGGGGCCTCGGTTTTTTGCGGTCTCATCTGAAGCACCGTCCCATTTAGTCGCCTCTTACGACAAGCAAGGGGTGCTGAGGACTTATTCAAACCCGGATCCCCACAGAACTTCATGTGAAAATCAAACTTCTTCAGATCATAGAATAACCTTAAACATGTAGTCTCCTGTATGTGAATACTAGTACAGTACAACGAAAACTGCCTAATCCGACACCTGTGTAATCCGACCCTTATTTTCATTCTCAATACCATATTTTCATTGTTTTTTTATACTGTTTATTTCGACACATTTGTATTCCGACAAAAATTGGTCTTCTACTACATATCGGATTACACAGATTTCACTGTAAAGCAAAACATACGGTGTACAAAGTGTGACCAATTGACAGAAAAATGTCTAGCAGCACGCGCAGACTGACGGAATGCTAGTCTTTGGGAGGATGCGTATACACTACTTTTCACTGGAAGGGAATTAATAAAGTTCAAGAAAGGAGAAAAAAAAACCCAGAGATCATGTTATGTATATTGAATTCAAATACGTTTGAAATTGTTCATACCAATACCCCTCATGGCCCTATCAATATTAAAGGTTTCAAATGATAAAGGAATCCACGAGATTTTTTTTTTCAATCATCTCAGCAAACATCACAAAGCTACAGTTTGTTTCATTAAAGCACAGATATCCTTGGGCAGTGGTGATTCAAATTAATTCAAAACACGAGTCTGGGACCAGAGCGGGGCCCGGGCACAGGTTTCGACTTCTTATAGCAATGTATAGAATTAAAAAAATCCATAAATATTTAATAACTATTACGTTGGTTGTATATTGTTTAACGTCCCACTCGAGAATGTTTTATTCATATGGAGACGTCATCATCAAGGACGCCCTATATAGTTGCCTCTTACGACAAGCAAGGGGTACTGAGGACCAATTCTATCCCGGATCCTAATGGGATCTTTACTGGGGTATTTAAATGGGACCGTCACTGTTCAAATCTGACGAAGCCTGAATTTTGTTTTTCAAACTGTACATGCGTTTCTGTGGAATTAACGTAATGTATTTTTTATGATTTTTTTTTTTTAAATATCAATGAAATGCAAATATTTTAATTGGGGATTGAAGTTATTGTTAATATTAACGTTCAAGTTGTATAATCTCTAGAAATAAATCAAGTGTGTTAAAAAAACCTTGTTCTTGAGGAGATAAAGAGAACCGAGTCCCGACAAGTGAAGATTCCAAACATATATACGTGGGTATACATGTACAGTATACATTGCCTTTTAAAATCTTTGTCCTTCAACGTAAGCTTCTCGCTGCACTTTGCGAATCTCTTTGTTTTGATATGCCTAGTGCGCCTTTTCCAACAAATTATCCACGCGAGATATTCTAAGATTCTCCAACGATTTAAACAACAATGACAGATTAATTAGAGAAATATAGCTTAGTTGTCAAATATTTTAAGAACGAATAACATCGATCTAATTGTCATGAATAAATATGGAGGATATGTATGTCGAAATTATAATGCTTGATTTTTTTAAATTGCCCAATTCAGCGTAACAAATTGCAGTTCTAATGTAAAATCATTCTGAGAAAAACTAAAACCCGGTGGGACTTGAAAATGCGATCTACAAATTGTCAGCTCAGTAACCTTGCAGGGAAGGTGATGGATCGTAAGATATTGTTTAATTAACTTGTACATTTTTGCATTCGTGTCCCCTCTGTTATCTTGAGTCATACTGAAAATTCTTGAGGTTCTGAAAAGAGGAAAATGTGCTTTAGTTCCCTTTAAGCTTATTATCCCAACAAACGTAAATGATCGGCATTCCGATATACGTCGACAATTAAGGAGAAATGCACAATGTTCTAGGAAATTTTTTGATTACTTGCAGTCAGAAACCTCTGCAGAAAAAAAAAATCACATTTCTGATATTTATGTGATACAGTGTGTTTCTAACTGATGAACGTAACGTCATCATACCTTTCAATTAGGAAATAATGAACACTATCATGCCGATTTTAATAAGTGTGGATGTTTCAGATGCTTAATGAAAGGTGTTACTTTTTTATCTTAATCAACTAGACAACATATGTTCACAGTTTTTGTTTTACTTTTTCAATATTTTTTTCCTCCAGTGGAATGCTTAGAACAGTAAAGTGATTAGAAACACCATTGTCGCTCTTGGAGTTCAAATCTTTAATACGGAGTATGTATGCTTTTAAATCAGAAAATCGACACCCACACATTCCATCACCTCTAAACAAATGTCGGTCGATATAGAGTAATATATAAGTCAATGTTAATGTGTTACCCCTTAACATACTAAACTGATTTCACATTTCACTTTGTTTTATGAGGATAAATAATTGGTATTAAAGCGATATGAATCTGTATGATGGGGGGAAAAAAGTTGTAGCGAAGAAAAAAGAAGACAGAGGCATACTACTGGATAAATATTGAACAAAATCAAATGACTCCATGATTCCAATTTGCCAGGGTTTAAAATAAAATAGCACGGAATGTCTGCAGTATTGTGTAATGTCTTTATTTTATGTATCTAGGGTTTTTATTTATTTATTTATTTTCAATATTTAAAAAAACATAACGAAACACACCTCTTGCGTATGTTAATCTCAGTATAAGGATGAATGCTACATCCGGGAAATTTGATATGGATGAAAAGTGGAAGATACGTACAATAATAGTTTGAGTTGAAAATTTTTACATTCACTTTACTTAATTTAATAAAAAAATGCAGTTTTAGTAAAAGGTAATCTGAAAGAAAATTTAAAACCGGTACTGGACTCAAACCTCACCATCAACATGCTGGCCTACTGAGTTACTCATCTAGGTAATGAACTATGAACTAAGTAGACAGATATTGTTCATATTGGTATTTTCATTCATGGTTTATTGATTGATTATATATTGTTTAATGTCCCGATCGAGAATTTTTCACTTATATGGAGACGTCACCATTGCCGTTGAAGATCTGCAAAAGTTAGGCCTATGCTTGACGTTTATGGCCTTTGAGCAGGGAGGAATCTTTTTTGTGCCACACCTGCTGTGACACGGGGCCTCGGTTTTTGCGGTCTCATTCGAAGGATCGCCCCATTGAGTCGCCTCTTACGACAAGCAAGGGGTATTGAGGATATATTCTAACAACCCGGATGCCCACGAGGTTATTCATTGTTTAAAAGGAAGACATTCATTATGATGATGTCGAGTGCCTCCTTAATATTATCTTATGTCCATTTTATGTTTTTATTGTTCTTTCATTTAGTTTTATATGTAATAATAAAAAGATTTTGCACTTTAATTTCAAATATCACGTTTTATATCTTTCTAAGGGTTTTGCACACATAATGCAAGACAATGCATTATGTAAGATGATAGATTATGTAAGATGAAAGATTATGTAAGATGATACATTATATCAGATGATACATTATGTAAAATGTAAGATGATGCATTACTTGCTTATATCACAAAACAACGAAATTTAGTTATCCATGAAAATTAGTGATTTAATAGAAGCATATACATTACATAAACGCCGTTTACTACCTCGATAAAAAATAAAGCTGGAAAATGAATAAAATCTTGAAAGAAATGTAGAAAAGGGTTAATGAAAAATAAAATTTTCCCGAGCTATTCTTGACCGGTCGCGATAGCTCAGAGGTCGAGCGTTCGCTTCATAAACGGGAGATTGTGAGTTCAAGTCCCGCTCGTGTCATGGCCGTTTCAAGCCTAAGACGTTAATAAAGGTAGTGACTGCTCCTTCGTAATGCTATCGATATTTAGAAGTGATAGTCGTGGGCCTTTCGGATATGATCTTAAAAACTGAGATCCCGAGTCGCGGCAGGCATTGACACGGAAATAACTGTCACAGCTACGACCCTGAGCGCTAAGCATAGGTATAAATTTGTGGTACTTCACCTACAGCTGGTGATGTCTCAACATGAGTAGAAAAATTATTAACGAGACGTAAAACAAACAAACACCGAACTATTCCATATGTTGTAGTTAGATATCTTGATGTTCTGAAATATTCATTTAACAGAATTAGAGACATGTCGTTTTGTTAACGTTTGGGATGCACTATGCGTAATTATGGTTACTATGGTTTCAACAATAATCGAGGACGTCAAATGTCATGGAACGTGTTCAAGAATACAACCTTTTTGTTATATAATTTCGTGGGAAACTAATGTCTTGATTTTTCTGTTTGAACAAAAATTGCACATTATCAATCTCTACGTGTCTTGAACTGGCAAAACCACGAAAACAAAGAAAATTAACATTCAACAGAAAAAGACTTTTTGTTTTGTTTTACGTCACGGAAAATTGTAATGCTGTATGAGAAGGAATGCCCAAAAGAAAAATATGAATATACAATAGGATCTTCGTCTGTTGTCAAACGTTTCGTTTTTTTCTGATCTATAACCTCTCCAAGTGTAAAAGAAGCCCCCCATTCATTTCTGCCAGGGAACAATAAGGTAATATGGCCATGGGTAAGCCTTCACAATCAGCAGCTAATAAATTAGATCATTATGGACAGTCTAGAAAATGACCGTTTCTTGGAAGCTGGGCGCAGTGCGGATGATGAATATAACTCTTCTTGATCAACAGCGGTGATTTCTTCTATTGACTGTCTCCATTTGTTTGACTTCTCATTAATTGTCGAAAGATTGAGACAACAACGTTGCCGCCTGTGAATACCATCTTTACACTATAACTGCATGTATTTGAGAGAGCACAGCTGGAGACAGGATGGAATTAATTTTCAATGCCATCGCACGTCAAGCTTCTTTTCTATAGAAATATTGATACGCGACATTGACAGTAGACACCGTTATATTGACGGGCTATTTTTTGGTGAAAGAAATGGTAATTTTTGCTATTTTTTTTGGGGGGGGGGTGTCTTCAACAATCCTTTCCCCTGTTTGGGCAAAAAAGATATAATTTTGGGTCGCAACCCCCCCCCCCCCCCCCACACTCCCTTTAAAAAAATTGTATGGATTCGCTACTGTCGATACATATGCTGAACTTTAGAAGATCAGAGAAACAGTTCGGTTCAGTGGACATTTTCTGTCTGTTCATGGAAACTCACGAATCTGATTTCAATTCCAATTGATTGCATGATTGGTCCCATATCTTCAATATTTCCCTATTTCAATTAGGGCTTTACAAACCGATGATGTAGAAATTGATTGAGACTTGAAATAGTAATATAACAAGAGATGACCTTGGTGACTTGTAAGACAATTAGACTGACGCATGGGCACAGTGGTCAATTATACAGTTGTAATATTACTGTGAAAAGTCAAACTCTAAGATTAACAATTTGGAAGTACACAGCGCGTGTGCCAGTAATGTTGAGATCAGTGCATGATTTAACTGTGTAGAGGAGTAAAATTCTTTTTTGTCTTCTACGTGTAGGTGTTTGAGAACAGAAATGAGATAACTGGGCTATCTAAGTGAAAATAACGCAATCTTTTTTTCTAATCAGATAATCGAATTCAATAGATCCCAGTTTATGAAAGTGTTATTTCAAACTGACAATACTATAGTGCATTCAATGTTAAAACGTCAGATGGAATTGAATTAGGCTCCAAGATTTATAATACAAAATCAGAGGATTCATCCATCTCTGATACTTTCCCTGTTTCTCTAAATTCAATCCAACTTGTGGTAATATCAGCTTAGTAAAGATTTTCTTTTTAATTTCAACTTTTTAGCTCGTCTGAGTTGAAAGGTCAAGAGAGCTTTTTTTCATCACCTTTTGTCTGTTATCCGTCTATCTGTAATAAAACATTTCACATTTTTATCTTCCTCTCCAGAACCACTTGATCAATTTTAATCAAACTTAGCACAAATCATCCTTGGGTGTGTGGGACTCGTTTTTGTTCAAATAAAGGGTCCTGTCCCCTTCAATTGGGGTGGGGGGTGGGGTGGGGGGTAATGAAGCAAGGATATTGATAGGGTGGGTCCATTTAAAAGTCATCTCAAGACCTACCAAGCCAGAAAAGTTGAAATTTACTTGAAAATAAACTTTCTTTCAGATTCAAGTTTGTTCAAATCATGGCCTCGGGTTTAGGTTGGTGTCACAGTTGGGGAATCAAAGGTTTTCAAGAGAGATATATAGGAAATATCTTTTCAAGAACCAATGGGTCCGAAAAGAAGAAAGTTATAGTTTTCTGACATAGAATAAATCAAATTTTCGTTGTAAACTGTGACTTATCATTTCAATGACAGAAAAATAAAGTATATACACTTTTGTCATTGATATTTGTGTTAGAAAATATATTCTATCCGTAGAAAAAATATCTTTAATTTTAATTTTACCACGATTATAGTTACTCACAAAACTATCACAATAGAACATTTCACAACAATAGAAAATATTCAGATTTAGAGCTAATATTGCTTTAATATGCAATCATCCCTAGGAGGTGTAGATTCAAATTTGGTCAAATTGTGGACTTCTGATGTAGGGTAGGACAACAAAAGGGGATCAGAGTTTTAAATGAAAATTTAGAGAGAAATATCTTTAAAAATCTTCATATCATCAACAGTAGTTCCATGATTAGTCATAGTGATAAGCAATTGTCTTCCGATAGTTCAAATTTAGGTTTGTTCAATTTAGGGGCCCGGGGATAGGATGGGGCCACAATATATAGGAAATCAACATTTTATATTTTATATGGGAATATACAGGAAATTAATTTAGAACAATTCTTTTCAAAAGTAGCAGGGCAACAATAAATCATATCCAAATGCAATTTTTCCAAATGGTGTGAATTCTACGTTGTTGTTTTTTTGTTTTGGTTTTTTTTTTTGTTTTTTTTTTTTTGTTATCTCCCTGCGTCTGCAGTCGGGGAGCATATTGATTTATTCTTGTCTGTGTATGTTCAAAATTCGAAAATTTAATCTTGCTCATAACTTTTGAATGGTGATAGGGCACATTCATTTATTTAGTACAAAGGTTTTTGACCTTTTGACCTTACTTAACCTTGGAGTTGATCTACTTTAAAGAAAAATTAACCTATTCAATATTTCATGAACTGCAGCTTTTAATGGAGGGCTTTCATAATCATTTTTCATCGTAAGACCTTACATTTCATACATGATCTTTGATCTTGGGATCTTGACTTTAGAGTTTGACCCAAATTTCAAAACTTTGAGCTTATTCAGAATATTTGAATAATGAGTGATAGGACTCTCATAGGTCATACGTGCATTTATTGTGACAAAACTCTTTATTCAATTAAAGTTCTAACCTTGTGACCTTGACCTTACGATTTGACTTTTATTAAAGTACTTATTGATGGTTGGTTGTCTACTGTTTAAAGTCCCTCTCGCGATTTTTTCCCTCATATGGAGGTGTCACCATTTCCGGTGAAAGGCTGTAAAATTTAGGTTTAGGACGTTATAATCCATATTCTAATCACAGAATGTGATATTAACATGAATATTGAAAATATGAAATATACCTGGTAAACTTTCCTTCAAGCTCAGCTTTTAAGGTTCTTCTTGATTTACTCCACGCACGAAATGTACAGACGTGACTTGATTATCATTTAGTCGAGGAACGCAGCATAATTTCAGAAAATGTGAATCAGATACACACAATCTAGATCTATGCTCGTAGAGTATATAACTTAATTAGACAATCCGGAGAGCACCAAAACACAGCAAAATGCATTGGGGCTAAATCCTTTTGTTCATACAGAGAAACATCTAATCGTAATACAAACTAGTTCTGCGCAGTTTAGCTGAGATGCTGTTTCGTTCAACTTCTTTGTCTTAAATAAGGAACGGCAATTTCCATTGTTGGCTGGTTATATATTGTTTTAACGTCCCTCTTGGAAATTTTTCACCCATATGGAGACGCCACCATTGCCGGTGAATATCTGAAAAATTTAGGCCTATGCTCGGCGCTTATGGCCTTTAAATAGGGAGAGGTCTTTTACGTGCCACACCTGCTGTGACACGGGGCCTCGGTTTTTGCGGTCTCATCCAAAGGACCTCCCCGTTTAGTCGCCTCTTACGACAAGCTAGGGGTGCTACCCCGGATCCCCACAGGATGCTGTGTTATGATTGATTGTTGTTTTCTGCCACACTCAACAATTTTTCAGTTATCTGGTGGTGTCCAGTTTTTTTATTGGTAGAGGAGAGAACCCAGATACAATGTACCCAGGAAGAAATCACCGACCTTCCAAAAGTAAACTGGCAAACTTTGTCACATATTTCGGCGGGAGCCCGCGCCGACTAGAGCTAGAGGTAATTTATGTTTCAGAAGCATTAATTACAATCTTTCGGAGCATTGTGTGCATTGCAGCTGAAGCCTTTTACAAATTATTCCCTAAACCAAATACTCTATAAGACAGTTTGTGAGTAAGATGAAAAATATATCACCTATATATAGAAACGCACAGACTATAATAGTTATAATGAACTTGTTTGTCTGCTGTTGGGTTGAATGCTGTCTGTCGTTTCTGACTGCGGATTATCCGCTTTACTTGATCAAAATAGAGAGCTGACGGCGGCAGAAGTACAAACTTGGTTCGCAACACCCCACTCCCTTTGACAATTTTCTGGATTCTTCACTGGTGTACATTATCTGTATTCGTGCAATTGCTTTTCCAATGCTTCACCATATTTTCCTTGCAAGTAATTCTATTTTTAGTGAATCAGATACGATATATTTATAGTAGAGAAGAACCTTCATATCCCCTGACGTCAGTCTCTTTAATTTCTCTACACTGATAAGGAACTCATAATAAATGTGTAAATATCGACCTCCTCAAAAATACTTACGTCCATCAATACTTCTTCTATTTTGTAACCGCACGTACCTTCACCAAATAAAATTATCCCACACTAAGACCTTCAGGCTTTGAAATTACTCCATTAACACTTCTTTTAATTTGCAACTACCTTGACCAAATTATCACACATTGAGGCTTCCGGGCACTTGAGATTTGGGACAACAATTACCACGATTTGTTCATTTTTATGTTTAACGTTTATTGCTAGGAAAAAGGGGGCGGTTATTTGAAGATTTCGCATTGCTTTATATCAATTTTCTTTTAACTATTTTATCTATTCTTTCTGAATGAATATATTTTAAGACATTTTGTTCCTGGAAGATTATTTGACAACAATCGGGTTAGATATGAATAATATGAATGAAATTCACATATTGGGGATTATAACAACTGTGGATCGCACGACAATGCCATTTCACAATTTTACAAAATAATTAGGTAAAATACTAGTTTTTGCGAACTATTTTTTCCTTTGGAATACATAGAGCATGTACGTTTGTTTATTGTAGTTCAAGGCGCTTTTCAAAAGTTTACATGTGACTAAAAAATTTCGTTTTGATGATTTTTATAACTGCGATGACGCGAATGCACTATATAATACGTGTAATCATAGATACACGTCACGTGATTTATGAAGTTAGTAAAATATTTGTAAACATTTCCCTGGCATTTGTAGAAATACAAAGCAAACACAAAATCAGTTTGTGATGAGTTTATTCCAATTTTTGGGCCCAGAGAACATAACAGCAAAGACAATTTATAAAATAAGAGACTTCAGAAAAAAAAACCACAACACAACATTAGTCACAAACAACATGTAGATGCAATATATTAGTCTAGTCAATCTACAGAAAAAATAGCCCAAACAGAAACTAATTGCAACAGAAACTTTCACTGCATTTTTTAAAACTTATAAGTGCTCTAAGCATTACATAAAAAGTTTAGAGCATTCATATGCGGGGAAAGTGGTTTTTTAAGGTGATAAAAATGCTGATTTTTGACACAGACTTATATACCAGAAAAGTCTTATACATGGAATATAAATGTTCTATTAACGAAACAAATGTATATCCTTTTAAAAATTTATTGAAAATGTAATGCTGTATATAGACCCTTACACTTAAGCATGTAATTATAAACTTTCTGATGAAAATTTTAATTTTCTACACATAAGTACCATCTTTCTTGCACTACATATTATTTCGATGAATGCAGTTTATATTATAGTACACATGTTAATGGTTCATTCACCCCATTTTAATTATGCTTCAAAATAATTGAAACAGCTAAGAGTGGACATTTTAGTCATCAGTTATAGAGTCATCTTCAATATCATCCTCTGTCGAGTTGGAGCAATATCCACGGCATTCACTGCATCTTAAGGAGCAGTCCAAACCATTCTTTCTGCAACTGCATCTCTTAGAGTCACAGTTAGTCTTGCAACTTCATTTAACTGTTTTGAGGAGAATAGAAGGAGCTGCAGATTTGCCTGTTTTTACGGGAAATAGTTTTCCTGATGATGTATACCACCCCCAATCACAAGGATTAAGACTCTCAGCAGTCATCCAGTAACGACATTGTAAATATGCACGTTGAATATGAAAATTGGCTGCATCTTCAGTTGGTGGCAAACTCTGGACTTGAACGGATATAGATCCCGCTGCTACTTTAGTACCAAATTTTCTGAATCTTAGAACATCTAATCCTTCAAATGACACACCTCCATAAAGACAACTGATAACTTCTAAGCCTGACTTCAAAACATTTTCTTTTGAGGAAAATATATCACAAAATGTGTTCAAGCTCTCTTGCATATGCTTCGTACTTTGGAGTTTTTTCAGTGCAGCTGCCTTACCAATTCCAAAAAGCTTTGAAGTTGTATCGCACCCTGTAAGGGCATGGATAGCTGGAAGGCGATGACATACTTCCTCCCCAAGAAGTAGCTTTGTTTTATGGATGTCCCAAAGTTTTGCTTTTTGTCCCCTCTTCGGTTCTGTTCCCAGTAGAATGTCATTTAAAGCCGGATCTAAATAGTAACAAAGAAGGACAAGAATATCTGTATCTTCGGCAACAACCATTACTTTCTGTTCTCTTGCAAAATGTATTGCTGTTTTCACAGTTGGCAAGTCTGCATCGTCTTGGGTATGTACTACTTCAAAATTTGCATTTCGGAGTTTACACCCTAGGAGATCAATAAACCGTTGTTTATTCCTGGGATTTGTAAGGAAGATGTCTTTGTTGGATCGACAGGGCATGCCCTCGGTAAACAAAACTTCTGTGGCAAATATCCCTTTGATGCGTCGAAGGTGTGTGATGTACTTTGTGCTAGGAATATTAGAATAACCATCAAAGACAATAACAGCACCAGGATACCTACTGGAAACAAAATCAACATATCTGGTACAAATGTCACCAAAATTCCCGCCTTTCAGCCATGGAATCCGATGAAGAAGTGCTCCACCATCAAGTACATGTTTAATACAATCAGGAATTTTTTCAGCAGTACAATTTCCAAGACCCCATATGTAGTCTGCAAGGCTTGACTTGTGTGCTTCTCTAAGTAAGCCCATTGTATCAAATAACGCAGGTGGCATACTGCACAATTCATATGTGAGTACCTCAGATAAATCTAAATCCATGCTATTGGCGACTGTTGCAAACCTCTGAAAAAGCAACTGAGGGTCAATTAACACTGGCTCCTCCTCTATTTTCAATAGGTTTTTAGAGTTTAATATAACTACTTGCTGCGATTTCTTAAAGGAGTATGTAGAAATAGCATGGCCAATCATAGATTCAATAATCCTTTCTCCAACATCCCTTGCAGAATCTGCGTTGACCTTACTGTCTGCAGTCACACCAGTTTCTATTTTTCTAAGGAAAGATGACTCCCCAAATGGATCTCTCTCTTTGATGAATGACGGCATGATTAGAACATCTTTTCTGTCCCTCTCCATTCGTGAATTACCTGCCTGCTTGTGCTGTTCACTTGTTGCAAATGCCATAACAGTAAATTCATTCACTGAGTTTGTAATCTCTGCACAAGCTGGCATTGACAGCAACCATTGTGATCTTTGATTCTCTGTCATACCCCGTCCCCTCGTTAACCCTCCTGATGACTTCACACTTCTCATCAAAACCTGTTCTATGATGAGGTCCGTGGAAAGACCGGCCCAGTGCCTATCCGATCGTCGCATCACATGGTATCCATTGACAAACTGTGTGTGCACAACTGGATGTGTCATGGGCAATTTCTGTATATCAGCAAGGTATACATAAGAAGACTTGGTGTATAAATTATGGCCAGATGCAGCAAAAAAGGGCAACACATTCTGAACACTCTTGAGGTGGATCTCCCAGTTTCCAGTTCTTTCAGCTTTCAGAAAGGTCTTGAATATTGAAACCATTTCAAGGTATTGTGCCCAGAGTTGTGCAGTTCTACCATTTGTCATGAGTTCCTGAAAGCCATTTTTAAACTTTCTGCAGTAGTGCTTCACTTCCTCATCATTGCATATACTTTCAACTGTTTTTCTGCCTGCCATAAACTGGTCATATAATTCTTTAACTTCTCTTCTGGAAGAATTGCTGAGTAAAAAACTTTGATTAGATACATCTGTATCATCAGAGTCTGGTGTTTCATCAGGATATTCTTCTTGTGTTTTTCTCGTTAACTTGGACTGTATTAATGTATAAAGTGCTGTCTCTAGAAGCATGTGTGCTCTACTTGCCCTTGACATTGCCTTTCCAGTAAGGATGTGTGGAACTGCATTCTTGGCATATATCAATTCGAAAATCTCTTGAAGGCCAGACCCATACATGATATGCTCAATGTTTCCAAAAAACTCATACACATGTGAAAGCCACCCAAGCGCAGTACGATTTTCCTTATCTCATTGTTTGACTGTCCCAGTACAATGGCTGGTCAAATGTAAGAATAGGCGTTTTCTTGTACCGTAGAGCTTGATTTGTTACAAACAACATTGTTGAGTAAATGCAGGATGGATCACTTGGACTTAAGTCTATCATAGGAAGAAAGACCACTTATGTAGTTCCAGGATAAGTGCCTGTTGATGTCATCTGCCAAACACCAGACCAGCCAGGTGTAGGTGTCTTCAAAGGCCATGCAATTTGCATGAAGATGTCAAGATTGCTGGTATGATCGTTCACATTAGTATCCTCCAATCTGGTATATCTCAATTCAGACATGGTGTTGATAGGGGCTTTATAGTATGTCAAATCAATATTTCCTACTGATTTTAAGTCACTGATGGTCACAGGTTTCCTCTGTATAACATTGTCTACAAACACACCAGGGGTAATACCAGCAACAATGCCCATTCCATGGAATGTTTCATTGCCATCAAGGGTACAAATATTGTGGTCCACATTATCAGCAATGAACTATAAGCAGCTATTTTCCTGGCATCCAGGCAAGGACACGCCCTGAGATAAAGCAGCACAGGTTTCAAATCTTTGTACTTCTGGATAGGAGGAACAAAATCCCATATTATACAAGGTTTCTATAAGTGACCTGGATCCAAAATTGTTGTGCATTTGAATTGCAAGTCCAATCTGTAGAGGTGAGAGCAAACATCTGGGCCTTGTTGCCTGCATAATAGCCTGTCCTATGGATGAAACCTTCACATCATTTTCTTTTTCAACAAACAACCCTTGTAGCAATGTTCTGAGACCACTTGGAATATAATTCATGTTGTCTGATAATGAGGAAATTGAGTTGGCGGATGGATAGGTGTCTTTTGATACATCAATAGACCTTATTTCACTTTTTAGAAGTTTTGCTGCTATTGTTATAATTGAAAGCCTTTCTTCCTCTGCATCCTTGAATTTAGGACGATGGTAGAAATCCTGGAGAATATTGTTTGCTGTGTCTCTTAGAGTTACAACTCCAGAAGTGCCATATTTTTCAAAAATTACAATGCCATCTTTGAAGTGATCCTTGAGTTTTTTTTTTTCATGTACACTGAGGTGTAAGCATCATTTCCACACAATTTTCTCATTTCTTCTACAAGCTCAGTGATTGTGACTTGTTCATCTTCATGTTCCTTTAAAAGGGACACAATGTGCTGAAAATACTCCTCTGTGTTGTTTGGCCGTCCTCTCTTAGAAGCGCGATAATTTCAGGAACAAATGTTTGTGGCTTAGCTTTCTTTGTTCGAAAATTAACACTACAACTCTGATGGTATAAAGCATCTGCAGCATGCAAATCATTGATACATTCGATTCTACCACGCACTTCAGTCGACCAGTCATCTCCTCTTTCATCACAAATCAGTAGAATATTGCTTTGAAAATCATTAGTTCGAACTGGATATACCTCTATTGATCTCTTCTTGTCCTTTTTAGCTGTTTGTCCACAGAAAAGACACTGAGTAGCGAACATAAACTGTTCTTTAGAGCGAGTCAGAGGCTGATTTGAAGCACACTCATTAGATACTGACTTTTTTGTGGCAGCTTTGTGAATGTTATATTCGTTTATATAGACCTCTCGGCATTTTGAATGCACATACTGTCCAGCTTCTGTGAAAAGTTTGTCACCACGCTTTTGGACTGCATCATTAATTCCTTTGCTTCCCTTTTTCCTCAAGCATACAAGTAGCAGATTATCATCTTTCAAACAAGTGACACATTTGGTCATCTCTGTCTGTGATCTGAAATATGGTGATTAATCTTAAAACGTGAAAGCATTGTTAATTCTGATTTTAAAAAAGCAAAATTCAAACATATTCATGAAGGCATTTTAAATTGATTCATAAGATTTAGAAAAGTGATGTAGAAATAATAAAACAAAAATGATAAGCATATACATGAAATAATATGAAATATTATTTATGATTTAACTCAATATAACAGAAATAAATAAAACTTAGCTTAGTGTTACTTGGTCATTCTTGATACAGCAGCAGGAAGCATAATAAATCAAACACAAAAATCATAAAATGAAGAGCAAACACATGAAAAATGGATGGTTTTTATGTAATTATTCAACTAATGATATTCCATACTTTTTTGTTTCTAACAATGGCACCCCTATTAAAAACTTGGTAAAACGTGTAATAGAGAAAGAAAAAAAAAAAGAATAAATGAAGGAAAACAAAATAATAAGGGCTTGAATACTAACTCTGGATATGTTTTAGTGATTTATCTCTTTCCCACTTAGCTTATCATCACCTACGTCCATACAAATAGATCCTAGTATGTCTAACCCGTATACATGTACATCGTTGTTTACCCTGTTTTGAAACCTTCACTGAACTTTCAGAGATGATTATCTTAATGAAATAAAAGCTTTACACATTATTTACCTGTCTTTTCTATTCCATAACAAAAATACAATAACTGAAAACAACATCGTCTGCTATAGCACTATGTAAACAGGAAGTTGATTTATTATCTCCCTTTGAAGGTACTGCAGCTGAGTGGGGAAATAAAATCTTAAAGCAAAATTATTATTTTAACCCCCCCCCCCCCCCCCCCCCCAACTTCCCCTTCCTAAATTTTTCTAAACGTTTGATATGTTTAAAGACATATATAATATGATTTAAATTTGTTGAAATAAATTCTGTTGCAATTAGTTTAATTTTTTTTTCTAGATTGACTAGACATAGGGAAACAACTACATATGGTTTACAAATCAGGTGTATGCAAAAGTGAACGGACAATATCAATGCTATATCAGCATATGAATAAAAAATTTGATGCATCACTTTTTTGCAATTTTATAACATCACTTCTTTTTTGAAACTAGATAGTCACCTTATATATATATAGATATATATTATTTGTTAAAAAAAAAAATAATCCAGTATTTGATACAGCAAATATATCCAATAATAAAAGTCAAGAAACTCAAAACTCGAATCAATTACATTATATATATATATATACACACACACTCCGTGATGCAATATGTGTATGTATTGTTGTATTAGGTGTAGCTTAGTCGAGGCCCCATCCTCAGTAGCTATCATTTTCTCTTTCATATTTAGGAAATAAACATTATTAAAAACAATTTAATAAAGGAAGAAAACCAGATTTCATTCTTGTTTGTTACATAGTGGTCCGTTAAGCTACATACATCACACATTCTTTTGTATATTACTTACAAATATATTACTGAAGTACCAAAATATATACCATGCAGTACATTTTGAAGAAGTTCATATCAGGGGGATTCCACAGGGAATTTTCTAATACATATATCATGGTACCCTTCTCACAAAGTGAACAGGTGAAATCTGAATCTGTTTTTCTATTTTCATACAAATCGCACAGCGATCAGTATTGGAAACGCTCAACTGTTTGATAGATCCATGTGGACAATTACATAATAAACTGCAAACAACCAATTTGTATTTTTTAAAATTAATTTCAAGAATTGTAACAGAACTACTTTTGTCAGTACTCCCATGCATTCATAGCGTCAAAATGGCGGGAAATGTAAGGAACAAAAATCTAAGATATTTGCTTAGATACGTGAAATCTAAGATATTTGCTTAGATACGTGAAATCTAAGATATTTGCTTAGATACATGAAATCTAACATATTTGCTTAGATCCGTGAAATGTAACATATTTGCTTAGATACGAGAAATCTAACATATTTGCTTAGATATGTGAAATCTAACATATTTGCTTAGATACGAGAAATCTAACATATTTGCTTAGATACGTAGACTGCCGATATGACCAATTTGCAACCAGGCTGTCTTAATATGGACACTAAAAGTTATAACTTGTGATTTAATTTTTCATCGAATTTATTTTCTTTCAAACTAAATGGGAAGAATGGAAGAAAGTTCTATCAACTTAGGGATTACTCCCCCTTGTTTAATTCTAATTTATTACGAACAGTATGTCATATTTTGTTTTAAATTAAATAGACTGATTATGTACATTTAATTTTTGTGATTGTTTATGACTATAGTATAATAGATTCCGTGTATATTATGGACACAAGAGTCTTGAGAAGACAAAAATCATGGATTTGAAAAACAAATCAGTACTTTTAACAAAATCAACCACGTGACTGTTGAATTATTTACAGGAAAATGTTTTTCACCAACACTTTCAAGGTTGTTTAGTACAAGGTGGCCTAGAAACAGATTTCTTGGACAATGATTTCCTCTGGGTGATATTCAATATCAAATTTTGTTGCGCTCGGTGGCGAACGATGCGACATTTTGTTTTCGTTTTTATTTATCTTAATATTTTATTTTATCTATCTATTTATTGTATCTTGACGCGTATTTCATCACTGTATCAATGACCAAATTAGATATGATTTTTAAGGGTGGATGGGTTCTTTAATAAAGGGAGCACCTGCAATGAATTCTTCGTTTTGGCCTTTAGTATCAGATGCTGTTTACACTATCACGTTGAATTATCTCTCAGACAAAATGCCGACGTTCTTATTCTGTTCAATCTTAATTATTCTTGAATGAGTGTACTTAATTGTCATTTGTCTGAAACAATATCAAACAGGCAATTGCTCTGAAATAAAATTTCCTCACATAAAAGCTTGTTAATTAACTTCCATCTGATATTTCAAATTACAATGTAAACTCCCAATTCCTTTTGTATTTGACACAACTGATCATGACAAGGATTGACGTGATAGGACAAGGATATTTTTAAAGCTTGCTAGATTGAGATAAGTTAAGAAAAATACATGCATACAGATCCTAAAAACAATAAACTTGATGTCCCCATAAACCGTACCAATATATACATCAATGTAGATTTCTTGAGACCCCCCAAAAAACCAAAACATTAATGTACCAATTCATCAGTCGAAATGGGACGAGGAGGACTAGTTAAGTTGGACTGACCCTAGAATTCCCCGTGTAACATAAATAAGATACTATAGATGATTCTTTTCGATTGTTTACTGTGTAATATTAAGTGGGTTCATTTAAAGAGGTTTAGTTTGTGTTCGACGAGTTATCGTTCTTTGCAGTAGATCACGATAATATCAAAACGCAGATTTTTATTTATTTTATTTTTTATTTGTATTTTTAACATAACGTCGACACGCTGGTATTTATTCTGCAAGTCAATATAGGGGAAATTAAAAAAAAACATCTTTAAAAAAAAGACACACACCCCCCCCCCCAAAAAAAAACCGCGTTAAAAAAAACAAACACACAAAACAAAAAAAACAAATTAAAAAAAAACCAAAAACAAAAAACAAAAACAAAAAAAAACAAAACAAAAAAAACAACAAAAAAACAACAACAACAAAAACAACAAAAAACAAAAACCACGCGTATAATTCCTGCTTGTGCGTCCATTCTACAACATAACAGAAAGTAAGATAATGCTGTGAACATTACCCAACCGAATTGAATTATCTCCAATCTCCACAGCATGTATTATGTTCTATTCCAAATTAAGGAGGAATGACACATCGTCACAATAGTTGACTTTCTTTTGGAATGAACATTAACGAAAATATAAATATCATCATCCTTGTATAAATACTCCTTTCAAATCTATAGCCAATTGCCTAGGTTAGCAGCTCAACAGGTTAATGTGTCGATTACTGACGCGCAGATCGTGAGTCCGAGTCTAGCAGAGGTTTTAAAATTTTTCAGAATAATTTCTTCTAAAACTCTATTTTCTTTAAAATAAGAGAACTAACTTTGAACATTTTCAATTTGGAAGTATTTATCGTACATATCCCCCCCCCCCCCCCCCCCCCCGCATCAGACTTCTCCGGCTTGTTATTCCTCCTTAATTAAAAGAAATATTTCCGTTTTTACGTTTGTCTACGGTAGGATAAAACAAGTACACACAGAAATATTAACGTGAGGAGAAGGTATATATAAATGTTTTCTTTCATTTAAGGAAGTCATGTCAACACTGATAGAAATATCTAGTTGTTTGTTTGTTTGGTTGGTTAGTTGTTTTTTTTTGGGGGGGGGTTGTTTTTTTTGGGGGGGGGGTTGGGGGTTGGGTTTTTTTTTTTTAGACCTATCGTTAGTTAATAACACATGACCTTGTTTACGTACTCGCTTGTTTTCACATCCATCTCATTTTTATTAACCGATTGTGTATTTGATTATGTTTTTGCGTTTGTTTATCACAATACCTTACCCTGTACGGCTGTTGCTCACGTTTTCAGGGACACTCTGACCACGAATATTAGTTTTATTCTCAATCAATTCAGCTTCGTTTTATATCCCGTGAAAATTTTGATAATGCTATCACCTTCTAACACGTGAGAGAAATTAGGTGCCGCGTCATTGGACAAGAGGGTTCGGCTCCGAGGTGATGAAATCAAATATAGTTGATGTTTCGCCGACTTTTAAGTTCATAATTTGATAAAATATTGTTAATGTGACATTGTATCCCGTGTGGGGATGCGTGTATCGTGTTTCGCTTCTCGTTAGAAGATTTGATGGATATGAGTAAATGATGACGTAAAGTACGCAAGCAGAAGATACAGTTCATCATTTTACGTGGAGCAGCAATTTATATATACTGAACCGCAAAAGAAACGTCGCATTATATTTTGAAAAAGTAATGCACTTATTTTGAAATAAAAATAACGAATTGATGTAATGTGTTTTTAATTTTCTAACATTTCTCTTAGAGTTATACACATTCAATTTAATGTCAAATAATGTCAATATCACAGATTGCTATTGTCCTGAGTGCACTTCCGTTAGTAACGTGTAAGGCCACCATTGGCATTAATTACAGCCATGCATCTTCGATACATAGAGTTGATGAGTCGATTGATGAAGGCCATAGGAATAGTCGCCCACACACGCTGATACGCCATAGAAAGTTCAACAGCAGTTGTCGGTCTTGGTTGTTGTTGGTTTAGCTTCAACTGGATGTGATCCCATAAATGTTCAATGGGGTTTAGATCGGGACTAAGAGCTGGCCAGTCAATAACTGCGATGTTGTTCTGCTGCAGGTAGTCCCTAGTTATTCTGGCTGTATGTGCACGCGCGTTATCTTGCTGGAACGTCTTGTGTGGATGTTGGTTGAAATGCTGTACAACATGAGGCCTCAGGACTTGAATCAATGTAGCGGGCAGCTATTACACCATTTCCTCTGCCTGGACCAAGATTCTGGAAGACAACGGGGCCAAGTTTCGAATTCAGGCCAATACCACCCCACACCATGATGCTCGGCCCGCCCCATGGATCAGTTTCCATAACACAGTTGTCATTGTAACGCTCACCCTTCCTTCGCCAAACTCTTGCTCGACCATCGTGTGTGGAAATGCAATATCGGCTTTCATCGGAGAAGATGACATTCCTCCATTGTCGATTACGCCAGTTTTGCCGCTGTAAGCCCACTGAAGACGTGCCCGACGGTGTCTTTGTGTAAGGACAGGAACTCTGTATGGACGGCGACATCTGAGGTTATTTGCTGCTAACCGACGACGTACTGTGTCGTCACTTATGGGTCGCTGATGTGTTCCAATGGTATTGCGTGCTGTTTCTGATGCCCTTGTGAATCGGTCATTCAAATGCTGGCGCAGTATGAACCTGTTCTGTCTTTGCGTTGTAACTTGTGGTCTACCGCTACGTGGGCGATCGTCTGTGCTGTTAGTTGCATTGAAACGTTGGCGTAAACGTTCAGTTGTGCGTATACTGCAGTTGAAGTTGTTTGCTATCACCCTGGCAGCTTGCCCAGCATGCAATCTTCCTTTGGCTCGGTCCCTCTGTTGTCGATTCAAACGTGGCATAGCTCTGCTTTCAAAACTTATACTGATAATCATTTAAATGTTCGCGGTATTTATACCCCTAATGAAGCGTGAAAAGCATGAGCATTGACATTTTTCAATTTAATGCTGGAAAGTGTGTACCACGGGAGGCGAGAGATTCAATGACAATTGAACGTGTCGCTAAAATCAGTGAAGCGTAATTTACCTTTAAATGATTGTAGAGTTCACGTTTCATGTTCATGCATATTTAGCACAGATTATGATATTTAAAAACAATATTTCATATTATCAAATATTTCTAAAAAAAAAAAAAAAAAAAAAAAAAAAAAAATGCGACGTTTCTTTTGCGGTTCAGTATATAAAGGAAAAACAGATGTCCTCGAAATTGTACTCGTCATTGATTGATTGATTGTATATTGTTTTACCTCCCGCTTAAGAATTTTTCACTCATATGGACTCGTCTACTCTTCATTTAAACCATGAAATCAAATGATCCATTGAAGCACAGCTCTCTCTCTCTCTCTCTCTCTCTCTCTAAGTGTCCGATCCACAACGCGGATTCGGGGTCATACTAATATCGAGACTGGCTATTAGAAACATTAACATATCACTGTGAGTTCTTCACGATTGAAAAAAATGACGGCTAGAAACATCAGCAGACCACTGTGTTATCTTCACGACCCACCACAGATATTGAACAATATTCGTCTAATGGAAGTTCACAATCGCACACCGCATGCAACAAGGATACCAAATTCTTATGATGTCATCAATCACAATGACCAAAACGGTTCAACAGATGAAGCACTGATACCCCCGCATGGCAGCAAAGTAAGGTGCCCAAAGAAAGGTCTTGTCACAAGGAACACACAAGTGAAATATGAAAGCCATACCACTAAAGACCTAAAACAATATGCCCCTGCATCTCGGATTACGGAATCGTAAAAAACCGGATGCACGCACAGTCAACCACTGTAACTCTCTGGTTTATTTGGGGTGAGAGATAAACCAGAGAGCTACAGATCCAACCATGAAAAAAATCCGAAATATAAGGCGCCGAATTTCCTGGCACAATTTAGGCGCTATAGTACCGCATATTTTATATCGCCTTCTCAAGATCAAGGACTTCCTAATATTCTCCCACTACACATGTGTCAAGTCATGTATTCCCCCACTACACATGTGTCAAGTCATGTATTCCCCCACTACACACGTGTCAAGTCATGTATGCAAACACTACACACGTGTCAAGTCATGTATTCAAACACTACACATGTGTCAAGTCATATATTCCACTATTACACACGTGTCAAGTTATGTATTCAAACACTACACATGTGTCAAGTCATATATTCCCCCACTACACATGTGTCAAGTCATGTATTCAAACACTACACACGTGTCAAGTCATATATTCCACTATTACACGTGTCAATTCATGTATTCAAACACTGAAGAAGACGTATTAAATCCCAAAACCCACAGCTTCGATATGTGAAGTTCGTCTGATTTCGTAAACCGTAAATCGAAAGTTATTTTTATAACGGGTGGATCTAGAGCTCTCTAATCCCCCCCCCCCCCTTTGAGACTTAACCCACAATTAACAGACGAAACCGATGAAAAAGATACTCTGTATGGTATCAGTAGTGATTTAATTTTTGCAACAATCTTAAAAGCTTGAGAGTGGGAATGTTTTATGCTACAATGTGTAACTTGTTTTTTTTTATTTTTAGTAGTTGAAGTTTGGTCAAAACACTTCTTCAGACAAACAGGATTGTCATATACTGCAAAGGAGACATTCCCTTTCTCCCCACCCCTGATAATATGTTAATAATGACTGAACTGCCCATTACTCAAATATAGGAAGTGTACAGTTTGTCGTCATCGCTATCCAATCACTCCCAAGTACTTATCTAGCTTGATAACCCCTGGTCTCTGAGAAAGATCTGCTTATACATATAATAAAGGACTAGATCTCGACGGGGAAAAAAAGTAAATTTTCATGTTAAATCTTCGAAATTAAAAAAAGAAATTAATCTCAATTAATTTGTGACAAAACCATGTTGATATTTACAGGGTTTTATTTTCCTCGAAAAAGTCACTTTCAGCGCTTGTGACAGTTGTGTTTTGTTTCAAAAACATCGACTGCGTTGAAGAACATGATTTATTGGTCTGCGATTGCACTATCAGACGCCAACGTGTGCGGAATGCCGATGATACCGACATGCTTACGTTTTCATCAATAGTAAACAGAGCAAAATTAAAATCTGGGAACGGCATACATTTCCATGTCAGTATCTTTAGATCGCCAACATTTTGTATATCAAGATGCTGTGTATTGCATTAATGGAGAGATTTCCCCACGACTGCATGCTTTGTGAAGTAAAAATTTAATAAGATGAATAAATCTATATTGCAAACTTAGGCAGTCCATATCGTATTTTGAGATTAACTTTGTAATTCTCTGTGAAAACGAACGATGCGTAGTGTTTGAAACTCTTTGATACCGCAACTAATGGAATGAAATGGTTGTATGTTAAAATGTCAGGGGTGAAAACGAGTAAGTGTCGTTTACATTTAGTACCATTAGAATGTAATATTCAGCTATCGTGTCCGGAATTTTTCAACTATTATGTGCAATAGAAAACATGGTCATTAATATTTTAAGACGAAAGATTCATTGTCTCTTCGTTATCTCCCTTTGATTTTTCATTATTCCACTCGTTAACATCGGGATTTCTAATATTACTTAATTTGGAAGCTTTCAGACTTCATTACTTCCTGTTAAAGGTTTCATGTAATCCCAAGTCTCTATTTGTGTGGGGGATTTTATACAGCAACAAGTTTATTGTCAGTACATGCAAGTGCATAACATTTGAAATCTTTTAGACTATGTAGGAAAAAATGGAATTATGGTGTACAAACCTGAGAAATTCTCTCTCTCTCTCTCTCTCTCTCTCTCTCTCTCTTCTCAATTTACCAGACCTCTACTTACAATGTTACAATGTTTATTTCTTTTAAACCTGAACAAATCCATATGTAGTATAATGTACCACATGATCAAGAATTGCAAATATGCCTTACAGGATTCACCTTCTCTCTATCTTACTCTCTCTCTCTCTCCCTCTCTTTCTCCCCCCTTCTCTCTCTCTCTCTTTCTCTCTCTCAATTTTCTCATCTTTTACAAAATTCTTATTCAATTGCACCGTGCATAAACGTATAGTATTGCTTCCCAAGTATACATTTCTGCAAACTAATCATATCAATATTTTTTTTTCATATTTTCTCTATTATTTTCAATTTCCGTTTTGGAAATTTATACAATCTGAATTTATCACTAATGAACGCATTTTGTATCCTTTACAAGTAAGCGTATCGTTTAACATTTGCATTACACAACGCTGAATTTGAATAGAAAAAATATAACAAAAGCTATCATATATTTATTATTTACAAACCCTATTCATACCTACTGTAGGTTTCAAATGAAGTAAACAGGCATCTGAAAAAGACAAATGAAAGATGATAACCATAAATATATGTTACTATGAAAGGACTACACTTCAAAGGACTTTTTAAAAAAAAAAATATCTGCGAGTATATCAGATAGCAGCAGATAATTATCTTCATCAACTTCTTAAGGCATGCACAACAAAAGGTAAGAATGGCAAATCGGTCACCTATCCTATTTTAAGGGATCGCAGTCATAAAGCACAACACCATAAGTCATATCTGTACATAGTTTTTTTATAGATAGATATAATAACTGATAAGACTGCAATGTCATGGGTTAAGAAAAAAATATTTCTATCACTATGGTCTAATCATCTAGAGTGGACATTAAAAATAAATTGCAGAGTTTAAAATAATTACGTGCTGGGGGGGAGGAGGGGGTGTACTTTGAAATTTGGGTTAACCTCAACGTAATTTGAATATTTTTGTTGTATTGTGTGTCTTTGACTCACGATGTAAAAATAAATTCAAAATTCTATTATGTTTGCATCATCTCAACGCACTTTAAAAAAAAATTATTAAAGTTCAATATGTCTAATATGACGCTTAATGAGCAAAAACCGAGACCCCTTGTCAAAGCAGGTGTGGCACGTTAAAGATCCCTCCCTGCTCCTAGGTCGTAAGCGCCGAGCATAGACGTTTTCACACAAGTAAAAAATTCGCACTCGGGATATTAAATAATATGCATGTACAACCAACCATGCAGTCTTGTTTTGGGTCATGACACATGGATCACACAAGCTTTTAACAGCTTTTACTTTCTCTTCTAGATTTTCAGGTGAAATGAAGATTAAATGTAAATTCTTTTTCATTATATAGGTCCAATGGTCTCACCAGCGACTAAGATGTAAACATAGGTAGTGATTGCTATTTACTTTCAGAATGTCGGCATTCTCTTCCCGGGTACATTGTATCTGGGTTCTCTCTTCCACAAAAACTGGACGCCACCAGATAACTGAAAAATTGTTCAGTGTGGCGGAAAACAAAAATCAATCAATCAATCAATGATTGCTCCTTCGTCATACGCTCGACATTTAGAAGTAAGAATCATGAGTTTTTCGGATATTACCTTAAAAGGTCCAGTGTCGCGGCAAGTGTTGACACATTAAATAATTCACAATGCTACGGTCATGAGCGCTAAACATAGGTCTAAATTTGTGATAGTTCACGTAGAACTGGTAGCGTTTCAATATGAGTGAAAAATTCTCGACGTGTTTATATACATGGAAGAAACTATCATATTCCTATAAACAGTTTTGTCAAAGCTGAGAAAATACCCCTTCCTCCCCTCTTGTAGATTCGACATTGGTTGAATTGGATAGACGGCAGGTCTTTTTTTTTTATCGGGGGGGGGGGGGGGGGATCCAAAAGGCCGGGGATCCGGAACCTGGTTCCAGGGCGAAGTCTCCGCAATTTCCACTTTTACAGATAGTAGACTATGCGAAATCTGCACCTAAAATTGTGATGCGTTAATTTTCATATATTATGACCTTGAATTTTGAAATCGTCCCCAGTGAGCGAATAAAATCGATCGAGAGAGTTGATGAATCAATATTAAACGCGCTGCTGGGGTGAAAGATGACTATATTTTCTTTAAGTTGGAAATTCCGGGGGTCCAGAACCACACACACACACTCACTTAGATCCGCGCTTGGACAGTGAGTTAAATTCTGATTTCCCGAAACAGAGAAGTCGATCAGAGTAAAGTAAGGGCGCCCGACAGTCAAATCGAATTATTTCTTGTACGATTTGTTTTTATAGGTACAGTAATAAATGTGATAATAGGACTCTTGATCTTTATCTAACAAAATGTTTTAGATTTCAAAGCAACAGATTCAGATTTGTATCTTGCCACGTTTCTAACACCCCACGGCAAGATTTTATTATTGTAATGTAGTAGATCTCGTGGATTAATTATTTCCGGATTGTTTATGATGTTTGTATCATGCTTGTTTCATTTGTCGGAGATTTATGTCTAGCTAATTTCTTGATAAGGATTTGATTACTTGGCAAGTTTAGTTGATGCAGTCGTGATGTGAATTTGCTATTCTACACATTTAAGTCAATAAAATCTATTTAAATCGAATCTCTTCTCAACGATTTCAGATTTGTACTTATCTTTAATCATAAAACTCGTCTTTAAAAGAAAGCCTTTTTCCGTCAAGGATTCCTCTCCAGGGTGAATAAATCATAAACATAGCTCGTTTTTTTTTTGTTTTTTTTTTTTGTTTTTGTTTTTTTGGACACATTTTATTGATCAAATCAAAAGGATTGGGAACAAGTTCTAACAACTGATTAGACCCTCTCCTAAAGTATATTAATATAAAATGCCATGCAAGCTCGTGTAACTACCGATACATAAATGATTAAGTTAGACTCAATTTTATTCCGAACACTAAAACCTGTTTTTCACAAACAATACAGAACACTTTTTTCTTTAATTCTCTTGACGATTGCTTATGAAACATTGTCGGTCTCGAAAAAATTGTACTTCTTGTGCATGCACAAGCTTCAGAACACTAAAAACCATTTTTTCACAAACAATACAGAACAATTCTTCTTTAATTCTCTTGACGAATTTTTATTAAATAATCCCGTTCCTGAAAAAATTGTACTTGTACATGCACAAGCTGCCTCCACTTCCGTTTGTGTTCCGCTACCCTAACAGTAAAGCTAACTTTCCCTCATAGCAGCCGGTGAAAACGTACACTTGTGCATGCGCAGTCTGACGTTTTCTCCATAGCATCCGGTTTAACCTCGCTGATATATTTTCTGCCTGTACCTCTCAAGGGTCCCTGCAATAATGAATAAACAAGTAAAATATTGATCTTTACCGTAAAACACTTTAAATAGTGTTTCTTTTTTTGTATAATTTTCATGATTATTTCCCCTTGGAAAAAGACATGTCCTTTCATCTGAACAAACACAAGTCCCTTTATCCAAATAAAATGAATTTTTAATATTGAATAACCTTCTGGCAGAAGGATGTGTGGGAGTTCATGTCCTGCACGTGCAATTGTTTGCAAAATTACTTCTTTTAATCCGTTTTTCCTCTAATGTATGTGTGTCTAGTCAGTGACGTGCTTTGTGAATAGGGAATCGCATTTATATCACCTGTTTGCCTATGCAAGAAGACTGCAACATGTTCAAAAAACCAATGAAAGGCGTACTGTAAATCAGCTTGCACGATTCTTACCTGAATTAATCTGCGAAGTAACCCCTCCCTCTCTCAAGATTATTCACGATTAAAAGCAAATTAAAAAAAAATCTGAAAAATATTAGAACGCCTACAACAACCTCCGTCCAGATGTTGATTTCGATTGAAATAGAGAATTCATGAATAAGTTTTTGGAGTCAAATGATTTTTTTTTATTTCACCTTGCTGCGAATATAAACATAAATAACTGACAGATCCCTTTCGTTAAGTCTCAGCGAAATTAGTGACGTCAGTGACGTGCTTTGTAAATAGGAAATGATACTCCAGTAATAAGCTAAATAATGAGGGTAAAAATCGAAATAAATGTTTGCCTTTAAAGCTTAGATTTGTTCCACGAAAGTTAGTTATATATTGTTTTACGTCCCTCAAAGAATCTTTCACTCATATGGAGACGTCACCATTGCCAGTGAATGGCTACAAAATTTAGGCCTATGCTCGGCGCTTGCGGCCTGTGAGCAGTGAGGGATCTTTAACGTGCCATACCTGCTGTGCCACAGGGCCTCATTTTTTGCGGTCTTATCCGAAGGACTGCCCCCATTTAGTCGCCTCTTACGACAAGCAAGGAGTACTGCGGACCTATTCTGACCCGAATTCGCACGGGCGCTCCACGAAAGCTCTAAGATGCAGGACTGCAGCAGGGGATTCATTTCCGGAAATTTCATACCCGAACGACTCCGGTTCACATCTGAGTTAGCTGGGTGAATATTCTAATGCTTTGTATGATATACACCAGCCAACAACATCTATCGTGTGAAAACTGACACATGCGCAGAATCATTACAAGACCGACATTTTGCTACCACAATAACCCTCATAAAAAGCAGGGTTAGATGGGTATTGTTCAAAATGTCGCAATACGTTATATAAGATTCGCCATAAATTGCAATTTGGGTGGCGAAGCCCGAGTTCTTACTCAGTGTCGGACCGCATTCACCTTAACATTTTACTAGGACACGCCCATAATTCTTTGATGTAAGCAAAACGTTGAAGATCAAACCTGCAACAAGTTGTTATTGGTAGCTTCATTGACTCGGTTTAGAGCTCAGACTGTATTTAATCAGCAATACCCAGCGGGTTCCCCTGGCCTCCATTAGGACTTCACCCTGCGTCTGTCGAAGTCCTAAAAAACGTCCTCAGACCACCCCTCTTTTATGTGGCAGATCATTTTACATGAGCCACACTCTTGTTATGATCGTTAACTTTGTGTTGGGATTATTACAGCTGCCACTAAATCTTTTTTGCTGGGATTTTTACAGCTGCCACTAAATCTTTTTTGTTGGGATTTTTACAGCTGCCACTAAATCTTTTTTGTTGGGATTTTTACAGCTGCCACTAAATCTTTTTTTTGGGCATTTTTACAGCTGCTATTAAATCTTTTTTGTTGGGATTTTTACAGCTGCCACTAAATCTTTTTGTTGGGATTTTTACAGCTGCCACTAAATCTTTTTTGTTGGGATTTTTACAGCTGCCACTAATTTTTTTTGCTGGGATTTTTACAGCTGCCACTAAATCTTTTTTTTGGGCATTTTTACAGCTGCTATTAAATCTTTTTTGTTGGGATTTTTACAGCTGCCACTAAATCTTTCTTGTTGGGATTTTTACAGCTGCCACTAAATCTTTTTTGTTGGGATTTTTACAGCTGGAAATTTGTTAAAGCTTTATATGCTGTAATCTTTGGATATTATCGTAGGAATAAAAAACACGTGTTTTATATCAAGCAGTATAAGATATACGCTTTAAGCAAATTATGCATTTTATCTTAGTCGGATTAAAAAGTAATCAAGCTAATTTCCTATTTAATCATATATTCTCCGAGTCGGATAATGAACGCCCCATTTCGAAGTGTTAATGATCACGTGATGTTGCACGCGGAATTTCATAGAAAGCGTGGACTGCCTGCAGGCTCTTGGCGGGGCACTTGCATTAATAAAAGACAATCAGACAGAAAATAAGGATAGACAGAACAAGTTTGTAATAGAGGGGGATTTCATTTTCATGTTATAACTTAAAATCCCCATCCAGTACGACTACATACTGCAAACGAAATCCTCATCTCCCATGATGCTTTTAATAATATTTTTCTCTCGCGCTTGCGCAAATCCACTATAAACGACATTCTTTCATAAATATGCATGAAAAAATCACCGTTTTCTCTTTACATTGAGTAAACCAGTACTCCTTTAATTCCTGTATATAATTTGTCGAATCGTGTTATTTTTCATAGTTGATCATATTTTCATAGTTGATACAAACTTTTAGTCTGGTTTTTAACACTGAACAACATACTGTTTTTAAAATACGGCACGTATACCAATAATAAATCTCGTATTGGTGGGATTTTTACAGCCAATAGTTTGTCAATAAATCTCGTATTGTTGGGATTTTTACAGCTATTAGTTTGTCAATAAATCTCGTATTGTTGGGATTTTTACAGCTATTAGTTTGTCAATAAATCTCGTATTGTTGGGATTTTTACAGCTATTAGTTTGTCAATAAATCTCGTATTGTTGGGATTTTTACAGCTATTAGTTTGTCAATAAATCTCGTATTGTTGGGATTTTTACAGCTATTAGTTTGTCAATAAATCTCGTATTGTTGGGATTTTTACAGCTATTAGTTTGTCTGCATATCGTGTATTGTTTAGGTTTTTACAGCTGTTAGTTTGTCAGTAAATCTTGTATTGTTGGGATTTTGACACTAAAAGTTTGTTATCAATTCTCTTGGTGTTGGAATGTTTACATCTGAAAGTATGTCAACACGTTCCTTTGTATCGGGATCCTTGATATATAAACTGGGGTCGATAACAAACTTTAAAGACTTTCGTGATACAATCTAATTATATATTAAGACATTTATTCCCTTTAGCAATCATTGTGAGGATGTTACACTTTTAATCTTCCTTGTTGGCAGATTAATCTAAACCTTTCTCTCTGATTTCCTTTTGTGACACAAGATTTTAAAAAGACGGGACCGAAATCCAAAATTTTATTCCAGCATATTGTCTGTAACACAACACACGAATAACACCAATTTTGTAATTCATTCTGTAGATTTGAAATACCCTAGTTTAATTAAGATTGATTTTCATTATCAAAGTCCTAAGTTTAAATATCAATAGGACTTTATAATTACTTTCAGACTTAGTAAAATCAATCGTCCTAGCTGGTTTATGAGATTAGTTTAATGAGACGTTGTATTTCAGCAGTGTAAACTGTGTGAGTTTGTTCGTTGTAATATGATTGTATTCAACATTTCATTCTGGAGAAAATCCCCTAACTTCAGAATTCCGACATCAAAATGCACAATGTTTGTCCAGAACTACGCCGATTGTTTTCTAAAACGAAAATGCTGGGAAATTTTAGATTTGGATTGTGAAATATGAATCTGTTCCTATTCCTTGTATCACATGTTCAGTGTTCTTTATTTGCGTTTCTCTAAAAAAAATCCATTTTTCTAATCACAGCATACAACTCACATAATGCAAACAAAAGGCCCTCATTCAGAAGTTGAAGTCTAATTCTAAAACAAATTATTATTACAATCTAAAACATCTGTAGGTATTATACCGGTATATATGAGATTACCTTCTCATCATCATGGTTAACTGGTTAATAGATGATTGGGTTTTTTTTTTACTCATTGATTGACTGACCAATGCTAAATACAATTACAATTTTTCAATGTTTGGGTTCTCTGGGAATGATAAAAAGGTATTGTTTGCAAATAAGAGATTTTAAAATCTAATTTGATGTATGATTTTGACACTTAATAAGCCTTTCAATAAAGACTCAGGTAGACGTTCTAATGCTCTAAATAAAAAATAAATATTCCTGAAAATTATAGCAGTTCATTGTGAATATTTATTTTTAAATCTACGGTTAAAATCTTCTAGAAATATGTCATTTTGGACACAAAGGTATGTCAGACAAATTTATTCTTCGAAAATTGACTTACAATTATTGAGAGTTTGTATCACTCTTTCGATGATGAAATCATACTTCATATGAGGTGTTTTAACGAGCCATTACATAAAATTTTGGTGTTGTGGGCCACTTTAATTTGGTTTCCCAAAACAACTTTTGTTTAAAGCAAGGTCTGCTTTATTTCTACGATATTATTATTATTATTATTATTTGTCTGTTTATTCGTGGGGGCCTCCATGGCCGAGTGGTTAAAGCATTGAGCTCAAAATCACAAGGCCTCTCACCTCTAGTCGGCACGGGTTCGAATCCCGCTCGTGCCGATATATGTGAGAAAGTTTGCCAGTTTACTTTCGGAAGGTCGGTGGTTTCTTCCCGGATACATTGGATCTGGGTTCTCTCCTCCACCTACAAAAACTGGACGCCACCAGATAACTGAAAAATTGTTGAGTGTGGCGGAAAACAATCAATCAATCAATTAATCTGTTTATTCGTTTATCCGTTTGTGAAGTTTTCATTTTTGAAATCAGTTTTTGAAAATTTTAATACACCTAGAACGTGTGAGTATATCAATAAACAGTACAATGATCTTGATAAATATAATGTGTACGGCGTCTATTTAACGATTGGGTCCCGTGGGGATCCGGGTTAGAACAGGTCCTCAGTACTCCTTGCTTGTCGTTAGAGGCGACTAAATGGGGTGGTCCTTCGGATATACAAGGTGTATTGAGGACCTATTTTAACCAGAATCCCCACGAGATGTCTTCGTGTGACAGTGTAGATGTTCTGCCATGGCTTCAGTGCTAGGTTTGTTTAATACTTTATCCTAGTCGACAAAATTTCAATATTCTCTACATTTGTCATAATTATACAACTAAACATTGCATTTGAAGCATTAGAAAGACGTAACTGCACGTACATGTTAAGGACACCATAAATTGAACAATGGTAACGAGGCACTTACCAAGAGAGCCTACCCTGTTCTGGACTGCGTTTAAAATTGTAGCGACTACGCAGTGGCTAGATAGTGCTACGAAATGGAACGAACATTTAGGCTAGCCCTGCGAAGGGTTAACAAGCGTGGATTCACACAATGCGTTCAATACACGTAGATATCTAGCCTACCAGCTAAAATTTTGAAGACACCCCAGGCCTACGCTTGGCAAAAAAAATTGACCTTTGACATATACACTGCAACGCCCCTTCCTGACGTACTTTATTTGCAGTAGCAAAATGATTGTTTGTTTGTTTGTTTTATGTCCCGTCAAGAATTTTTCACTCATATTTAGACGTCGCCAGTTGTAAGTGAAGAACCACAAATTTAGACCCATGCTTAGCGCTCAGGACGTAGCGGTGAGGGTTATTTAACTTGCCAACGCCTGCCGCGACGCTGGACCTTTTGTTTCTTGTTGTTGTTTTTATTGTGTTTTTATTTTTTTTTCATTGTGTGTTTATTTCTTTTTATTTTGGTTTAGGCCATAACCGAAAGACCCGTGATTCTCACTTTTAAACGCCAATCGCGAACGTTTGGCGAAGGAGCAATCACTACCTATGTTTATGTCTTAGGTTTGACGCGGCCATGTCATAAACAGGGTTCGAACTCACGACCTCCCGGTTACGAAGCGAACCAGTCGCAAAATGATGTTTGAAAGTTACTCAGATGTATGTCAAAGTAAATAAAAGCATTACTGAACCAAGGTTCTGTGAAGGATAACATACAATGGCGGTATCTTTTTGTCTTTATCATATCGAGTCCATGAATGAGACTATCTACATTCGTAGGAAAATTTCGAGGAATCCGTCATGTCTATAACCTCACAATTAAAATACTCTGAATATCGCACGTAAATTAATCGAAATACATTTTATAGTAGATGCAGAATCCAGATGTTTAGTGTTCATGTAATATTAACAATTGACTTTATTCTGTATGTAGTATAAGCTCTTGCATATCTGAGAACATTTTGTTTTAAAATACGTACCCCCAATTTATAATCATTGTATATGAGCTTGGAGGCATCGTTTTCAAGAAAGAACCATACGTTAATTTATCGAACATGTTTCACTTATTTGATAATAGCCATTTGTTACCATTTACTTAAACTGCAAACTTCAACATAATGGTTCCCCAATATTTGATGCCTACAAGAACGATTGACGACATTTGTGTACGTTTTGTTTGTTTTTGTATGGTAAACTAAGGTTTGTTCCAACTTATTTGTTTACTTCCTTTTAGATGTTTTTTTTTTGGGGGGGGGGGGGGGTTGTTTGTTTTTTTTTTGTTTGTTGGTATGTTTTATTTTTAAGTAGCCTCCATCTAGTGTTAGATTTATTTATTTCTCTAAATCTCTTTCTATTCATTTTTCTGTTTATCTACTTTTTATATATCTAACTATCTATCTACATATTCATTTATATATCGTTCTATCTCCAAATGGTGAGTGAAACGTGATATTATTCATGGTAGAAAAAAAAACGAAATTTCTCTTCTTTTCTCACAATTTGGGATTTTTTTTCCTGGTGATAACACCGTCTGAACCGCCGGTTGAAACATGTGAAAATGATTCTTGCAAGAAATGTGGCTAATCCCTTGGGCAACTCCTGGTCATGGAAAATATATCGGTCATTAATCAACGCTTGACAACGGTTCCATCTATGTGGCTAAAGGTCGATATTCCTTATGAAGAAGTTAATCGTTCTGAGGAGGTAATAAACATTTTTTATTTCCAATAAGAACAAAACCAAACACTGATTGCTCCTTCTGGATTTACGAAGTTTTTGGTCAACTTAATTATTTGTCTCCATAGCAAAATTAGCAGGTTATTTATCACGACCCTCAAACACTTCGTATAGCCAAGATAATTATGTTAGAAGGTATCAAGATTTTTTTCATTAACCTGAACTGCCAATACGTTAAGCATAATAATATCATGATTCGTTTTATCCCTTTGTGAGATATAAACTTTAAATCTACCAGATTATTTTCATTTCCTCGAAATCTGCAAGATCAACACATCATAGTATACTACTTACTGACATACAGACAGAGAAGCACTGAAAAGGCTACGGCACTGTTCAGGCCGTCAATCTCCTTAAAGTGGGTCCGATTAAAGGAAATTTTCCCAATTGGAATATAATGTAACCAAAAATTTCCCAATTACTAGTATAGAAACTCCTAAGTTTAAGTAAGACGAATTTCTCACGTTATCAGCTATTGTCAAAATACAAATACATACAGTTCTGAAGTAGATTGCATTATATGTTCTTTGACAGGGATTGATTGACTATTTATATATTGTTTAATGTCCCGCCCGAGAATTTTTCATGGTGACGTCACCATTGTCGGTAAAGGGCTGCAAAATTTAGGCCTATGCTCTTATGGCCTTTGAGCAGGGAGGGATCTTTAACGTGCCACACCTACCTCGTGTCACAGTAGGTGTGTCATGATAAAGATCCCTCCCTGCTCAAAGGCCATAAGCGCCTAATATTGGCCTAAATTTTGCAGCGAATGATGACGTCTCCATATGAGTGAAAAATTCTTGAGCAGGACGTTAAACAATATATAATCAATCGATATGTCGCAGTGAACTTGAAATAAAAGACACCACAGAGTCTTCCACATCTGCTTCGTACTTAGATATTTTACTGAAAGTATATGCCGGCGGCAAACTAACAATTGAAATTTATGACAAACGAGAATGATTTAAATTTCTTCATCATCAACTTAACTTATCTATGTGGCAATATTCCATCATCACCTGCATATGGTGTTTATACCTCCCAACTGATTCGATATGCAAAAGCGTGTTCTGCATATGATCATTTTTTAAATCGAGGCAGGCCACTGACAAAGAAGTTAATGTTACAAGAGTTTTGCAGTCTCGTCTAAAGTCAGCATTTCGCAAATTGTATGATCGTTATAATGATGTAGTTTGCCAGTACAACTATCCATTAGGTCAAATGCTGTCTGGCGTGTGTCATACCGATTGTGAGGCCGTTCTTGGCACACTAATTCTGAATGCGGATTTCTCCGTTTACCTGATCGGGATGTAGGTTTCACGGCGGGTTGGACCGGTCGATAGGGGATGCTTACTCTTCCTAGGGACCTCTGGTATGTGCAGGGGTCCGTGTTTGTCCATCTCTCTAATTTGTTTTTTCTACAGGAATTACGAGATTGAATACTGTTCGTTATCTTAGCCTTTTCATGCTACAAGTCTCTTCAAGTCACATCCCACTTTTTTTATTATTTGTCACAATCTCTTCGCGAGTATTGGGTTGGGGAATCTAATTAAGCTGAGGATTTATCCTACATCATTGCGCGTGAAATCATTCAATTTCTTCATTCCGTCAGGACGGAATGATCTCAAGTGATGCATCCAGGATTTGGTCATGCTCTTTCTCTGTATCGGTCTGTATCGGTTTGTGTCGGTCTGTATCGGTCTGTATCTGTCTGTGTCGGTCTGTATCGGTTTGTGTCGGTCTGTATCGGTTTGTGTCGGTCTGTATCGGTTTGTGTCGGTCTGTATCGGTTTGTGTCGGTCTGTATCGGTTTGTGTCGGTCTGTATCGGTTTGTGTCGGTCTGTATCGGTCTGTATCGGTTTGTGTCGGTCTGTATCGGTTTGTGTCGGTCTGTATCGGTTTGTGTCGGTCTGTATCGGTTTGTGTCGGTCTGTATCGGTTTGTGTCGGTCTGTATCGGTCCATGACGGGTTATGATCAATAACAATGACTTGCATGTCTTGCCAAACGTGACATTCCTTGTTAAGGTTTTCACCTATAAGTTTAGTCACGTGTTTGGTTTTGATGGTTGATCAGTGGTTGTTATACACCATAACCCCCCCCCCCCCCCCCCAAAGGAAGTTTGGGGGAGGGACTTATCTGGAATCACCTTGGTTTCCTACAGGTTTAGTCACGTGTTTGGTTTTGATGTTGTTATACACCATACCCCCCCCCCCCCCCGCAAAGGAAGTTTGGGGGAGGGACTTATCTGGAATTACCTTGGTTTCCTATAGGTTTAGTCACGTGTTTGGTTTTGATGGTTGATCGGTGGTTGTTATACACCATACCCCCCGCAAAGGAAGTTTGGGGGAGGGATTTATCTGGAATCACCTTGGTTTCCTATAAGTTTAGTCACATGTTTGGTTTTGATGGTTGATCGGTGGTTGTTATACACCATACCCCCCGCAAAGGCAGTTTGGGGAAAGGGCTTATCTGGAATCACCTTGTTCGTTCGTCCCTAGACGTGATTTGTAACACCAATGAGCAGATTTGATTAAACCTTTCCGTAATCTTATATGCATAATGAAGTTATGAAACTGCTAAAAATTTTGATGGAAACATTCAAGGAAGTTATAGATAATTTTTTTTTTTCACTTTGAGTGTTGTCATTTTTCTAGAGTACATACGTATCTTAAACACCAATGAACACATCTGATTCAATCTTTGTATATATATTATGTATATAATGAAGTTGTGTCCTATTCATTTTTATCCAGGTTCTTTAATATTCAATGAAGTTATGGGTATTCTCATTTTACAGGTGTTTTTCAACTTTATTGACTGTCATTTTCTTTTACATTTTGTAATGATGTGTTCTCTCAGAAAGACTACTACATTAGTAGAAGAGAGGATAGAATGAAATCATTAGTCCATTTGTCTGTCTGTTTGCCCATCTGTCAGTGGATATGATTTTGTTAATAAAAGATGTTATTCATTGGTTCGTGTGTTGAATCTCTCTCTCTCCTTCTATCTATCTCTCATTGTTTGCTCTGATGTTAATGCCGCTAAAATATTGTTTACAATAATATCACACGACTGACATTCCTAATAGTACTTTCTTTGATTTTTAGAAATATTGACGTCGTCATTGTATGGAGAATTCTTAAAGGAGTCGGATCTCACGATCATTCATAGCACATACCTGTACTCCATTCTGGGAATGTGATACATACATTATTACACGATATATTTTATATCCTATCCTATATCAGCCCTTGGTCACTTTAGATCACCCGGTAGGGGGCCTCCGTGGCCGAGTGGTTAGAGCATTGCGCTCAAAATCACAAGGCTTCTTACCTCTAATCGGCGCGGGTTCGATTCTCGCTCGTTCCGATATATGTGAGAAAGTTTGCCAGTTTACTTTCGGAAGGTCGGTGGTCTCTTCCAGAGTACATAGTGTCTGGGTTCTCTCCTCCACCTTCAAAAACTGGACGCCACCAGGTAACTGACAAATTGTTGAGTGTGGCGAAAAACAACAATCAATCAATCAATATATCGCTCGGAGAGCCTGATTTCTCTCGGGCTGAAATAAAGTGGATTGATGAAGGAAAATGTCATGTCATGAAATTTACATTACGTGCTTAGAGAAATGTACGACAAGACATAGAACGTTTCTTTAATTTTGTATGCTGTTTGAGTTAAATAAAGAAATGAGAGTACAATAATAACGTTTCCTCATGGTACAGACTTAAAGCCCATCCTCTAAAATGTCAATTGTAATGTGCAAGCAAGATGGGCTATATCTGTATGTATGACTATATATAGACTAGATGACCTATATCTATATATATTACTATATAGATCAGATGACCTATATCTGTATGTATGTCTATCTAGGGTAGATGACCGATGACCTATATCTGTATGTGTGACTATATAGTCGAGATGACCTATATCTGTATGTATGTCTATCTAGGCGAGATGACCGATGACCTATATCTGTATGTGTGACTATATAGTCGAGATGACCTATATCTGTATGTATGTCTATCTAGGCGAGATGACCGATGACCTATATCTGTATGTGTGACTATATAGTCGAGATGACCTATATCTGTATGTATGTCTATCTAGGCGAGATGACCGATGACCTATATCTGTATGTGTGACTATATAGTCGAGATGACCTATATCTGTATGTATGTCTATCTAGGCGAGATGACCGATGACCTATATCTGTATGTGTGACTATATAGTCGAGATGACCTATATCTGTATGTATGTCTATCTAGGCGAGATGACCGATGACCTATATCTGTATGTGTGACTATATAGTCGAGATGACCTATATCTGTATGTATGTCTATCTAGGCGAGATGACCGATGACCTATATCTGTATGTGTGACTATATAGTCGAGATGACCTATATCTGTATGTATGTCTATCTAGGCGAGATGACCGATGACCTATATCTGTATGTGTGACTATATAGTCGAGATGACCTATATCTGTATGTATGTCTATCTAGGCGAGATGACCGATGACCTATATCTGTATGTGTGACTATATAGGCGAGATGACCTATATCTGTATGTTTGACTATCTAGGCGAGATGACCGATGACCTATATCTGTATGTATGACTATGTATGCGAGATGACATATTAATCTGTATAAATTGTTCAATGAAGGATAAATGATATACATATGTGCACAGAAATTTATGTCTTGAAGAGGGAATGTGAATGCTAAACATCTTTGTGAAATCTACAGCAGGTACATTGAGAAGTGTGTATAATGGGCAGTGTTTCTTGAGTATGATATACGTAAACAAAACTACAATCCAACATATTCTTCTTTTTCTGTTTTAATGCTTTGCGACAACTACAGAATTTAGAACCCTCCAAGGCCAGAAAGGTACATTCCGAATTGTGTGTTTGAGGTCGAAACTGTCTGGCTGGACGCAAGGTCCAAGATATTAACAAGTTGTTAAATTTAGTCATTGTCATACGGACAATCTAAACATAAATCCTTTTGGAAATTCTAATCACATTCAGGACAAACAAACTAATATAGAATACGTACTTTACAAAAATCCCTAAGAGAGATTAGGTGATTTTCTGATCGGTGAGATTCACCCATGAAAAAATATGTATGGTGATGGTTTATTGAATAACAATTTTAGTTTTCTTTCGGTTGTTAAGTGCGATATTCTTCGAGGGAGCGTTTAAAAGTTTAATTCCAAACACAGGTGCGCGCGCGCACGCACACACATAAACAAACACACACCCACAAACACACACACAGACAAACACTCACACACACACACACACACCAAATGTGCTGAAGGGCACATGCTGGACATAGTGTTCTTTCTATCTGTCCGCTGCAGGCAACACGTATATTGTGTTCTGCAATCGATTACGTCACGTGTATTTGAGAATCATTTACGCTATATATGTATCTGTCGCACTCGTTACAGAGAAACTGGCGCTGGTGACAGTGTATCCACGATTTAAGATTCATTTTCTTATTGATAATGATAATGCAGTTTGAACAATTCTGATCATGTCTAGCATATTCTAGTCTGTGATATTCACGGAATGATTAACGGAGTGCGATTGTTATGATTTTATACAAAGTGTCCATCGTGAGAATGGAGTCAGCTCTTCAAAGCTTTTTTTTCTCGATGGATCTTGTATTATAGATCAAGCAAAATAAACTTACAGTTCGGTGTAAATATCTTGTAATACTGTATATATCAATCATACTAAGGACATGAGTTACAGCTGGGGATTGAATTTATCCGTTTCAGAAGAAGGAAGGGTGTATTGCAATGCTACGGTTGACCCCTTTTCCTGCTGGCCATCAACGCTTGGTGGTCATTATGCAGTTATTTCCTGTCCGCAGGTCCCGGGAGTGGATGCTTCAAGTAGGTAGCAATGCGCACGTCTTTTAATCACTTACGGACCTTCAAACAAAACGTAATATTTATTAGATAGTGACAAGTCTGATTTTGCTATTGGCTTCAAATACAAGATTAACAAATTTAATCGTACATTATATCACAGAAAATGCTACAAAGTTCTGTTTCCTAAATGGCACGTGGATGGAAAGAGCAAATTACAATGCCTGTCTCACGCACGGAAGCACGGTGGAGAACACAGACGAAATCCAAGGGGTAAGTGTACATATAAGGATAAAACAGTCTAATCAGCCACCCATATCCTCCACTCCAGGGGCCTCATAGCCGAGATAACAGACTTTTACCTACGAGTAAGCCTAACTTTTTTTATGATGAAAATCTATTTAAGCGTTGATTACATTACCACAAAATAATTGATTGTTTGTTTGTTTTAAGTCCCGTCGAGGATTTTTCGCTCATATTGAGACATCACCAGCTGTAGGTGAAGTACCACAAATTTAGACCTATTTTTAGCGCTCAGGGCCGTAGCAGTGAGGGTTCTTTAACGTGCCAACGCCTGCCTCGACACGGGACCTCCGTTTTTAAGGTCATATCCGAAAGACCCGTGATTCTCACTTCTAAATGCAGAGCGTTTGGCGAAGGAGCAATCACAATCTATGTTTATGTCTTACGTTTGACGCGGCCATGGCACAAACGGGGCTCGAACTCACGACCTCCCGGTTACGAAGCGAACGCTCTACCCACTGAGCTACCGCGACCGGTCCACAAAATGACGTATAGTGATTTTCCATTAGTAATTATAAATGACTAATGGTTTCTCTCACATGAAGAATTAATGACGTGTACACCTGGTTGTACTGTTGCATTCTGGGCAGACTGTTGTATTGTGAGTAAACTGTTGTATTCTGGGTAAACTGTTGTATTCTGGATAGACTGGTCAGTGTAACGATACGGCGGACTGATTCTATGATCACTGTCCTAAATAGTTGACTCGCTGAATATATTCGATCTCAACATTGTAATAATGGTAGCATCACTCATTTAGGTCAGATTTAAATGTTTGTCTTGCATGACAAACTAGTAAATCCCAACCTCTTCCTGCACAAGAAGACTGTATTTAATGACTCGTCAGCTATTTAATGACGTATTGTGCGTTTAATTCAATGACAGTTTTACAGTTCAACCAGGCTTGGACTTCTTGAAAAAAGAGTCAAACTGAAGTTTGGGTTTTCTTTTATTTCAGCAGTCAACATTTGAGCAAAATCTCAGACTTATGTCCAAGGTTAAACTTTCGAGAAACCCAGGCCAGATCATGATGACCCCTAAATGAATTTAGCTGTGGTTCTGTTTGTTCATTGTTGTTTGTTGTTTTCCGCCACACTCAATAATTTTTCATTTATCTGGTGGCGTCCAGTTTTTTATTGGTGGAAGAGAGAACCCAGATATGATGTACCCGGGAAGAGACCACCGACCTTCTGAAAGTAAACTGGCAAACTTTCTCACATACATCGGCGCGAGCGAGAATCGAACCCGCGCCGACTAGAGGTGAGAGGCCTTGTGATTTTGAGCGCGATGCTCAAAGCACTCGGCCACGGAGAGTTCTGTTGGTAAATCAGAGGTTAACCTCTGCATGGTAAATTCGCCATATTGTCTGAGACCAGAGTTTAACTTGCTTAGAATTTTACCTACAATCAGAACAATTACTTAGGTGAAAGTCACTGAAACGAAATAATTAAATAGTAAGACGCATTAAAAGGGAAAAATTCCCAGGCTCTCTAGATCTATAGACAATATGTATATTTATATGATCGATACATTCTAAGGGAATGCATTTCATACATTCTGTTATAAATATACTGGTATTAGTAAACTAAACCGATCTCCATAGAATATGAAAGAGCAACTTGTGTCCCTGTATGTGCTTTCAGAATTTAGAACTAATCCAAAATCATTGTGATCGCTATTGAATCATTGAATCGCAAACTACGTCACAACAGCGTAAACGTCCTTTGATTGAATTAAATGCAGCAAGTAGAGATTGAAAATTACTAGTATGTATTCATACACCTGATTTAAGTAAACACTAACGGATAATATATTGCTGACCGAATTACTCATGGTTATTGTGGCGAATTTTGTGATCTGTGAAATCCACTGTTTTACTGGTACAGATGATGGTGATCATAGAATGATTTTATCTTAAGTTGATCTCAATATTCGTGTAAAATTCTTCAAGATTCTGTTTTGTAAAACTGGTGAGAACTTTCAATTTATGAAATTGTATAAACTGGGATTCTGTTATGTAATTTGAAATTCGCGAGGGATAAATTTAATGAGTTATAGAGAATCAGCTATTACATGCAGAACGCGGAAGATTATTTTTCTCATAAAGAAACGTTTGAGCCTCCATTGTTGCATGTGACGTAATTTTGAATAATTGATGAGATGAGGCAAACCTGTTTGTATCATATTCTTACAAATTTGATTTGTCGATATAAATATGGCTGCATAGTACATCAATTAATATTGACAGATGTCTATTATCTGTTGTCTATATTTAGTGGTGTTATATATACATATATTTTATCGGGAGTACTAGTAATACGGAATGCTTCAAACACATGTAATTTCAGGGGCGGATTCAGGATTAGTGTGTTTACCAAATAGTCATGTCCCTTGGGGATCCGGGTTTGAGTAAACATAGTATATCTTGCTTGTCGTAAGAGGCGACTAAATGAGGGCGGTCCTTCAGATAATACCGCAGAAACCGAGGCCCCGTGTCACAGCAGGTGTGGCACGATAAAGACTCAGTTTTTGCGGTCTGATCCGAGGACCTCCCCATCTAGTCGCCTCCTACGACAAGCAAGGGGCACTGGGAATCTATTCTAACCCGGATCCCCACAGGGTTAACAGTTGCGAAGGAGACGTTTTGTGCCACAACATATAAAGACGTGGCGTAAATCAAATGTGGATTATTAAAAATTCTAAAGGTCTTTAAGTCAACTTGAAATCTCAAAACTTTTCTCAAATCAAAAACATCAAAATGAATGACTTTTCTACACTTTACACAACCATTCCTCACGATAAATTAAAGACTAGACTTTTTAACATCATAGACATTTTTTTCGTCAACATGAATGGAGAAAAGAAATATTCATATCTAGTGATCAGTAATCCAGAAATTGCTTTGTTATACACCACTTTTGATTCTACGCAAAACTATTCGAAAGATGATATTAAAAGATGCTGGAGTTCTTCATCGACAATATCTTTGTAATCTTTGATGATCGATGATCTGGTCTTTCAGCAGTCTGTTTGAATCCCGAATTGTGCTCCTTTGTTAGCTGACCTGTTTTTATATTCGTATGAGGCAGAATTTAATCAAAAGCTTCTACACGAGAAGAAAAAGCAATTCTTGCTGTGGCCTTCAACTCGATACACACACACACACACACACACACATATATATATATATATATATATATATATATATATACATACATACATACATACATACATACATACATATATATATATATATATATATAAAAACGTCGTTGATATATCGAGTCATATATATATATATATATATATAGATATATCAACGACGTTTTTTTTTAAATTAATAATCACTTTATTCACATGTCGATTCAATATATCCCAGAGAACTCGAAGTAAAAGACACCACAGAGTCTTTCACATCTGCTTCTTAATTAAATATTCTATTGAACAAAGATGCTAACGGCAAACTAACAAATCAGATTTATGACAAACGGGATAATTGCGGCTTCTCCATCGTCAACTTTTCAAAATTATGTAGCAATGTTCCATTATCACTTGCATATGGTGTTTATATATCTCAACTGATTCGATACGCAAGAACATGTTCTGCATATTATCATTTTTTTTAAATCGAGGCAGTTGATGTTACAGGGGTTTCGATAGTTTCGTTTATAGTCAACATTTCGCATATTTTATGGTCGTTAAAACGATCTAGTTTCCAATACAACCTTCCAGCCAGTCGCGGTAGCTTAGTGGTTAGAGCATTCGCTTCGTAACTCTTCATGAAGCGCTCCATGTATTACGCCGGTGTGAAGCGTTGCAGTTCATGCCTTCATGTATTTTCAAACAGGTCAGATGTCGTATTTGAGTATCTGTACTTGGTAATTACGTCACCTAAGCAAGCAATATAGGTATTTTAAATTCATACAGATAAATTATGTAAATACGTTACCTGGGGTGTAATATCGGTACATGCAGCCATATGTTGCGGGTGTTAGAAGTTCATCCTATTTCACGGGCACCAACATGGTGACCATCCCACACCCCAAATGTACGGTATAGATTATGCAATCGCTGTGGGTAGTAGGAGTGCGGTTTGTTACAAATTGGATGTCTTTATGTAAAGTATGCTAGTTCTTACGGTGATTGTAACTAATATCACATACACAGGAACCTAAGAAGAATTTTCGTCATCATATCATGTGTTTTGTAGTCATAGCGTGTCAACTTAAAGGAAGTCAATTCCTGAAAATTTTGACTTCACAGATTAACAAGATGCAAAATAATTTTGCAATTTTAAAGTACATAATTTTAAACATCCTTTTGCATTTTGAATGTTTGCGGTCAATACAGAATTAATATATTCTTTTAATATCATTGCATTACCAGTTCTGTAACCCAATACTTAGATTATATATAGTTTTAACGTATAGAAAAACGATGTTGCGTAATATTTACAGTGCCTTAAAGTGCAGTCTGAAGGAAGCAATAATGATGAAATGACGGTACCCTGACGTGTACTAAATGCGATGATTTTCGTTACTAATGTGTAAATCAGACACCGCTTTGACTTGGCGATATTAATACATAAGAAGCAATAATTTGGGTTCACTTTAGGTGTTTGATGTGGTAGTTTCTCCGTCTTCACATTAACTAAATCAGTCTGGTATCACATTTCCTACACTTCATATCATCGTGTGTTATTATTTTAAAAAATCCCTTACTCATTTCCAAGAAAAATCAATTCCATAGAATATTAGCGCATGTCACTTATCAAAATATTGTGTTTTTCCTTCATTTTCTTGAAAGAATTAATGCATAAATTTGTTGTACTTTTAAAACGTTTATTGCGGTATGGACATCCTCACGAATTCAACGATTTTCCTTGAGCTGAAGAATTTGAACTACGGTAAAGAAAAAAAACTTTTCAACCATAAAACCAAGTCCATATGCTGGTATATTTAGGACACATAATATCTTTTTATCATTATCTCGTGCGCTTCACTTATTATCTCGTGCGCACGATATAATATCTCCTGCAAACATATCTCGTTCTCGGGAATTATCCCGTGCGCATGACATAATATTTTGCAGAAGACTATTCTGAGACAAGGTTGATCAACGGAAATCATAATATTAAGAAAGTATCTGACATGACAAGTGTAGCTCGAACCAAACAGCAACAGCTGGATATTTCCCACCACGAATTGCCAGAATGCTATGTAACAACCAGAAAGAACCCCTGTTTCAGTTTGCAGAGAAAACTATTTCTGGTGGTCGATAAGCACAGAAGAAAGCAGCCAGAATAAATCTTCTCTGTATCCTGTTGCGTCTGCGCAGTAGTTTCAGCGGACAAAAGATCCCTGGATGGGCAGGATATATGTCATTGACTGGACAAAGGCCTGAAAAGAAAACAACAATAGACTACTACCCAGTTATTTGCAATCCCATCACTGCATACAAACTCATACACTGTTTAAGGCAGGCAGAGTGTGTTACGCATGAAGTCGGACAATATTATGCTTGCATGAAGGCCTTTCCCCTTGTCTGGAGCCAGCCTCAGGGGTACAAGAAGCACATCATTCTAATTGACACCTTTCACCTCATCTCTGCGTATCTCAAAATGATAGGGACGAAAATGGATGGAAGTGGTCTGTCTGACATTCTTGTAGACGTAGCAATAATCAGCTCAGGTTCTTTGAAAGGCGCTGAGACCGGAAAACATTATGACTGCCACAAGACAATGGTTGAATTCCTGGAGCGTCTGATGTTGGGCAAAGTATCTGAACATGGCAGGAGTTGATAGCAACTTTCCTGCTCTCTCTGAAGAAACCACAACCCTCTTTGGTGCGACACCTGTATCCTTAGTGCATGACTCTGTCAGGCAGCTGCTTGAAGACAACGGTATGAGTAACTTCTTTAGAGACTATGAACAGTACAGAGAAGAACTGAGATAAGGGAAACATGGGAAAACACCCCAGTTCTGGCTAACGTACACGGATCACATCTGGCTTGTACTGTCTCTCTTGTATGCTGTGAAGATGAATGATTTTGACCTGTATGCCCAGTGTTTATTGTTATGCCTGATCTGTTCGTCAGCTTTGGAGGTCACTACTATGCCAGATACCTCACATTCTTTGGGCTTTTCATCGCCATTATTGAAGTTTCACATCCAGGTGCTACAGAACTGCTGAAGCGAGGAACATTCAGTGTGGCAAGAGCATTAATCCCTGGAAATCGATGTGCTGTGGACAAGACGATGGAAGAGACCTTCATGCGCATTGCCAAGAGCAGGGGTGGTGCAGCTGCGGCTGGTGCCGGTCTCACGGGGATTGCATCAAACTATCCAGCCTATCAAAAGTGGGTGCAAAAAACTCATGAGAGAACAAAATACATGCAGACATGGCAGAAATGTTAAGAGGTAATGTTTTCGACTCCCACCACCGTGACCCTCGTCCAACAGAAGTAAACAACAATGAAAAGAGCGTGACAAGAGCAGTTGCAGCAGTAGAAAACTTCACTAACCCATTTGAGCTTCATGAAAAGGAGAAGTTGATCATGTTGTCATCGGATACGACAGTTCCTGTCATTATTGTAAGGGATGTCCTTCGTGCAAAGGCAGCAGGCAAAAATCAGAAAGCGGACCTCATCACTGAGGGACTGGAAGTCAAAGAAAATTTCGTTCAGTCAATCAAACAGCTGAAGCTGAAAACCATGACAGACATGTCAAAGAAAGTCATACTGAGGTCAAATCAGAGGAAAGTTACCGAGTACAGACATCAAGGAAATGTTGCTTTTCAGCTTTTGGTCAAGTCTCAGACTGGTGACCTGGACATGGATGTGAAAGAGGTTATGACTTACCAACTGACCCCTGTTCCTTACAGCCTTAGGATAGCAAATGGTTATCTGGCAAAGACTGACAAAAGCACTGCTTTTCACTACCTGATAAAAGAGGTTGAGGATGCACAATTGCCATCCGCTGATGGAATTTTAGTGATCATTGATGGCAATGCAACATTCTATGCTATGCAGCATATTCCTCCAAACTTTCGCCAGATCTGCCAGAAATTGTACGGCATGGTGCCACGTCTGTGGACTTTGTGTTCAGTACAGACATGTACCAAGACTATTCAGTGAAGTCGATGTAACGAAACAAGAGGATGTGGTGACAAGATCATCCCCAAATGAGAGAGCACAAAGCAGCCCGCAGATTGGAAAGCCTTCCTGGTGAATGACGAGAACAAAGTTCAGTTCACTCAGCTGCTATTGATTGTTTGGACCAGGGACGCGTTTGGTGAAAAGCTCCAGGGAAGGGATACAGTCCTTGTCTGTGATGGAAAAGCATTTAAGCTGACATCAACTGATGGTGAAACAACATCGAAATAGGAGCTGCCTTCCTTGTCATCTACCCAAGGGGAGACAAACTCACATGTCATTCTCTACTCTAAATATGAACAAGAGCTAGGATACAAGTACATTCCTGTAAAGAGTCCTGACACAGACGTGTTCTTTATCCTGTTGAACTTTGCCTCTCAGCTCGATCGTGTGACACTTCTCTTTGACGCAGGTCAAGGCAACCGAGAGCGTCTGATAGACTAGTAACTTTGCCAGAAGACTCACACAGTCATCCTGCTCTGCACTCCTGTCTCTACATGATTTCACTGCTTGTGACTACACTAGTGCTTCTAAAGGCAAAGTGAAGGCAGTAAAAGTTCTTCCGCAGAAGCCAGCGTTCGTGCAGACCCTAGCACAGCTTGGGGACAACTGGAAAGTGAAAGAAGAAATGATTTACAAGCTGGAATCCTTCACATACTGCATCTGTGGAAGAGCCACCATGTTGGCGCAGCTTGAAGCAATACGTTCACCCCTGCAATGTCCAGCTTGCTATCTGGAAACATGGAGACCAGGTTGTTCCAGACATTCCCTGTCCCACAGAAGGACATGGATGGAAAATAAACAATGGGATGCCGAAACCTCTTTGGACAGAGGAAGAACTGATTTTACCTCAGGCTGTACTTGATGACCTAAATAGTATCACGAATGCAGATAAGGAGGACAAAGAAAATGAAAAGTACTTAATACAAAATGGCTTGGACAATTCACAGGACTCCAGTTCTGAAGATTCCGATGAAGCATGAATGTGAACTTTCTCAGTTTGGCGACTTTTGAGGCTGTTAGATTGGTAGTTTGGTTTCCTTGGCAAAAGTTTTGGGTGTAGAGGAGGTAAATGTAAAACTGTCATAACATGCTTGAGTCTGGTGGTTCCTGATGTGATCAGAAACAATCAATAGACATTGTAGTATAATATGATACATCTGAACAATTGAATTGGGCCTTCAAGATTTGTAGACCACAGTATATATGTTGCTGATGTAGTGAAAAAAGTTATTCATAAAATTCATCCATTATTGTATCCAAACAATGAATGAGAGAAGACTGATCAAACTACTACCAAGGATACTGCTAATTATGTAATAAAACTGGCATTAATAAAAGCTGATTTCTTGTTTATTTACAGGGACTATTTCAAGTTAACTTTTAACGATGGAAGCGAGTGTTTTAGAGGGTACCAAGGGCTGTAACTCCTGTGCATCCTAATTTTTTATGGAAACATGTTAGTTTTGTGTTTAGGACACTCCAGGGAACATTTTGACACCAGTCATGATTACCCGTGGGGGGATGTACGGTAGGCCTACCTAGTTTGTGTCCTTGTTTCTAGCAGGCGCGGATCTAGAGGGGTGGGAGGTCTGGACCCCCATCCCCATCCTGGAATTTCCAAGTGAAAGAAAATATAGTCATCTTTCACTTTAGCATCACCTTTAAGATTGCTTCATCAACTCTCTCGATTGACTTTATTCGTTCACTTGGACCGATTTCAAAATTTAAGATCATAATATAATATGAAAATTGCCTTAACGCAATTTTGGGTGCAGATTTCCCATAGTCTACTATCTGTAAAAACGTGAAAATTCCGCAGGCTTCGCCCTGGAACCAGGTTCCAGATCTTCGGCCTTTTGGATACCCCCCCCCCTGCCTAGTGACCAAAACATTTAACCTTCTTATAATATTATATGAACATAGTGCACTATTAATAATGACACTATATACATGTACACCTTTCCTATTATTTTTAAATGTGATGTTACTGAAATATGTCATGTTAATTGAAATCAATGAAATGATTTTTTGAAATGATTTATTGATGAAAATCGATGCCGGATGATATAAAATTACGGGAGCTTTAACCCCCCCCCCACCCCCACCCCCAACTATTTGAATTTGGTTCTTTATCTGACACTGATCGTTTGATCTCTCCCCATTAAAACCTATCAAATGCATTTGACCATGGTAGAAAGCATCCTACGTTCCCCTTTGCCTCCTTAAACTATACGCTTATTACAACGACATATGTTTTAGTCAACAGCGTGTAAAGATTATTCTTACGCATCTTTTAAGACGTCACTTTCCATGTACTGTGGTTCTGGTTGAGTTAAAGATTTAGTATTTAATTCTCTTTGATGTTTCTCCTTTTCCAAACAATGATATTTCCTATCGAAATTGAGTTACACCAATAAATGACATTTCCATCAATATATGTACACCAGTAACTGAATTCATTCATTCAAATTTTATCGCTTTATATAACTAAGTAAAACCATATGCCAGATAATAAGTCGTGTGCAAGAGATAATATGTCGTACGCACGACATAATATATATTTTTTTTTTAAATGTTGCGTGTCTTAAATATACTGTCGTAAGCCCGACCCAACCCCCGACCCCGAGCGGAAATTTTCATCATAAAAATTTTTGAATTACGAAATTCCACCTAACGAAAAAGTGCGATTGTGCATTATCAAGAGAAATGTAATTGAGTTATTCGCGAAAATGTTGCGAATATTTGTTTTATGGAAATATACTTAATCTACATCTTGTGTTACTTTCACGCACGTTTTATAGTTCTTTACATTCAGGGAAATACAGTGTATAATTTTTATTGTTCGACAATTGTGAACCAAATATCACTTTTTATTCACAGGAACTGGCCACGGACTTCGTCTCACGAATCATTTACAATCTTGGATTCTCCATTTCAACTGTAGCGCTCGCCATAGCACTTTTTATCTTTACGTATTTCCGGTAAGCAATACTTAATTAATTGTTTGAAATAGTCTTCTGTTTTGTATCATATATTTATTTTAGTATGCAACGTCGTATTTTATGATAATCTAATAATTCATTCCCTGTTAAAAGAAATAGATACATATCGGTAACTAAATCTACTCCAGTATAGGCAATAAATTAAATCTCCATATTTTCTCCGGTATATACAATAAAATATACAGTGTATTACAAAATTTTCCATCCTCTTAGTATATATAATGAAATATATTGCAATATCCCAGGTACATACAATAAATTATATCCTGATATTTAACTTAAGCGCTTTTCTATAGAACAAGACATGTTTTAATGTATACAACACAACTGGTGCAAGAAAATATAAAATATAAAATATAAATTTAGCATTGGTGCACGATATCCAGCAATTGACATATTTTTAGATCGATATTCCCAGGTAGCTAAAGCATCGTATTGACCGAAAATGTGGCAGTGATTATTTCGTTATAAGAATCGATAAGAAAAAACATTGAAACCGGTTACTAGAACTAATTACAAAATGATACCTGGTTGGTCATCTTTGTTTGCAGCTTGAGTGCAAGTGATTAGAGTGTGGAGCTTTAACTGGATAACCGAAGATAGTGAATATTAGTATCCATCTAGGAAATCCCAATTCCTAAATCAGTTTTGGTTCGATGTTGGAAAAATTAAATTGTTATTACATTCACCTCAAAGATATATGGAGGTGAATATTACGTTTTATTTCTTCTCTTCTAGATCGCTTGATCTCAGCAGTCAGAAAGCTTGGAGTTATTCAATTATACGATAATAGATAATGAAATCTTTATATTTCCACAACTGTAGGAAAGAAATCATTTTTTTTTAAATTTCAATCGTTATTTTTTACGCTTTATTGTTTATTTATTTATTCATTCATTTGGGTTAAAGAAGAAAATGCACCACATTAAATTTTGCTGTAACACGACAGGAGTAAATGTTTCCAATGGCATGTTAGAATGCAATGCTTCTCAGAAGTTTAATCGACTTAATAATTAACGATTGAATCTGCAATTAAGAAATCGTCTTTGCAAGTTAGACAGCAGAGTATTCGTGTTCTAAGTGGGAAGTCGCGTGTTCATTACTTTGCATCCGGTCGAATCGACATGTAAACCAATACCCTTAAAAACAGACATTTTCTATTTATGGTTATTTATCAAACGTTGGTCATTAAAAACCACGTGTTGTGTGCTAACTTTTATGCCGAGGGTCGTCCTCAAGATTTTTAAAAACAAATAGACTGGACAATGCATGATAGAAACTCGAAGAACCTGACGGTGATGCACCGAGCACTGATACAAATATCGGTGATTTCGGTTCATTCCCGAGTACGAACTCTGGTTACCCGAGCTGCATTCGAACGGATCGAGTTTCAACTCTTATATGACGTATTGTGACATTTGAACTCTATCTGAGTAACCCTGCTTTCTACGAGAGTTAATGTGGGAGCAATATGTCGGTCTTGTAATGATACTGCGCATGCGCCAGTTTTCAAATGATAATTGTGATTGGTTGGAGTATTATACGTGAAAGTAAGAAAGAACATTGGGATATTTACTATTCTACCTCGGGTATGAACCGAAATCGCACTAAAAGCAAAGGGTTTCTGAAATGCTCGGCACTGACACGATAGAAAGATGTGGATCTGTGTAATGCTAGGTGCTGACACGATAGAAAGCTGTGGATCTGTGTAATGCTAGGCACTGACACGATAAAAAGCTGTGGATCTGTGTAATGCTAGGCACTGACACGATAGAAAGATGTGGATCTGTATAATGCTAGGCACTGACACGATAGAAAGCTGTGGATCTGTTTAATGCTAGGTGCTGAAATGATGAAAAGCTAAGGATCTGTGAATGCTAGTCGCTGAAACTATAAAAAGCTTGGGTCTGCGTAATGCTCAATTTCAATTCATATATTCACTCAAAAACCACATCACTAGTACATGATGTACAAACAAAGTATATACACATTTACATTAAGATTACTGTAAGGGTTAATTACGTACGTAGTAACAATAAATAATCATATAGACATATAGTTTGCTGAACGTATATCAATTCAGGAAGAACAGACAACACTGAAAATTTTCTTAATAAACTTCGCGAATGATTTTAAAACTACCACATTATTTGTATTCATTAATTCATTAAACTTAAAAGTGTTGGGATTTTTACAAAATTTTTTCCTGTCGTTTGAGAAAAAGTACATTCCGTAATGTAATGAAATTCATCGCCAATAATATTACGATTACACTTTGCACATGTTCGTAAACTTCTTTCGATATTATTTCATCTACCGGTTTCTATAGGAAGACGATGATTACAAGTTCGCAGTTTGGTTACAATCATTCTTAAGTCTCTAGGTAAACTCAATAAATAATTTTTTAGAGCAAAATTTGTTTTGCAAATTCTATAATTAATACATTTTGGCAAGTCATTAATAACACAATTCCATTCTTGTACAAATTGATTTCTTAGGGTTTCGTTAACACAAGACTTGAGCCACGTAAGGCTATGAAATGTTTGATTATCCATATATATGTCAATGCACAAATATTAAAAATATCTTACATACGTTTTATCAATTTATGTCTATAGGAACCTTCCGTAAAACACCTTTAAAATAGCAATAAATTTTATTTGTAAGTTTATTTTTATCAGATATAAAGATTTTTGCTAGATGCTGACACGATAGAAAGCTAGGATCTGTGTAATGCTAGGTGTTCACACGATAAAAGTCTAAGGATCTAAGGATCTGTGTAATGCTAGGTGTTCACACGATAAAAGTCTGAGGATCTTTGTAATGCTAGGTGTTTACACGATAAAAGTCTGAGGATCTTTGTAATGCTAGGTGTTCACACGATAACAGTCTGAGGATCTGTGTAATGCTAGGTGTTCACACGATAAAAGTCTAAGGATCTAAGGATCTGTGTAATGCTAGGTGTTCACACGATAACAGTCTAAGGATCTGTGTAATGCTAGGTGTTCACACGATAAAAGTCTAAGGATCTAAGGATCTTTGTAATGCTAGGTGTTCACACGATAAAAGTCTGAGGATCTTTGTAATGCTAGGTGTTCACACGATAAAAGTCTGAGGATCTGTGTAATGCTAGGTGTTCACACGATAAAAGTCTGAGGATCTTTGTAATGCTAGGTGTTCACACGATAAAAGTCTGAGGATCTGTGTAATGCTAGGTGTTCACACGATAAAAGTCTGAGGATCTGTGTAATGCTAGGTGTTTACACGATAAAAGTGTAAGGGTCTGTGCACTGTTAGGAACTGACATGTTAAAAGCTGATTGATTGTCTGTGTAATGTTGAACGCTGAATGTTGATTGTTAATGAAATTATAAAGTAATATAAAGGAATATATATATTAGAAGCAGAGCGAAATGGATAGAAAAAGGTTGATTGATTGATTTACGTACCGTCGAGAATTTTTCACTTAGACTGAGACGTCACCAGCTGTAAATGAAGTGCCACAAATTTAGACCTATCCTTAGCACTCAGGGTCGTATCAGTAAGGGTTCTTTAACGTGCCAACGTCGGCCGTCATGCTAATGATATTACTTGTCTAAGGGACATATTTAAATGTCTACTGTCCCCAGTGTCTCGTCAATAATAAACCTCTACTGTTTCATTTATCATATTTTTCAATATAAGCACAATGACGCGCAATTCACCTTTCAACTTAGCAAAACCGCCTATAATTATAAAAAATATTATTTCACCACACTATGCGTGCACTTGTCGACTGAACTTTTTTTTTTCATTGAATTATCGCTGTTCCAGATCCAGGTTCAAATCCCTGTTACTTTCTTATTTGCATATCCCGTTCTTCCCAGCACCCTATCGTTTTGATGTTGTTGTTTTAGATAATAAAGAACTAAACATCCATTATCGCTGGCTTTAAACACAACCGCCAATGAAAACCATCCATTGCAGTGATGGGGGGGGGGGGGGTGTGTTATTTCATCAATTCTTCACAGATACAATGCCAATCCATTAGAGAGCCCTCTGTACGCTCCATGCGTTTATTCGCTGAATTCGTGAATTTGGTATAACGGTAGATACACTTAGCTACCTTTTGAGCATATAATTTGTTGTCTTAGCGACTGTTTCAAACTGCCAATATTCTTTGTAGGAGTTTACGATGTCTAAGGAACATGATCCACTGTCATCTGATCGTCACTTTCATCTTGCGTAACATCATATGGATTATTATGCAGTATAGCCTTCTTCCAATCGTCAACAACCAAGAAACGGTATGTAAAACTGTAGTGTGGCGGATCTAACAAAGTCAGACACTGCAGAGGCGGATGTAGAAAATTCAAAACACATACAGTCTAATGAAACCAAGAATCGGTATCTAAGACTGCGACAAATTCAAACATATACTATCTAACTAAAACCCGAAAAAATCTAATAAAGATAGCAGAAAATGGATTAGGAAAGACGACTTGTGACCAAGAAGTGACGTCAAGAGTATTGCTATATCATCCATTATATCATGCAGTTATCTTCCCTTGCAAGCATTTCCGGCGACACCTGGATTAATGTCCGATCACGACACCCATTAAAAAACCCAAGGATCACCCCCTGTTTGCCGCATCAGACCGGGAGATCCTAAGTCTACTTTTTCAGCCAGCTCGTAGATCAAGTACTACTAATTAAAAGCAAGTTTCGTGAATAGTTTTGAGGTGCAATTTAATCAGTATATGAAATATTCGCTTCGTGTTATTTTCGATACCGTATATTTAATTCCTTTTTATACGCCTGCATAAAACGCGGGCCTATTATGTTATACCGCTGTCATCCGTCTGTCCCCTTAACTTTATCTTCGCAAATCTTCCTAAACCTTGGGGGATTTTCATGAAACTTGGTACAAAGAAAGATCACAATGTGTAGATGTGCATATTACAAAGGGAACACTGTCCAATAATTTAAAGGAGTTATGACCCTTGGACTTAATTTTTTCCATACAAAATACATTGTCTTCACAACTCGTCCTAAATCCTTTGGTGGATTATAATGAGACTTGCTACAAAGAAAGACCACAATGTGTAGATGTTCATACTACAAGGGGAACGCTGTTCCAAAATTTTTGAAGGAGTTGTGGCCCTAGTTTTGGTCAATAATGTATGTGGGTGTATCATGTACCAGTTTAGCGGTGCTAATTTTCAAATTCGCCATAAACCGTTTAATTTTGTTTAATTATCATCATTATTTTTGATTATTATTGTTTTAAAATTGTTTTATTTATCTGTTTTGTTGTTGATAGTATTTAATATTTGCTAACGGTATTTAGGTGATGGGAGTTGTTGGCTAGTCAAACAAAACGGGTATATTTCCCCGTGTATTTCAAGCTCACCTAAGCTCCACTAAATCTTTAAATTGTTTTACGATCAAATAGGGAAACCTGCACTTCCGGGGCCTCCGTGGCCGAATGGTTAGAGCATCATGCTCAAAATTACAAAGCCTCTCACCTCTAGTCGGCGAGGGTTCGAATCTCGCTCGCGCCGATATATATGAGAAAGTTTTCCAGTTTTTCGGAAGGTCGGTGGTCTCTTCCCGGATACATTGTATCTGGGTTCTGTCCTCCACCAATAAAAACTGGACTATCGCTACCTATATTTACGCCTTAAGGTTGACGCGGCCATGGCACGAGCGGGGCTAGTACTCACGACCTCCCGGTTACGAAGTGAACGTTCTAACCACTGAGCTACCGCGACCGGTTGTCTTGCATGACAGTGTGGCTCTGAAAGAATGTGATTTCTTGATATATAATTCACATAATAAGGAAATAAAGCTGCAAAATTGTAACTATTGAATAAAATTCCTTACTTCTGAAATCCTAATTTCTACTTTATTTAAATCATATACCCTTAATTCTCCAGCTTCTGAACTCGAATGTCAAGTTTATCAATCCCAAATATCTTAATCCATAAAACCTGAAATCTAGTTTATGAACCCTGAACTTCTAGTTTAAAAACCCTGAACATCTAGTTTATAAACCCTGAACTTCTAGTTTAAAAACCCTGAACATCTAGTTTATATATCCTGAACATCTGGTTTATAAACCCTGAACTTCTAATTTATAAACCCTGAACTTCTAATTTATAAACCCTGAACATCTAGTTTATAAACCCTGAACATCTTGTTTATAAACCCTGAACTTTTAATTTATAGCCCCTTCAGTTTTGAAGCTTCTACTTTATAAAACGTGAACTTCCATGTCATGCGTAATAAAATGCTGTTTTAATCAAACTTCTAGTTTAAAAAAACCTTTAGCTTGGAGACTAATTTCACGTTTATGATACCCTATATTCAAGTTTATAAAAAAAACTAACTTCAACTTCATAACTTCAAGTTTTTAAAACCATAACTTCAACTTTCTGAAATAACACAATGTAACTTCAACTTTATAAAATACAAGTTCAACTTTATAAAATCATAATTTATCTTTATAAAACCCCAACTTCAACTTAAAAAATTTATAACTTCAACTTTATAAAATCCTAACTTCAACTTTCCAAAACCATAATTTCCAGTCTATAAAACACTAATTTCAACTTCCTAAAATCATAACTTCAACTTTATATAGCCAGTTGTGCGTCCTCTCACACTGTATAAAGTCTTAGCTTCTGATTTGACTTTCAGGGAGAAAATTTTATTTGTAGCATTGCATGCACGTCTTCCAGAAAAATAATGGTGACGAAAAAGATTAACTTAAAGTCTTGATTATTTAACCCCTGCAGTTTTCTCCGGCTAACCACAAGCAAGAAAACGCTAATTAACCACACAGACAGTGCATAAGCTAATCTCAGAAAGACAAAGGGAAATAGGGATAGATTTTTGGATCATGCTACTTGAAATAGCAGATTGATTTCCATGCATTCCTAGAACTCATCTGCAGCAAAAATAAATACACTCAATTGATAAAGCAGGAAGAAAAAACACTTCACGTTTTAATTCCAATACACGAAAGGCAGCTTTATTAGACTGTTTTAATTTCCATGGAAACATTTAACAACGCCTTCATTGTACATTCTGCCAAATACTTCCGGGTATTGTGTAATTTTCATGTTATTACACTCGATTAGGTTTTTCAAGTCTGACTTTTCGGTTTAATGTTTTTCTGTAGTGAATAAGAGTTTTTCTTTTTTAATTGTTTTCATCTTTTTGTTTTTTCGTTTGCAAGGTTTTGGACTCTTTTTTTGCCTTTTTTAGGGGGAGGGGGTAAGCAAAAATATAATTTACAGGCACTGTGTGTTTTGTTAATTAAAAGAATTAAGAAAGAAGGAAAAGATAAAAACTTCAGTTTTGAAACACAATGAAGGTAGGTATGAACTGCTAATGCGCTTCTTTGAACTTGCAATTTGATGACGTAAAGCATATGCTCCTAATAAAAAAAAAGTTGATATGAAGAATATTTGTCTAGTTTGTTTATAATTCGCGGGTGTATAAGTAATGGATGCGTGGTTTATATAACCTTATAATACAAATAATCTACATATTTATTCCTTGAATGGTACTTGTGCACTTAAATCACGTGACTGCATCTATAGTTAACCATTCATATTTCAGTGGGCATGCAAACTGGAGGTAGTTATATTTAACTATGCTCAGATGACCAATTTCTTCTGGATGTTAGTAGAAGGTCTATATCTACACATTATCATCGTGTGGACGTACTCTGCAGACAAAATCAAAAAATGGTACTTCATCGTGCTGGGATGGGGTAGGTAGCTCCAAACCCATAATCAGAATACTCTATTTTCGGGACTCGAACTCACGACCTTCCAGTTACGAAGTGAACGCTCTACCACTGATCGGTAGAAAGTACTATTGATGTGATATGTATTTTGCACATGTGAGTTTAACTAGCCTACAATTTTGCAATATTATGTATGTATTGTATACAAGAAAATAAATCACCCCTGTTTTTATTTTTGTCCATTTTACCTTTACCAGAAATGGGTGAAAGTAAAACCGGACGAAATCGAAATTTACTCATCAATCTATGCCGCAATGAGCAAAAACTTTGGTACGAATTAAAAAGAGAGGAAAGAGATTGCCGATGCGTTCGGGCGAAAATACATCACGTTTCAATATTGCCCCTCCATTCAGATTTTGTACTTTCTTTTCAGGTATACCTTTGATGATTATTGCAGTGTGGGTGGCCCTCCGAATCTATTCCACTTCAGAACAACAAAAAAACTCTGCGTTACTCGAGTAAGAATGATGTTTGTTTCCATTAAATGCCGAAGAAGAAACTAACGACACATTTATCTGTCGGTTAAAAATTTATTGACCCGCAATTTTATTTAATTGTTCATTTGCAAACTTTGTAATAATGTATTGACCCACATCTTTAAATAATGCAAGATGACTGCTTTCAAGAGACTGGACATTTTGTATGGTACAGTTAAACTAAGGTGATGGTGGTCGCGTCACTCATCACTGTATCTGTTTGATTCTTAAAGTTGTATCTGTGTCTTTTTGTAGGTGCTAGTTGAGGCAATACTCACCGTTGTATTTGTAGGTGCTGGATGCCATATCAGCGTTGTGCCTTTTGTTTTGTAGGTGCTGGATGCCACCTCAGCGTTGTGCCTTTTGTTTTGTAGGTGCTGGATACCACATCAGCGTTGTACATTTTGTTTTGTAGGTGCTGGATGCCACATCGGCGTTGTGCATTTTGTTTTGTAGGTGCTGGATACCACATCAGCGTTGTACATTTTGTTTTGTAGGTACTGGATGCCACCTCAGCGTTGTGCCTTTTGTTTTGTAGGTGCTGGATACCACATCAGCGTTGTACATTTTGTTTTGTAGGTGCTGGATGCCACATCGGCGTTGTGCATTTTGTTTTGTAGGTGCTGGATGCCACCTCAGCGTTGTGCATTTTATTATGTAGGTGCTGGATGCCACCTCAGCGTTGTGCATTTTATTATGTAGGTGCTGGATGCCACCTCAGCGTTGTGCATTTTATTATGTAGGTGCTGGATGCCACATCAGCGTTGTGCTTTTTGTTTTGTAAGTGGTTGCCACACTACTCAGCATTGGGTCTTTGTGTGCTGGTTGCTACATTACTCAACTTTGTGTCTTTGTGTATCGTAGGTGCAGGTTGCCACATTACTCATCATTGTGACGTTTTGTTTTGTGGGTGCAGGTTGCCACATTACTCATCATTGTGACGTTGTTTTGTAGGTGCAGGTTGCCACATTACTCATCATTGTGACGTTGTTTTGTAGGTGCAGGTTGCCACATTACTCATCATTGTGACGTTATGTTTTGTACGTGCTGATTGCCACGTTACTCATTGTTGTGTCATCATGTTTTGTGGGTGATGGTTGCCACATTACTCATCATTGTGACGTTATGTTTTGTAGGTGCTGGTTGCCACGTTACTCATCGTCACAAGGCGATCTTTTAGATTATGTTTACGTGGGCCCAACTCTGCTGGTTTTAGGCGTACGTATTAGACATACTTCAGTAACATCGTTTATAACGGATTGATTGTTTGTTTTTATGTTTTACGTCCCGTCGAGAATGTTTCACTCATATTGATACGTCACCAGCTGTAGGTGAAGTACCAAAAATTTAGACCAATGCTTAGCGCTCAGCCCCGTAGCAGTGAGGGTTCTTTAACGTGCCAACGCCTGCAGCAACACGGGATCTACGTTTTAGGTCACATCTGAAGACCCCTGATTCTCACTTTTAAATGGCGAAAGCGCGGTCATGGTACGAGCATGACTCGAACGCACGACCTCTCGGTTAAAGCGAACACTCTACCACTGAGCTACCGCGATCAGTCAAGAAGAATATAGGGAGTACCGTCCTATCATCTCTTGCGGCGATACTGAATTTGCCAGCATGGCAGGATAAAGAAAACAAGCGTAAAAACTCTGGACGCAATCAGTGTTGTTGATGAGGAACATTTCAAAGTACTTACTTCAGAATCAGAAAATCGCTGTTGAAATGAGCTCATCTTTGTGCGTGTTAGGATTGTTATCATTTTATATCTTTTCAGATAAATATGTTGTTTCTCGCAACAATTATATGGGTTTTAGTGACGAAATTAAGAGCATCAAACAGTCTGGAAACAAGGCAACTTAGGTTTGTGAATTATTGTCGCACAAAATGAAAATAACAAGTTTCAAGTTTTGACTTTTATGTTTTGTGGTCTAACTCAGTGACCTCAATCAAGTACTTCTCTTTTAGCTTTTATGGCAATTAGCGTAATGCAAGAGGGATGAATGATGAAGAAGACTATTTTATTGGTTTTCATTTCCAGAAAAGCGGTGAAGGCCACACTGTTACTACTTCCGTTGCTTGGGATTACGTACCTCCTATTTATTTGGCCCCCCACAGACCATCCGGCGGTAGTAGAGGCACACAAATTTATTAACACCTTTTTGCAGTCCTTTCAGGTAAAATATTATATAAAGTATCTTATTTTCATAGGCAGTTTCATTCTCATCGTCTTCATTTTCTGCCGAAAACCCCGGCGATATATTATCTGGTGGTAGCATTCATCGTAGAATATTTATACAATAAAATGCTTTCTTTGTTGTAAATCGGGTGATAAAGGTACGTAGCATTGCAGGAAAAAAAATCATAACCCGCATAATTAAGCGAGTTATGGAATTTTACGCGGGTCGTGCAATTTTTTTCTGCAGTGATATTATCACCCGATAAACATCAAAGAAAGACATTTTATTATCTATATTTTCATGCATTTTATTAAACATATAAACTAGAATTAGGTAGTGAAATATCATATCGTAGACTCATTTGATACTTGAACCGAAACAGCCAATGCACCCTTTGACCTTCGCGACGCTCAATATTTGGTAATGATCACGTGGACAGGTGGTACTTAAAATAGTTTGCAACGAACATGTATTCATTGTCTATCATGATGAAAGCAATGTCAATTTCAAAAGAATTATTAGAGTAAAGATTCGGTATATTTATATTAGATATTAGATAGAGAAAACATGTATAGATTCAGAGCTAAGAGAAAACTCACGTACTCTATATAGACAGGCGACGAATTTAAAACCATGTACAATATAAATTTAAGATTTTAAAGTCTGTCCAAAGTTTGTATCTACCCGACTTAACACGGAGATGCGTAATCAGTGTGATACAATTTTGAAAATTTGAAAAAAAAAATAATGAGATATATAATGCCTCTGATTTTATTTGATTACCCCCCCCCCTCCCCTACATCTGTCTTTATTCAGATTTCGGTAACGGAGCCCTCGGCTGTTTGCCAATCCGTCATATTTTAGGGCGGTATTGTATGTTTAAGTGGGTAATGACACCCTCTTGGGTAGACGGTCAAAGATTAATTGTATAATACAATATATATAATAAATTGAAAATGGTATCTTGTCCTTAAAACGAACTTCTACAAAAAAAACTGGACACCACCAGATAACTGAAAAATTGTTGAGTGTGGCGGAAAACAAACAAACAATCAATCAATCAAAGAGAAAAACGGGTGGAATGCCAACGGATGTGTATTTCCTAATGTTTCATCTTCAGGGGTATAACAACTTCCCGCGTAGTTTACACCTGGATGATTATATCATTTTGATTCAAAATATAGATAATTGTAAAACGAACTTCTACAAAAAAAACTGGACACCACCAGATAACTGAAAAATTGTTGAGTGTGGCGGAAAACAAACAAACAATCAATCAATCAAAGAGAAAAACGGGTGGAATGCCAACGGATGTGTATTTCCTAATGTTTCATCTTCAGGGGTATAACAACTTCCCGCGTAGTTTACACCTGGATGATTATATCATTTTGATTCAAAATATAGATAATTGTAATTAATTCTTTTTAATTTCTTTCATTTTTTTTTCCAGGGCTTCTTTGTTGCTTTGTTTTATTGCTTTCTGAATGGAGAGGTAAGGACTTACTAAAAGCTTAGATCTGGAAGTATATAGTCAGCGCTTTGAATATTCCGTATAAGTGGAAGTTTTAGCGAGACATAAATTTAGTGATTTTTCCGTACAAATAAGTATATATATTTTAGCGAGAGGTAATTTTAGCGACTTTATGATTCCAAGAAAGATAACTGTTATCTCCGATACGGAATAAATTGTTAGCGATATTCAAGTTAGTGATCTCTACACCCTCGCTAATAATGCCAAAATTAAAACCTCGCTAAAAATGCATCTTATACGGTAATCTTTCAACAAAAGCATAAAAAAGTTAATTCAATTTCTTTTAATTTACAGGTAAAATCTGTTTTAAAGAAAAAATTTTATACTCTCCGAGAAAATCGTACTTTGGCGACAAGATGTACAAAGACGTCCATAGGATGGGCTAATGACGTCACTATTCACAAAGACATGGGGGCCCTAACCAGCGGTGACCAGGTGATGTTTACTAATCCCCGTACTGAAAGGCCGGGAAAGAGATTCTCTAACAACAACAGTCGTGATGATGGAATGGAGTCAGAAAAAATGTTGTAGTGCGGAAGTGTCGAAGTTTTATATGATACAAAGTACTTGTGTAACCGGTATTTTCTGCGGTGGCTCATTTTTGCGGATAGGAAAATTTGCGAAAATTACAATTGACACATATAAGTGTAGGTAGGTAGAAACTGGAAATGCAGAATATGATTTGCTACTTTTTAGGGATCGGGTCGCCAAAATTTTAACTCGCAGAAAATATCCGTTATGCCGTGCTGCCTGTAAATGATTGTACAGTCAACTAAGCGGTGATCAAAACGTATACATTTCATAAAATTACTTAGTATCTATGATAGTGAACTAAAACAAAAAAATCATAAATTATAGGTGACTTATTATATCCTGTTACGTATATATATATATATTCAGTGTATTATTCCATTGTCGAAAAAAAAATCTCATGGCTGAACCTGCATATTTCACGAATGTGTGCAAGGATTAAGAGTATAAGTATACCGGTATATAAAGTGCACGTTTTTTTTATTATTACATGTTTATTAGTTTAATACATATTACTAGCAAAGAAGCGGATCTAGAAGGGGGGGGGATGGCTTGTGGGGGTTGCAACCCCCCCCCCCCCCCCCATCTCTTTGATTGCATAGTTAAAAATAAAATAAAAGTCATTTTCTTTCATTTTTATGTCTTTGGAGGGGGATGGAAAAGGTACATATTTGAGTAACAACACCCCCCCCCCCTTCGAAATTTTCTGGATCCGCCACTGCTAGTAATGTAATGCATATTCTTCTCAATTGCTATTATATGCGCTCGATACATTTTGTTTCATTAAAAATGATTTTCCGTTGAAAACAGAATGTCTTGTCTACTATTTTTGGTTTTTTTTTGACAGTGATTAAATTTACTTCAAAGATGAATGAAATTTTGTGAACTATAATCAGGAGATTTCATACAATATGCAATGTAATATCCAGTGATTCATGAACATAAGATTCCCAACACCCAGGGCTATGGTGTCGGTTATTACACACTGGGATAATATTACACACCTGGGCAATATTGTATTACACACCGGGATGATGTTACACACCTGGGCAGTGTTGTATTGCACACTGGGATAATATTACATACCTGGGCAGTGTTGTATTGCACACTGGGATAATATTACACACCTGGGCAGTGTTGTATTGCACACTGGGATAATATTACACACCTGGGCAGTGTTGTGTTGCACACTGGGATAATATTACACACCTGGGCAGTGTTGTGTTGCACACTGGGATAATATTACACACCTGGACAGTGTTGTATTGCACACTGGGATAATATTACACACCTGGGCAGTGTTGTATTACACACCAGGATAATATTACACACCTGGGCGATATTGTATTACACACCGGAATAATATTACACACCAGGGCGACATTGTATTACACACCGGGATAATATTTCACACCTGGGCGATATTGTATTACACACCGGGATAATATTACACACCAGGGCGATATTGTATTACACACCGGGATAATATTACACACCAGGGCGATATTGTATTACACACAGGATTAATGCCTTATTACACATCTGGACAATGCTGTATTGCACACCAGGGATGTATTGAATAAAACGGGGGGGGGGGGGGGGGGGGGGCGCAGTATCGGATCAGTAATTTATTAAACGCAGGGGCAGTAATGTGTTACACACTGGTATAATATTATATTACACACCTGAACAGAATTGTATTACACACCGAAACAGTTTGGTGGTCGTTCCTAATTTTTTTACTAACGCCAACACTAGAGGGCGCTCTGTTGTCAGGTATGTTTATATATTTTTGACAGTTTTAAGTAATTTCTGCTCACTTCACAAATTTATTTAGTAAAAACAAAAAATGTAGTTTAGTTGAAAGTAATCTGGAAAAAAATTAAAACCCTGTTGTATTTTAACTTCCGGTCAATAGATTTGCAATCGACGAGCAAGCTTACTAAGCTACCCAGCTAAGCAATTATGGAGATCTTCTACATCGTTATAGTGGCTGACTTCCTTTTAAAACATGAATGAAAATGTAAATTCAGCAATATTTGTGTATTCCTTTTACACTTAATTTCCTAGCTGAGTAGCATGATGGGTTAGGTGTCGACAGCTGGACTGTATATGGTAGGTTCGAGCCCAGGAGTGGTTTTCACTTTTTTTAGACTACTTTCTACTAAATCTGTTTTATAGGTCACCTAAGTAAATTCGGGTAACCTATTGTAATTGGTCTGCGTTCGTCATCGTCCGTCCTGCGTTAACAATTGAACATTTTTAGCGTCTTAATAATTACCATTCCAATTCTTTTCAAATTTGTTATGTAGCTTCTTTGGGAAAGGGTGACATAAATTGTAAATTTCAGAACTCCTACATCCCTGAGGCCTTAAGGGGAAATTGACGAATTTTCAAAAATCTTCTTTCTCAGAAAAACTAAATGCATAGTGATGTAGAGCAGGAAAGCCTCTACCACAATCGTAAATTCCATGCCCCCATTGGTAGGGCTTTCGGTCTCAGGGTGGGGCCAAAATAATGTGTTAATAACTGAACATTTTTAACTTCGTGATAACTACCATTCCAATTGGTGTGAAACTTTTTTGGGACAAGGGGGACACAAGTTGTAAATTCCATGACTCCTGTCCCCCTTGAGGCTTAGGGGCGGGCAAAAACTACCAAAAATTGACAAATTTTCAGAAATCTTCTCTACAAACGCATATCTCTAAGAAAAACTAAATGGATAGTAATATAGAACGGGGAGGTTTATATCATAACTGTACATTTTATGATCCCAGGGTTAGAGGTTCTGACTTGGGGTGGGGACAAATTTGGTATTATATATAGTGTTTATGTCTAAAACATTTGTGATATTTTCTGCAATGCTGTTGACACTAAATTGAAACTAAACAGATTTAAAAAGAGTAGTTAGTCATTTGCCAAAATTGTAGATTTTCACGATCCTAGGGGTAAGGTTTTGGTTCCAGGGTGGGGCCAGAATTATTATAATTATTATTCTTATGATTTGAAAACTTCTTTAAGTTTGCTGATAAAGTATAAAAGTAAATGATGTTTATGTAAACCAGAAAAAGGATTACCAAAATTTTGAATATCTCAACCTCAGGGTTTTGACTCTAGGACAATTAGTTATATCTGTTGATGTTACATATATTATGTAAAACCTTTCATCAGTATAAATACTTTTGATAGCTTTAAGTATTAAGAATACATCTTAGATATTCAGAAGAGCAATTTTTCTAGATTTCGTAGCCCTTGGGACTAGTGATACTTTTAACTAATACACAGGTACCCGATAAGGCCTGTGGGGCTCTTATGATTAAATAAAGTTAATATTTCAGATATTGTAGTCAATATCCTCCATTTTTCATCCACATCAAATTTCTTTGGTGTAGCATTCCCATGTGCACGAACAGTGCTCCTTTGTTAGTTGACCTGTTTTTATATTCTTATGAGCAGAATTTATTCCAAAACATCTACATGAGAAATAAAATCTCATGCTGTGACCTTCAACTGAACATTAGCTATATCGACGAAGTTTTATCTATTAACAATCATTTTCATTCATATGGCGATTCGATATATCCTAATTAACTCGAAATAAAAGACACCACGTAGGCTTCCATATCTGCTTCGTACTTAGCTTAGACATTCATTAAACATAGATGTTAACGGCAGTCTAACAACTCAACTTTATAACAAACGGAATAACTTTAAATTCTGCATCGTCAACTTCCCATATTTATGTAGCAATATTCCACTATCACCTGATATGGTGTTTATGTCTCTCAACTGATTCTATTCGCAAGAGCTTGTTCTGCGTATGACAAGTTTTAATAGGTCCTCAGTATCCCTTACTTGTCGTAAGAGGCGAATAAATGGGGCCGCCCTTCGGGTGAGACCGCAAAATTCGAGGCCCCGTGTCACCGCAGATGTGGCACGATGAAAATCCATACCTGCTCAAAGGCCGTAAGTGCGAGGAAAAGCCTAAATTTTGCAGCCCTTCACCGGCAATAGTGGCATCTCCATATTAGTAAAAGAAATCTCGAGCAGGACACCACTACTTATTAGGTTTATTACTGACTGTTTACGGAAACATGTCGGGTTATTCAAGTCCATAGAAGGCGAGGCGAAGCCTCTAAAGAAAGCATCATTTTAGTCTGAGGCAAAACAATGAACACTATGTAACCAACCAATCAGTTTTTAAATCGAGGCAAGCTACTGACAAACAAATTGATATTATATGAGTTTCAAGTCAGAATTTCTCAAGTTCTATGGTCGTTATAACGATCAAGATTGCTAATACAATCTGCCATTGGGTCAAATGCTGTCTGACGTGTTTCATACCAAATGGTAGGTCGTTCTTTACACACGAGTTACTCCGTTTACCTGATCAAGATATAGGGCTCATGGCGGGTATGATTTATCGACAGGGGATGCTTACTCCCCCTAGGCACCTGATCCCACCTCTAGTATATCCAGGAGTCCGTGTTCACCCAACTCTTAATTTTGTATTCCTTATACGAGTTATATATGAGATAATCGCTTTTAAAATATTGATCACTGTTCGTTATCCTCACTTTTTCATTCCTCCTTCAATTTAAAATATTGCTGATATTTATATTTTCATTCATGTTTTAAAAAGAAATTGGCCATTATCACGATGTAGTATATCTTCTTAAATGAAATGCGTTCAAAATTGATATGCATTTCACTCTGGGTACTATGTTTACGATGAAAATATTAAATTCATGACAGTTTTAATGAAAAGCACATTTTTAGCCTCTTTTAAAAGTAAAATGCTCAAAAATTGGAATGAAAATAAAGAGCTCCAAGTAGCCCTCGCAGTGTAAGCAATCAGAAATGTAAGTCCCGGTCTACAGTAGTGACCTAGACCTTTTGATCCCTAAATCAATAGGGTTATTTCTCTTGATAACAAAATTACATGTGAAATGTCAATTAAATCGAGTTAAAAATGTGTCTACAAGCTTTTTCTATGAAGGCCCATATCACCTTCTATCCCAAAATCTATAGGGTTCTTTCTTTCTTGTAAACAAAGCTACATGTGAGGGAAAAAGCTTTTTTTATAAAGTACCCTAGTGACCTTGATCTTTGGAACCCCCCCCCCCCCCAAATCTATAAGGTTCGTCCTCCCTTGATAATAAAGCTAAATGTTTTTGTTTGTTTGTTTGTTTTCCGCCACACTCAACAATTTTTCAGTTATCTGGTGGCGTCCAATTTTTGTAGGTGGAGGAGAGAACCCAGATACAATGTATCCGGGAAGAGACCACCGACCTTCCGAAAGTAAACTGGCAAACTTTCTCACATATATCGGCGCGAGCGGGATTCGAACCCGCGCCTACTAGAGGTGAGAGGCCTTGTGATTCCGTGCGCTATGCTTTAACCAATCGGCCACGGAGGCCCCTTAAAACTAAATGTAAAGTATCTAATCAATCGAGCAAAAATAGCGGGCTGTACAGTGTCTACAAGCTCATACTTACACACAGACTCACACACATACTCAACAACAAACAAAAGTATCAAATATATCGAGCAAAAAATGCGGATTGCTACGTGTCTAAAATCTCATACACACAAACTCGCACAAATACTCAACAGTACACAAACGTATCAAATCAATCGAGCAAAAATGTGGGTTGGGGAGTGTGTATAAGATGAGTGTTTCACACACACACACACAGACACACACACACACACACACACACCGTTATTATATCCCCTCGTACTTTTGCATGAAATTTGGATTTAAAAAGGGCAATTCATGTTTAGTAAGAAATCAGGTGTGTTTATTAAGCACTAGTAGGAAAAAAAATAACATTGTGACGCGACTCTATATATAATTGAATTTGCTGTATCTGTGATTGAAAGTGTCATATGCAAATAAAGACAAGGTGTACATCTTTAGGCGACTTCGCTACACGCCTGAGTACGAACTCGCGTTTCCCGAGTTGCAATCGAACGGAGTGAGTTTCAGCTCTTATGTGACGTATTGTGACATTTGAACTCTACCCGAGTAGCCCTGCCTTCTACGAGTGTTAGTGTTGTAGCAATACAGTAGATTCCGTATTTTACACGAGTACTTTATATCGCCAAATGACACGCACACGTCAAATCGCGAGAACTTAAATTTGCGAATACTTAGTTAATCAAGAATTTTTACATGCATTTTAGCAAAATAAAATAAAACAAGTACTTTTATATCGCGAGTGATGCTTCACTCGAAATTATGCGATAATAAATTTTTCGCGTATATTTAGGAATTTACAGTACGTCGGTCTTGTAATGATACAGCGCATGTGTCTTGTTTTCAAACAATGAATGTGATTGGTTGGAATATTAAACAAGAACATTGAAATATACACTTGGTGACGTCTCAGTATGAGGGGAAAATTCTCAACGGAACGTAAAACAAACAAACAATAAAACAAACAACTGACCCTCTGTTGCCCTCTGTTACAGAATGATTTGTCTCTCCTTTGTTAAATTACAACCTTTATAAGACACCGAGGATTAAATTGAAAGAAATAACCCTGTGCATCTTTTTATTAAATTTGATTCAACTACCTGGCATTAAGAAATACATGTAGACAAACATAGCCATACAATATTATAAATGAAGACAAAAATAACAAATTTTTAAGAAGAAAAATGTTTTTCGACATATTGTTCTGCCAAATGTTGCAATATTGACATGGAGAAATAAGCAGTTAATTATAAGCAGTTAATGATATATATTCTTGTGCTTCTACTATTACCTTTTGTGCATACCATCTCTTTTACTATTTTATTGTACAACGCCAGTGAATACATGTATGTAAAATTAGGTGTTTTAATCAAATAAACTAGTTTATATATATATATATATATATATATATATATATATATATATATATATATCCGGAAACATATTGTCACGCTTGGTGGTCAATGAGAATTTGAAATCATTTGACGTAAATTTAAGAGACAGTATCAGATACACATTGCATTTGAAATATTTTACAAAGCACAGAGATTTCTATGAATCTTAAATATACATAACTACCCTGCATGTAGAAATAGTTGATATAAAACACAGAGAAACTCACTACAAAAGGATACTCATGTTCACATTCGCTCCTATCCGGGGTTGAACTCAAAACCTCCTAGCAACGGATGCAAGTCACTTCCATTCTTAATGACTGTGTAGCGTGTGGCAGCGCGGCGAGAAGTCCATTGTTATTGAAAGCAAAGTTTATTTTATTATTATTATTAGATGGTCGATGGTCTAGAATGCTATGAGGTTTTGTTCAGTTGAACTCCCCAGTTAGGGGCGGGAGTGGATATTCATATGTAATATTTTTTTCTGTTTTTTATATCAAATGTTCCTTTGCTTAAGGCAGTTTTATATATATATATATATATATATATATATATATATATATATATATATAGAGAGAGAGAGAGAGAGAGAGAGAGAGAGAGAAATAAGTATAGAAAATCTACATAAGTAGCAGTGTTATATAAATATCGCAAATTGAGTATATACTGAGATTTTGAAGAAACTAGTCGAGTATATACTCAATCGCCATTATGATATATATACATATACATATATATATATATATATATATATATATATATAAGAAAAAAATCACTATATTTGGTACCACTTCTTCGTTTGCATGTGGTTGAACTCATGACCTGCGGAACCAAATTTATCAGCGCGCTACACTGCTCAGGCTTCTTGTAAAATGCTGACTCTGGGTCCTCCAAATTGGAGCTTCAAAAATGGACAGAGGGTGAAGCCTCTTGTCGTCACAGACCGTCAAAGGTAGATCTTCTAAAGCGAATTTCAACACATAGCTTATTCTATCTGTCATTTCAATTTCTTGTATTAAAGTAGACTGCTTCACAGAGAGCAGTATAAATCCGGAGCAATATATCAAACCCCAGACGATGACTGTAAGGTCACATTTACTAATTGACGTATGTTCAATAACACAGTCTGTCAGGGATTTTTCTGTATTATTTATTTACTATTTACAAACTTGTGTCGAATTGACTTCAACTCCTCATAAGTTTTCAAATTATCTTTCATTTCATTTAAAATATTGTCCCCAATGTCTTTGAAATTGAAGGTATTTGTATGTTTTCTAGTTTGTTTCCAAGATCCCATTCCATCACATAAAACATTTTTCCAGTGACCAGTGAATTTTATGCTGTACACAAATAAAACGTTATCATTTCTATGCGATGAAATGTTTTTCACTATTCTACTTTCATTTTGAATGTGAAGTAAAGTTTGCACGGCTTCGTTTGTATCTGTATCCTTTGGTGATCTTTTATAAATTGGCATCAAGGAGTCATTTTGATAATAAATGTCCTCTCTTTCATTTGAAAATGGAAGTGCATCTCAGGGCGATGATGGTGATGATAGTTGTGGTGAAGAGGGCGACGTTGTGACCTCAAACATTGGCGAATCAATACTAGGAAGAGAGGTCGACTCATTTCCAGATTCGGAGGAAAGGCATACTGTGTCCTGGAATGGAGATTCTATCATCTCTAAGAAGCTGGCGTCAAGCCTCTTTCAGGGTTAAGGATGGTGTACTGGGTGTATTTCGTTTGAAAGGCAACTTTTCTGGCGATGATAGAATTTCTATTATCTCGTCTTCTTCAATAGCTCTGGGTATCTTTCGCTTCCATGCCAGCTTCTTCTTTCTCTTACTTGTTGGTAATTTCTCGGAACTATTATCAGAATCTGTGTTCCTGGAATAAGTGAATCCCATCTAAGTGGGTTTTATTATGCTCGCTCCCCGGCAATAGTCCTGTACGGATTCCACAGTATTATAAATAGGTCAGATCGTTTTCCAGGTTTTCACCATTTCCTATAATTAATTATGTTATTAATTAATTAATTATAAATATATCTAATTCATCTCTCATTTCTAAAACCATGACTATTGTATATGCATTTCCGTTCCTGAATGTATTAAATAACGAATAATTTCATATTTACCTCGCATCTGCATAAGAATTCTTCAAGAAAATCTTCTTTGACAATGTTGTAATTAAAAACATGTTTTCCTCGCTGGCTTGTACATTGCGTTCAGCAGAAATATTTTTTACAAAGTGGAATTGTACATTTTCATACTGGAAAAGAGAAGTGTCAAAGTAACAAATCAGTTACCCATATACGTCATCAGAGGGATATTATTTAAGAAAACACTATGGTAGAGTTTTAAAAAAAACAACCAAAAAACCAGCATCTGGGGTCAGATACGGTGCGTCATCTTGACAAATTTATCATCATATACAAAAAAGTTTCAAAGCAAACTGTTAGAGGACAGGCAAATAATTTCTCTCAAGAGAGAAAGAAAGATAGACATGTGATTTCTGATTAACTCTACACATCAGTTACAATGGTCGTCATATTGTGATGGGGGAGAGGGGGGGGGGGGGGGGGGGGGGGGTCATGAATCTGTTTAGTGTATGTGCAATCCATCCGTTGTATGAAAAAAGAAATCGTTCTATATACAGAACTTCAAAGGATTTTTTTTTGCTTAGATAACTTTTAAATTCAGCCAAAGTTCATTTCAGACAACCAGGTTGTCGGAAATTGAGATGACCGATTAGGCTATACACTCAAAAGCTCCACCTCTGACAGTCTCTGATGAGCATTAGAGGCGCCACCCTCTGTCCAGTTCTGGAGTGTCCAGAGTCAGCATTGTGCTCAGCCATCTAGACAAGTCAAATCTCATACACATGTTTTCATGACGATGGAATATTAGTCAGACTATCACTCACTACAGTTCTTTGAATACCGTTACTTGAGATAAATTCATACATTGTATATATATATATATATATATATATATATATATATATATATATATATATATATAAATTATATACGGTACAAATTTTGATGAACGAGATGCGCATTTCGACAAATAGTGTCTCTTCAGTGTTGCTCAAGTCAAATATGTTGGAAATTCAAAATAGGAACAAACTTGGAAGAACTGAAAGAACCAAAAATACCAAATAGTGGAACCAAATCCGGCAAAAGATCAGAGCTATGCATGATTGAGATAATCCTTAGTATTGAAATGAATTTCTTAATTTCATCACAGCAAATTTCTATACGTAATTTATGCTAGTACTGAAGTACTTAGCAACTGGGCTGGTGAATACCCTCGGGGACTAACAGTCCACCAGCAGAGGCATCGACCCAGTGGTTGTACTTTAAAACATATACGGTACGAATTTTGATGCACCAGATGCGCATTTCGACAAATAGTGTCTTTTCAGTTATGCTCAAGTCAAAAATGTTGAAATTCGAAATAAGAACAAACTTGGAAGAGCTGAAAGAACCAAAAATACCAAATAGTGGAGCCATATTCGACAAAGGATCAGAGCTATGCATGAGGGAAATTATATATATATATATATATATATATATATATATATATATATATATATATATACAACCGGTCGCGGTAGCTCAGTGTGTTCGCTTCGTAACCAGGAGGTCGTGAGTTCGAGCCCCGCTCGTGCCATGGCGGCCTAAGACGAAAACCTAAAACGAAAAATAGGTAGTGATTGCTCCTTCGCCAAACGCTCGACATTTAGAAGTGAGAATCACGGGTCTTTCGGATATGACCTTAAAAACGGAGGTCCCGTGTCGTGGTAGGCGTTGGCACGTTAAAGTACCCTCACTGCTACGGCCCTGAGCGCTAAGTGTAGGTCTAAATTTGTGGTACTTCACCTACAGCTGGTGACATCTCAATATGAGTGAAAAATTCTAGACGGGACGTAAAACAAATATATATATATATATATATATATATATATATATATATATATATATATATATATACACTTATACCATTCATATTGCATGTTTTGAATATTTCATAAATTTATATAATTTTTTAAAACAACACATTCAAGTGTTCTTTATAATGGTCCCCTTTCTTCTGTTTCTATTTGTAAATGAAATATGTCATATTACAAGTTCTATGTGTTTCAAAATTTTAGCGGATAAAATGATGCATCAAAATTACCTGATATAATCATACTGGGATTGTTGTAACGACAACGAGAATATTCCGCAGAGTCAAGCAGTAGAGATGTATCGATTCGTCTGATTGATTGTTCAGAGTTTTACGCAGTGCTGCCGATATTTCACCCATGTTACGGCAGTTATGTTTGGTTGTGAATGTTGAAGTTCCCCTGACGACCCCCAGTGACCCTACTCTTTTTTGAAAATCATGGAAACGATCTTTTTGCACGCAAGAGTGTGATCCTTGACACGGGGCACCCTGTAACGTCCCATCCGACGGACATGAGATGCATCATCCCTCATCTATCTATCTGTCCATCTATCTATCTATCTGTCTATTTATCTGTCTGTCTGTCTGACTATCTAGGATATATATATATATATATATATATATATATATATATATATACCCTTGACATATTAAATTCTGTTCCGATGATCCAATGATATAAACGTTTGTAATGTAATTGAGAAAAAGCAAGCAAGGCCTTGCCGATTTACAGAACAGCACGAATAATTTAGATAATGAATCGTTTATCCAGATTAAAAAAGAAGGAAGAAAATTGAAAATTTAGCTGATGGACAGAGATAAATAATCGTTTTCTTTCTTTGACCTATTTTTAAAACGCTACAGAACCTCATCATACGACACTAATGGGGTATCTCGGTCCATATTTTTGGGAGGGAGATTAAGCTGACAATTCAAATGAATCTTTTCTTCATTTGACTGATGGAAAAAAATCTAATTTTAGGGGTTAACCGAAAACATATTTGACATTCAAAATGAAAACGTGCTCAGGATATTGTGTTCAGAACGTAATTAAATTTGTGTTGGGACGTAATGATGATATCGATGTACTTTTTTGAAGTATTGCTGTCGCCATTACAAATCACTAAAATCTTTGAGGATTTGCTTACAAGAACCAAGAATCCAATTAAATGGTCTGCGTTGATTGACATCATGGTTTTTGTCTTGTGTATAACCCGACTCCCTTTAATTACTGCGTGTTGAATGCATATTGCTAGGATAGGCCTGTGATATTTTAACCTTATCAATAGCAAGACGGATCCCAATTTAATACAGACGATCAATCACGACAGTCAAATTAATATATCAACTACATGTAGCAATATCATATGTGTGCCAGTATACGGATGAAAGTTTGTATACATATGCGTGTATAAATAACAGAAATGCGACTGTGTAACGTTACCTCATCGACGTCAGTGAAGAAAGCGTCAACACCGTTTCATCTAATGTCGGAAGAAACTTTAAGTAGCAGAAGCGCCAAATGTCGTGGTGTGATCAATTAATAAAACCCGTTAATCTCCTGACTTAAACATTTTGAAGGGGACGACAAATCTCCCCTTAGGTTTTAGAAGTGAAATTAGTAACACATCCTGGATATAATCTATGTATCAAATTCCAGATGAAGACGTTTGGTGAAAGTAATTTTTTTTAAATAAAAATAGCTAAATCTCTTGGTTGAATGTCTCTGATGAAAATCTACGCAAAATGCACCAGCTTTCCTAGCTAAAGGTCGGGTGGGGTGGTGGATGTTAGCAAAGAAATCGCTTTATAACAAAACAACAAATGCTAGTATTTTACTCTGATGTTATTATCAAAGATTAATCTCACTCTATCACAAATGCTAGTAACAGTGCGACATTTGACTGTGAACACGACAAAGTCCAGATATTTTGCTACTTTATGATAAAGATTTTGCGAAACATTAAAGTGCATGCGGCAGGATATTTTAGCAGTATGTCGTAGTCCAAGGTTGGGCTCACATATCCTTGTAGAATAATAGATATCAGACTCCCAAGACAAAATAAAATCCTATTGGAGAATGGCAGGATTTTCGAATTTTAAATTCTACAAAATATCCTATCATAGTCCTATGGGATAAAAATCCTAATCCCATAACTTTCAGTAGGATAATTAATCTTATATAAAGTGTGTTTGGAAAAAAAAAATCTTCTTTATAGTACGGTAGTATAATAAAATGTTCCGTGTATTTAGTACTACTTAGGAGTAACATTAAAAACGTGGGGTCTTTTTTTTCTGGTGTTTTATCTCTCTGTAACAAATGCTATAAATCTTTTTTTTCTGATGCTGTTATTAAAGTTTGATCTCACTCTATAGCAAATGCTGGTATCTTCTGATGTTTTCTCACTGGTGTTGGATAATCGAGAAAAAAAATCTTAAGCGATAATCGGTTCAAATCGGGGGGGGGGGGGGGGGGGGGGGGGGGGGGGGGGGACCTACATCGATCAATGATCGATATAAGCGGCATTTATGTCTAGTTAAGAAATGTTTATCATTTTTGGAGTTGTTTCTTTCAGGTTTATGGATCATGTGCAACACACATACATCTTTTATCCATCTTTTATCCATGAATGAGTTGCCAAATGTGCTTTTTTTTCTACCCATGGCATCCAGTTTGGGCTTAAGTTTTAAGAAACTCCCCAAAAATTGTAGATGTCCGACTTGGTTTTCCCTGGGTCGGACTGTATATTTTGTTATCAACTAATCCGATACTCCTCTGACTCGTAATCCGTCTTTTATATCACATTATATGTGCGGGGTAGAGTACGAGCGGATTCCATATAAGCACATTGAAAAGTGGGGATTTGCCGACACGAACCACTGTCGCTGCGTCGCCTACCTTTTACAAGTTTATTTCGCGGGTTCTACCTTTAGTCTGGTCCAGATTTTGAAAAAAGAGGCTAGAAATGGGTTCTAACGGCAAATTATTATTATTTGGTCCAACATAACTTTTTAACCTAATTTGCGTATGCTGAATCCGAAAAAATATGTTGAACTTCATGAAAATGGCGTTAAATAGGTCAAAATGGCGATTCAAAATGGCGGTGTTGAAATTTGCAAAATTATCTATATGGCTTTATTTTAAAAAAGTTTATTGCAAATTAAAGCAATTTAAAGGCTTGTACTAAACTTATATGTGTCTGAAAAATAGAATAAATTGTTCAATGTTCGTTAAACAATTAAAATTGTGAAAAAAACGATTAGATCCCAATTAACTCATTTTTTCGCAACCGCATATTGACGCACAGTATATATATGCATTTTGATATGATATTTAATGCTTATTTCCTTCTAATTGTGCAAATTATTCAGTTAACGTATTGCATACTTTATGATATAAATGCACTTGAAATTCAACACAGTGTTCAATGGTTTTCACAATAGCGCGACCGACACAATCGAGGATCGAATTAACAAATGATTCTGACATAAGGTATAAAACTGATGGCCGAGGTTATAGGCTTGTCATATCTCACCACTCATTGATTAGAAATCATGACTGAACGATCACTTAAGCGAAGTTATCAAATAGATACAGATTTGTGTGTTATATGTCAGGAAAAAAAGACAGACACGTTAGAATTAAAAAGCAAAAAGTCTATCGAAACGTTGACCGAGAGGGCATCTCGTCGTAAGAAAGTTAAAGATGCCAGGAACTATGATGCCATTGACAGAATAGAAAAATTAAGTCCGAATGATAGAGTTCTATGTCATAGGAAATGCTATAGTGCATTTACTCACCCCAGACCAATTCAGTTAATGGAAAGAAAAGCATGTTTGCTTACAAACACATCTGATACAATCAACGTCGATACAGAGGATGATGTACCGTCTACGTCATCTTGCTCACACCCTTCTGCAGCAGCATCCCGAACTTTGCGAAATGCATCTACACCAATAGATTGGGAGTTATGCATATTTTGTCAACAACAAATTAAACAGAAGCTATTCAACATTACAACATTTTCTGTTAACGACATGGTTCTTAAAAATGCAAAGTATGACAACATACTTCGTGTTAAGTTAGGAAACGTTAGCGATTTGATAGCTGCAGAGGGTAAGTACCATCTAAAATGCATGAATGCTTTTAAGTATGATACACAAAAAACAGAAAAGGAGTCAAAATGTGAAGATCTGGCCATGATATTTCTTGTTCGAGAACTGGAGTACGCAGCCAGCAAATGCCAAATCTTACAGCTCTCTGATACATGGAACAGGTACTCCAAGTTGGTAGAAGAGGTAGGATCTGAAATGCCACAGTCTTTTATCACTCGTAGACCAACGTTTAAAGAAAATCTGCAAGCCAAGGTGCAGAATATCTTCCAGTTTCTTCGTCCCCTCGATAGAGCAGTATCTGAACGCGAAACTCTTTTAGTGCCCCATATTCTTTCTAAATCTCATTTTGGAGATATGTTTCATGATGACCAAGATACCATGGATGACGAATTACTCACTATGCCATGTTATAAACCTCCACACAACTCATTTCATGAACTGGTACATGTTGCACTAAGATTAAGATCAGACCTGCAAGATAGACCTGGTCACATGGGTTTGAATGTTTGTGAGGCTGATGCCGTAAGTTGTGTCCCAGATAGTATCCTCATGTTTCTGAATCTTCTTTATGGCGGACAAGAGGTCTTTGATTTACATACTGCAGAGACTTGTCATTGCATATAAGGCCGGACGAGAGGTTGATTTAGAGCAGATTTTGAAACACGAGCTCCTTCCTGTGCCGATATCTATAGCGGATACCAGCGGTGCACTAAAGTCTGGAAACAAATCTGTTGTTTTAGAAGACATACTTCAAGATGTTGATGTAAGGGCGCGAGTCGAAAATGTAGGCGAATCACCAGCTTTGATCATAGATGGCCAGGCTTTAGTTCAGAGCATGAAAACACATGGCATGAAAACATTTGGAGACTTTGCAGATGAGTTTGTTTCCACTGTGGTGAGAAAAGGGGCCATGTATTCAAGAGTTGATGTTCTGTTCGACCGTTACAGGGAACAATCTATAAAATCGGGCACTCGTTCTCGTAGGGCAAAAGGGCAGCAGCCAGTTAGAAGGGTTATTGAAAATAAGGATGTGCCACTCCCGAATAACTTTTCAGCTTTTTTGTCTTTGAATGACAACAAGAAAGACCTAGCTGCCTTTTTATCTGAGCAGATAATTCTTCATGCACCCACAGAGAAAACTGTTGTTACTGCTGGTGGGTTTCTCGATGAGAATAGCGTTAAATGCAATGACGAATTCCTCGATATATCTGCCCTACATGCGTCACATGAAGAGGCAGATACTAGAATAGTTCTTCATGCCATACATTGTGCGAAAGAATCCACTTGCAGTTCAGTTGTTGTACTAGCATCTGATACTGATGTTTTACTGCTACTTGTATCTTTCTTTTCAGAAATAAATATACAGTTGTGGATGGTTGCTGGAACATCTGCAAAGCCCAAGAACATTCCTATTCATGCTGTTGTAGAGAAAACCTTTACCTCTCCAGAAATGTGCACGAATCTGTTAGCATTCCATGCTCTGACTGGATGTGACACAACTTCTTTTTTCTTTGGGATATCCAAAAAAAACTGGATTTAAGGTTTACAAAGACAATGTTGGGCTTCTTGGGGGTTTTGGAGAGGGCAATTTAACTGAACAGAAAATAGTCGACTGTGAAAAGTTCGTATGCAAGCTGTATAACCAGGGCACAGTGTCGTCAACTGACTCGGTTAGGAACATTTTATTCGGAAAATCCAAGAGCCCCGAAAACATGCCCCCCACTAGCGATGCCTTGCATCTGCACATTAAACGTGCACATTATCAAGCGCTGGTATGGAGACAAGCAAATATAAGTAACCCCACATTACCATCTCCAACTGAGATGGGATGGAAGTTGAATGAAGGTATTCTAGTGCCTATTCTGATGACTTTAGACCCAATTCCAGAATCTTGTTTAGACTTGATTGCATGTAGTTGCACAACAGGTTGTAAAACATTGAGGTGTGGGTGCAAGCGTAACAATTTGCTGTGCATGGACCTTTGTAAGTGCAAAGTCACAAGCAAAGAACAATGTAGGAACAGTATACGTTGAATTTTGAGGAAAAACAGAGAAAATTCGGGTTTTCTTTCGTGCAATGGCTTTTTTAGGGTCGCATGCTTATTTCTATCTTTTTCTCGATGCTATTGTATTTTGTAATCATAGTTTTTACATTTTTTTTTCTACATGCGCGTTTCAAAACGATTTGAAAAAAATTACTGTCCGCCATTTTGAATCGCCATTTTGACCTATTTAACGCCATTTTCATGAAGTTCAACATATTTTTTCAGATTCAGCATACTCAAATTAGGTTAAAAAGTTATGTTGAACCAAATAATAATAATTTGCCGTTAGAAGTTCTTTTTAGCTGAAATCGGACCAGACTACTTCCAAGACATGAGGATTCAGTTATAGAATGGCTATTCTACAAGTTAATTTCCGTGTAGAAAGATTTAACACCGACCGACAAATGAAGCATCACTTTGATTTAGGTCGTGTCCTCGCCATTCGATTTCTTTGCGAATGACGTCTGCACATAAATGCACAAAATTCCAATCGGCGTCAAAATAGTCATGATTAACTTGAAGAATAATTAATTATTCGAAATTAAAGTTGTAAAAGGTAGGGAATCTGCCGCTAAGTAGCGACACTAGTGGGTCGCTGAATTCCCACTCTGACTTCCGCGCACGTGTCATAAAAGCTGGGGATTAGAGTCAGACGAATCTCGGATTAGTATTGTTGAGTTGATTTCAATATCCATGATGAAGATGGTGATATCGAAAGCCATTTTCCCCTTTTATATCCGGGTTAGGTCCCCAGCACTACTTGCTTGTCGTAAGGGGTGACTAAATGGGGCGGTCCATCGAATGAGACCGCAAAAACCGAGGCCCCGTGTCACAGCAGGTGTGGCACAATAAAAATCTCTCCCTGCTCAAAGGCCGTAAGCGCCGAGCATAGACCTAAATTTTGCAGCCTTTCACCGGCAATGGTGACATCTCCATATGAGTCAAAAATTCTCAAGCAGGACGTTAAACAATATATAATCAATCAATCCTTTTCAAATGTATTACTTATTGCATACGCAATGAGGGCCATCAGGGAAACTTCAACATTCACAACCAAAAATATTTCAGTTAGCTAACCGCCGTAAAATGGCTGAAATACTGCCACAACGGCGTAAAACCCAAAACAATTAATCAATCTTGTATCATAGTATGTTTCCAAGTCGTGTCATATATATTATGGATACAACGGTTTAACGTGTTTTTTTGGTTTTTTTTAATTTTCTTTTCTTTCTTTCTTTCTTTTTTTTTTTTAAATTTTTTGTTAACAAAAATATCTCGTATAAAAGTTTCAAGTCGTACCAACCACATTGTATATTTATCAGAATATAGCTAAACCATATTAATTGCGATCGTTCATTAATCATTCGTTCCATGGTATTATAAACACAACCACAAGTAGTTAACGAGAAGGTTGTTTAAATCAAAATGATAAAGATCTGGAAGGTATTTAAGAATTCCGAAGTGAATTTGATCTAGTCCGAATTCAGCATTATGAGATTTATTACGAGCTTTTATAAATTCGCCCAAAGTCAAGGGTTCGTTATAATTTTCTTTCTTTCTTTTCTTTTTTTTTTAAACATTATAAAATCTGTAGGTTTCTTTTCTTCGTTATTTTTGTGCTTTCTGAAAGGACTCGGTATATTTGAAACCAAATTTGGTTTCGTATCCAAATAAAAAAATAAAATATCCTTAAAATTCTTTCACAGGGTGTATCTTTTCATAAACTGTTCGCACGAAGCTGTACTTATGTATGATACATTTGTAAATATACCCTTAAAATATAGACATGTTGACTGATGACGAATTTTTCGAAAAAGTTTCGGCTAATTTATTTGATATATCTTTTCTGGTTGTGCGTCAAAATATATAATTTCCAAGTTTAATATGTTATTTAATTCGAGAATACACCATAAGTCCTCTTCTAAATCTTTAATTAACGGTCCGAGGAAAAAAAGAAATAATAAAAACGAAGGATTGAAGATCAGTGACATTTCAATGATGTTAGGGGTGTTCGAATCTACATGCTGATTTGTTATCAAGACTTTTCAGGAAAGGGGTATAGCCTGATGAAGTCTATATGAACTGGTCGTGAGAGAAAAGTATCCTTCGTGTAGAAACTAGTTTGCTTCGGTTGTTGAAACTAGTGTCTGAATTTTAATTAATAAATAGCTATAAATAGAGAAAAGAAAAACAACAACAACAACACACACACACACTCGCTCTCTTTCTCCCCCCCCCCCCTCTCTCTCTCCATCAGGTGTGCAACGAACCCTCCTCGATTCTAGTCTGATTTATGATTTTATTATTATACCTATTTCTCAGGCACGGTTAAGTTTGTTTTGGCGAGTTTAATAATAAAATCGAACCCGAATCGTGTAGGGTTTAAAATGTCGTTGCACACCTGGGGGGGGGGGGGGGGGGGGGGGGGGGGGGGGGGGGGGAGAGAGAGAGAGAGAGAGAGAGAGAGAGAGAGAATTTCCCCCATATTCATATTTTTACAGCGTAAAAATCAGATATATCTGAGAGAGTATGGTGGTGAAAGGGGTCTCAAATTTTATTTTGTATTCTCTTCAAAAATCACAAGAAGAAAATTACATAGGACGAAAGTAGAGTATAACCGGAAGCAGAAATTTCACAAGATACAACGGAGAGAGAGAGAGAGAGAGAGAGAGAGAGAGAGTATCTTTTTGTTACTGTCATTGATGAAAAGCTCAGTTGTTTAATTTGCACACGTTGACCGTACATAGCAATGACGCGAATTGGCTTGGGGACAATTTTGGGTACTCAGGGCCTAGTTACGAAACATATTATGTACAAGTTGCTGTATGACAGAAAACGGAAATGGATAAACATTGAAACCTAGGTAGACTAAAGCAATACAGGTGTGTTAATGAATTAATTTATATGATTAATGAACTGAGCATATGCTAATGATTAACTATGTATATTGCATATGTTAAATGCATTGACACCGTTCACATAGTCTAAAAAATGTCAAAAAATCTTTTATGCTTGACGGCATGGTTTGTAATGTAAACAAACATGGCGGATTGTCGTTCTTTAAAAACCGCAGTACATGATTATGAATCTTTTCTTCAAGAGGAAAAAAATATGTAAAGGTTGGTAAAAAGTTTACTATCCTGCACCGTAGTGAACTGCAATGATTTAAAAATCAAACCGTTTTAACAGCAGTGTCAACATAATCAAAATTAATATGCACTTACATTAAAGTATTGTGCATTTATTCATAATTCTTCACACAATATGTATCAATGTGGCATATTTTAGGGTAAGGATAAATCTGACCTACTTACCCTATTTCTGGAAAGCATATAATAAGAACCATGCAATTAATTTTTAGTATTTTTTTTTTCTTGCTTAAACTCTATCACTAAACCATAAAAAAAAGGGGGTGGGGGGTAGTGATCTTGAAATATGCTCGTAATCAGCAGAATTGCAGAAGAGGACACAAGCATGTATGATTACTAAAAGTGTAACATTATGGCAGTATATAGAGCATATTGATTGCAAGTCTCTACAGTATCATGTCAAAAGATATTGAAATTTTAAAATCACTGTAAGACATATGGTCCGACAGAGTTAAAGGTTCTGTCAGACCGGTAAAGTTTTGTTAGACCAAATACACGTATCTTGTATTGCATACTAAGAAAGAAAAATCTGCACTAAAATGCCTCTTAGTATTTGCATCTCCCACTTATATTCAGCCAAATATGGTCACTTTTCCAACTAACTTGGAATTCATGGGTGCCTTCATGATTTTGCAAGTAGTCCAGATTCAGCAATATTCTTATTCTTATCAGGTTGTTTGTTTGTTTCTTATATACCCCATCAGGAATTTTCCTATCATATTGAAATGTCACCAAAAGACACCCATGCTTTGTACTCAACGTACATGATAGTGTGAGTTTTTCTGCATGTCAACAAATGCCATGGCTGGGACATCTGGTTTTAGGATGATATCAGAAAGACCCTTGATTAAACACAACCCTGGCATGAGCAGAAATGAAACTTATGACCTTCCTGCAACAAAATGAACAGTACCAATGAGCTACTATGACTGGTCTTTTTTTATTGTGTAGAGATTTATCAGCCACACAGTTATGTCGTTTGCGTGACCTTCACCTGTGTACCCTGATTCTGAGCTGTAATATAATTGGATCACAGCCAGTATTTTCAATCGGTCATTTGGACCCACGTTTTCTAGCAAGTTTTCGGTCCAGAGAATTCTTTACTGGCCTTGATGGCAAGACCTATGCTTTTCATCAACTCTGCGTGGTAGAGCTTGATAGATCTATAGCAAGTTTATCGTAATAAACTTTGCGTGGTAGAGCTTGATAGATCTATAGCAAGTTTATCGTAATAATGTGCATTCAATGCTTTCTTAAGGAATGCCTGCATGAAAATTAGCTCTTTTAAGCCAGAATGTTAACAATAATAAGAAAATGTCATCTTTATGATGACAATTTTAAATATAGGTACTTTGGTCAGACTGAGAATACTTTTTTTTTCTTTTGTCTCATAACACAGCAGTATAATCAGGTGAGGTTCTTTCCACGGTGTTTATATGTTATAAATGATACATTTGTTTTTCATTAATCCATTTTAGATCTGGTAGAATTAACTTTTGTGGAAGGAAATTATTTTACACAAATTTATCAAACTATTAGTTTAAAAAGAAAATTTGAAATATAATGTTGGGCGCATTTAAACAATTAGTACAGTGAGTTTGCAATTTTTTGCTGCTTGCATTATTGCTATGTAATGTTGCCCAATAAAGTAACTGTATTGAAAATCATTTAAAATTAATATCTTGTAATGCAATTATATAAGAAATCAATATTTTAAACTTGTCTATGAATAGATGAGACTCGTGTTCAATTGTATTTTATTTGTTTCAGGCCTGATAATCTTACTTTTAAGATGCCTACTCTGTAACAGTGGACATGGATAAAAAGGTACATGCACTTTTATATTTGAGATATGTACAATGATGTTTTGAAAGTGAAAACTTTTAAATTTACTTTATTTAGTTAAAAGATGCAGTTTATTTAAACCCCTGCTATACTCACACAATCTACAGACCAGCAGTTACGGTACGGAGCTAGCTAGCTAGTATTAGACTTAAAAAGAATACAGATGTTGCTGATTTTTCATGTGATATTCCTTGTTTAGGCATGTATGCTTGATGTCCCAATCGAATTCAGGTGTTGAGGCAGTGTAGAAAAATTTTTAGCAATAAATTAAAACAGATTGCAAATATGGTGCTTCAATTTGAAGTGTGCATTATAAAAGTAATAGCAAGAATATGTTTATAAATGACACTGTAAAATGATTGTGTTCATTGCATTCCCTCAAATTTTGTTCAAATACGAGAAAACATACTTAACTTATAATTGAATATAAATTCAACATAATTAGGAGTTATGCCCCTTACTATGGTAGATTTGGTGTTTATATTTTTCTTTTTACTACACATACTTTAGTCTCTCTGGAAGTGAGATAAATCATCTCGTCAGGTCCTCTCCTCTCTGTAGGTGAGATAAATCATCTCTGCAGGTCCTCTCCTCTCTGTAGGTGAGATAAATCATCTCTGCAGGTCCTCTCCTCACTTTAGGGGAGATAAATCTTCTCTCCAGGTCATCTTTTTTTTTGTAGGTGGGATATATCCCCCTTTCCACATGTCACAAGGTCATCTTACTCCACACTCTTCTCATTTATCACAGGATTCACATCTTGACTCAGCTGTATATATTTGTTATGGAGTCAGCTAGCACTAGTCTCGCAGGCAATTCACCTCAGTGATACTTGTTGCTTGTTTCACTTTCATACCATTCATGTCAAACTAACAGATACTTGACTGAAATTAATTACAACGAAAAAGTGTTTACTAATATGTTAATTTTTCAGAAAACATGTTGAGAATTACTCAAGAAAATCACCCCATTTTAAAAGTTTAATGCAGCAGAATTTTTCATGGTGAATTTGCCATTTACAAAGGATTTAAAAGAAGGAGTTAGTATTAAGAAAAACGTCTCTGTATGCTAGAATTTACAGATAAAGGAAATAATATTTATAATAGCAGCCTTTCTGAGCTGCAATAGAATTGAAAAATTTAAATGATGAATTCACTTTCATTCAATAATTGTGTGTGTCAAGTTGTTGTATACAATGTGTGTCAAGTTGTTGTATACAATGTGTGTCAAGTTGTTGTATACAATGTGTGTAATTTTGATTGTATGACATCCAAAGTCATGTAAGACAATTGTCCAGTATATACTCAAAATTTACCGGACAATTGGGAAATTTATCGAACAATTGGGAAATTCATCAGACAATTGGGAAATTTATCGGATCTAATGCAAAACATCAAAAACCTTTACGAACAATAAATAAGTTTAATAAAAGGAGTTAAATATTTTGAGTTTGATATTTATTCCAATTCAATTTCATTATAACATTTTGTTGATTTAAATTGTCATTGGGGCCTCCATGGCCGAGTGGTTAGAGCATTGCGCTCAAAATCATAAGGCCTCTCACCTCTAGTTGGCACTGGTTTGATTCTTGCTCGCGCTGATATATGTGAGAAAGTTTGCCAGTTTACTTTCGGAAGGTTGGTGGTCTCTTCCTGGGTACATTGTATCTGGGTTCTCTCCTCCACCAATAAAAGCTGGACGCCACCAGATAACTGAAAAATTGTTGAGTGTGGCGTAAAAAATAAACACAAATTGTCATTGATTTCAACTTTCCTCAGTCTGCCATCAGATTCACTGTCCGTCTCAAAGTGTGTCTAGGTCATGTCATCGTACTGAGATTGTCCTAATTCAAGTACCGTTTGGCTCTGGGCTTCTTCAGACTTTTTCTCCAACTTTTGTCTTGCTGTTTTTTCTTGGGCCTATAATTTTTAACTTGATGTATACTTGAATCTGTGATCGGACCAATATGGTTATGACATTATGAAATGGAAATTGGATTTTGGTGTGTAAAAAAAAAGAACCATTTATTCTGGATTTATAAAGAAACAATGTATTGATATTTCTTAGAAAAATAAAATTTTCATAGTCATAAAAATTTATGCAGTTGAGTTACTCAAAAATTATTTTTGATAAATTTTCTTTAACATTTTCAGATCTGGTCAACTTTTCTAAATCTGCCAGACATTTGGACCAATAGAATTTAAAAAAATTTTATCACATAAATTCTGTAATTTAGATTTGACTAACCTTGCTCTAAGCTGAAGAGGATGAAAAAAGTCAAAAATATTAATAAAAAAAATTCTGTCATTGATTTATCATATTATTTCATAATCATTGTGTACGTAAAGTGAAGTGAAATTTAAATTAAGTTTAAGAAATATTGCACAACTTCGACATCTTGGAAATCATTATTATTATTATACTATTTTTATATAGCGCCTTATCTAATTATATAATTACTCTAAAGCGCTTAACATGTAAAACAAGGGCAATATAAAAACGAACATTATATAAATTGAAAGGTCACAAAAATAATAATCATCTAAAGTCGAAATGGGAGGTATTAGTAATTTTTTTTTTTTTGTTTTTTTTTTGTTTGTATTATCATTTTTGTTAAAACAGAAAATAACTGGATACATTATAAATCAAAAGCAAGTTTAAAAAGATGTGTTTTTTATCTCGCACATTATTTCGAGTTTTGATGACTTTCAAGTGTTTAAATGCACAGTCTTGTCTGTGGTAGCTCTTATAAGAATGAGTCGTAATTATTGGCTAGACTGCGCGAATGTGTACTGTTCTTAAAGGAAGATAACTCCTGCAGGTTTATTTAATTTCAGTTGAACAGGAACACATTGTGATGTGTGATGCATAATGGAGTTAAAATTTTATAAACATTGCATTTATTTCATGTACGTGTATTACATACGTGGACTTACTGTGAGTGATCTTTTGAAGTTTGAATCGGTAGATATCATACTGGTAGAAACTCTATTCCTTCTTTGAAAACATTTTTTAAAAGAAATCTTGGATTGTTTTGCCATAGTGACCCTCTCTGGATGATTTTTTCTTCTTCCTCCAAACAGTGTATCATATTCACAGAAAGCAAAGTTTAAAGTATTGGCCAGGGATTGTACAAACATTTATCCCAACTGAACAGTGTAATGAATTTTCTGAGTGAAGTTATGGCTAGGGGTTCACAAAGATTTGTCCAGACTGAATATCTCTTGATTTAAATTCTTTCTGAAGCCCTGCAGTGGTATAGCTTGCATCCTAGATTGTTTCTCAGATACTTTTCTGACATGTAATCACATTAAATGTGCTAAAGTAAGTTATGATAAGGAGTATTTTTCATTTCTTTGTAATTATTAGCAGGTTTTCTTGCATAATAAATATAAATACAGAATAATGATACTTTTGTCAAAGGAAACATGTTAAAAACAGCTGGCGGACCTGTTCTACATGCCAGTGTTTACAGACTATGTATTCTGTCTGATCGATAAACAGCTTTGTTTAATGTGATACAGCTGTAATGAGCTTATATAAAATTAGGCCTGTGAACCTTCCATAGCAGTCATAGAGTAAAATGTGGATTAGAAATTGTCTGTTAGAAAATCACCAGTAATACAGATCAGTCAATATATACACATATCAAATGGCTCATTGTTTGGGTCTGCAGAAAGTAAAGGGCGATATTTCTTGTGTATTTTACCATTTCTTCATTTGTGATGAATACAGTATAACCAGACTAAGTGCATGATTTTGTCAATGTGTAAATAATATTCATAATCAACTTTTGAAATACACGGAATCTTAATTTTTGAATGACCCTTTAACATGTTGAAATTTCAGTCAATCTGTTAATGATATGAACTTGTCAGGTGAATAATGCTTAAAATATTGCATTACTTTGTTGTGCCATCCGATATCAATGTTCTTATGATGACATAAATTTCATAAGAATAATACGTGTATTATTAGATAAGTAATTTTGGGCCCAGAGGGCATACAAAGATGAAAGTTACAAAATTAGATGAAATATGAGAGAGATAGATTCCTAAATGAAAACACAAGGTATACACATTAAAACAAAGCATTGATAATTTTATTTAATATAACTATTATGAGCCAAAACAAAAATTTTCTTTCTGTTAAGTCGTTTCGGCAGAAATGTTATGGAATTCGTTACCATTTTTTATTATAGACAATACACAACTTTGACATCTTTTAATTCAGCCCAATCTCAAATATTATTTTGATTCTCAATAATATACTTAAAATGTTTGTGATCTCAGTTGAGGTAGCTCTTGTAAGCATGTAAATTATCTGTAGTATTTTTGTTTTATTTTATGTTCTCGATATGTGTATATGTAAAAGACAGGACCACAATGTAAACTAGTTTGTATAACTTATAGCACAATCCTGTATATTATTATTATGACTATTATTACTGTACAAATAATAAACACTGCGTACAGATGAAAGTAGCATAGAGGAAACTATCCAAATAAAAATCCATATTATACTAAATTGTAAATTTACCTATTCAAGTTTTTTTTAATTGTAGGACACTATAACTTAATCTGAATGTTTCAACTAAATATCCACTCAATTTGATAATTATTTGTATTCATTAAGTAATCACAGTAGAACTTTTCTTTATCATGTTTATTTGATAAGATGGTAAATTGCTTTAAAAAAAACAACTTTCCAACATGAAAGAATTCTTTCACCCTTTAATAAGGAATTTAATGAGATTCATCATCTATAAAATTTATTTCTTAAGAAGACTTAATTTCTACATCAGATTAAAGTATAATTATGTATGTTCTAATTATTTATTTTGATTTGTTTGAGTCATAGTTTAGTTTACACTTAAGGAGAATTTCAACTGGACCATTGTCATTTAATATTGGTGTAAATATAGATTAGTTTTGATACTGATTAAACCATGAATTTTAAATGCACATATACCCTGTTGCTTTTAATTAGTTCACATTTTACAAGTTCAAAGCTGCAAGTTAAGAGCATTATTAGATTAATAAGCCATAACGTTGTGCTGTGTGTGTTTCGTCTGGCCGAAAGATATTCCAATCCAAGTTATCGACTTTTCCAAAAATATTTCCACTGTTTATACTTTGGAACTGATTCTATTTGCCTCCTGTAGATTGTGAAATGTTTCACGAGATGTTTCATGTTTTCCACTTGGTATACACAGACCACAGAAAATTTGAAGTTTATACAGGAAAACTTGTTATGTGATGGAAAATTTCATTGTCCAGTACCGGAAGGCGAAAGTGGCTTCCCACCGAAAGAACGTCTATGTAAGTCGTTAGATAAATTGGTACAATCTGTTGATCTTGTAAGTGGGAGGTCATGTGTAAATTGCTGAAGAAAAAAAATGTTAAATCAAAAACCATCTTTTGTTCTACATGTACAGATAAAGATTTAATTTGTTTTGATGCCTCTGGGATTTTTATTGGGAAGTGCAGGGGTGTTTATCTTCTATACAGTGTATGTGTAAAATTTATTGCTCATAAAAATAATGCTGCACATCAATTTCAGTTATTAATTGCACCTTTTGATCCGAAAATTAAAAAGAGATGTAAAAATGCACTCAATCTTTGAAAGTCTTAGTTTTTAATTAGCAGCATTATGTCATTGTCACATGCGGACTACTGAGACTTTTTTTTTTTTTTTTTAGTGTTTTCTGTTTTGATTTACAATTTATTTCAAGTGTATTAAAACCTTGGAACATTCACCCACTGATTCTGATCAGAAGTTTAAGGTCAGATAATGAAGACAAATTGCAAATGAAACCCTACAGGGGGCGATTTAAAGGGAAGAAAACTTTCATATTAAGGTACACATCTGTGTATAAATGATGTCTTTCATGTTTCAAATGTGTCTTAATGGATTTAAATTATATATGTCACCATGATGCTGGGTATAATTATATGCTATGAAAATGCCTATCAGTCATTGCAGTTGATATTTGTCTTTGATATTTGCCACAGAGTTTTGAATTGTGGAATGTTCAAATAGTGTTATTTAAATTACTCTGCAAAATTCGAGACTGTTTTGCTCAAGTTATCAAATTTTAGATTTGATATTTCATATGTTGTGTTGATGGGTGTATGGAATTTAATAATCATGACATATTAAAAGTGGGGTAAAATTTAGTTGTTTTTTTTTTGTTTTGTTTGTTTGTGTGAAGAATTGCCTATGATCACATGACATCTTTGCGTGCCCTGTTTGAATACACACACCACTATATATGTACATCGTGTTGTGTACCGACTTAGGTGGACATGAATTGATGTGATAATTTCATGCTGGTGGGAAACGCAGCACAGGTAATTATACATACATATTATGTCCGTGTAATTTCAGCTTTGGTGTGTGCGGGACATTCTTGGCTCCAGGTTTTGTGGGTAATTTATAAGATTTATAGCCCAAGACATGTTCAAAGGTGGGAGTATATACTTTTCTGTTCTGTGTTCAGGTATTTCTTACTTAATGAATTTTATTTTCATGACATGATCAAAGGTGGGAGTATGTACTTTTCTGTTCTGAGTTCAGGTATGTCTTATTTATTTAATGAAATTAGTAATATTTAGTCAATTTAATTAAAGAATTCTTGTTTATGAAGTCAGGCTGTAATTTTAAGCATAATTATGATTGAAATAAAAAAAAAAAAAGCAAAAAAAAAAAAAATAATACGCAATAATGCCTTATTATGGATAAGATCCATAATGTAACTTAGTACTGCACAACTTAAATAATAAGATGATAAGTAAACTAATATGTCTGGTATTTTTGGAGGTTTTAAACCAATCACACTCCTATTAATTGACTTTTAATGCTGATCTTATTATCAAGACTTTTAGCACCTAATTAAGTTTTTATCTCATTTAATCTCATTCAGTCATGAGAATTGTACAACCCTTTGGATGTTTGTCTGTGTGCTGTCTGATAGTGTTTTAAAGCCTTGGGCTCATGGAATTATACTAATTACAAGCACCGACCCATAAAAACCCTAGCAATATACATTCCATTGGTGCTTTTAAAAAATCTCCTTGACCTAATTTAATATAATTTAGAAGTGAACTACAAAGAAATTGTTAGAGTTTTCAGTTTGTATGTATGGTAAAATATAGATTTTTTTTTTTAAATCACTTGTGTCACTATAGTGATCCATTGCTATTGGTGTGTGCCTATTGTTATGGGTTGTCCATCATGCATTGACAATTGAACATTTTTAACTTTCTAGATAACAACCTCTAGATGGCGCGGGTTCGATTCTTGCTCACGCCAATATATTTGAGAAAGTTTGCCAGTTTACTTTTGGAAGGTCGGTGGTCTCTTGCCGGATACATTTTATCTGGGTTCTCTCCTCCACCTACAAAAACTGGATGCCACCAAATAACTGAAAAATTGTTGAGTGCGGTGAAAAACAACAAACAATCAATCTAGATAGCAATATGCTTCAAATTCTTGTCAGATTTAGTATGACGTATCTTTGGGACAAGGGGGATATAAATTGTAAATTTAAGAACTTGCACTCCTGGAGCTTTAGCTGTGGGGCAAAAACTGATAAAAATTAACCAATTTATAAGAATCTTCTTTTCTGACAACTCCACATGTGTTAAAAAAAAAATAAAGAGTTATGTAGAGCAGGAAAGCATCAACCAAAATTGTAAATTTCATTATCCCCTGGGTAGAGGCTCTGACTCCAGGATGAGACCAGACTTATCAAACTGTGTTTATGTGTAAAACATTTAGATAAAGAATTAAATTTGTTAGCTCTTGGAACTAGGGATTTGTTTCACTAATACTCAGGTGAGCTCTCTCTCTCCTCTCTCTCTCTCTCTCTCTCTCTCTCTCTCTCTCTCTCTCTCTCTATATATATATATATATATATATATATATATATATAAGGCCTGTAGGTCTCCTGTTAAGAGATGGGATTGGTACTGGAATATGGCAAGGAGATGGATTGAGGGGACTTAAAACATTATATGTATTGTAATTAGTTAAACCATCAGTACATTGTGAGAACCTAGCACTAGTATTTGACAGTCAAAATATGTATATAATGAAAAAGGATTTAGGAAGATACAAAATTCAGTTGCTCTAATGAAAAATTCATTCAGTAATTTAAAAGTCAATCTAATTACACATTGTTAAAGTTTTCTCTCTCTGTCTATCTCTCTCTGTGTCTATCTCTCTCTTCATCTATCTCTCTTTCCCTCAGTAGATGTTAAGTTTCAATAATATTGCATTAATTTTAAGGAAGCTATGTTTATTTAATTGTATTACAAAAATAAAGAAAACACCAAATTATAATCAGTTAAGAAAACAGCATTCCAGGCACTAACAGAATTTTATAACAAAATAAATTGATTGGTTGATAGTATTTTTGTTTTACGTCCCGTCGAGAATTTTTCACTCATATTGAGATGTCACCAGCTGTAGGTGAAGTAACACAAATTTTGACCTATGCTTAGTGCTCAGGGCCTTAGCATGAGGGTTCTTTAACGTGCCAACGCCTACCATGACACGCGACCTCTGTTTTTAAGGTCATATCCGAAAGACCCACGATTTTCACTTCTAAATGCCGAGCATTTGGTGAAGGAGCAATCACGAGCGGGGCTCGAAGTCACAACCTCCCACAAAAAGTGGATGCCACCAGATAACTGAAAAATTGTTGAGTGTGGTGAAAAATAATAAACAAACACAACATCCCAGTTACGAAGCGAATGCTCTAACCACTGAGCTATCACGACTGGTCCATATAGCAATAGATAAACCAGTAAATTACAGATTTACATAAAATAACTTCCATTAATTAATCCTTAAAATTACTTTCCAACGAAAGGTGGGTAAAGTTTAAACAGTGCCTAAGAGAGTGCATGCCCCTGATGAATTGAAAGGGGCGTAGTCGAGTTTATAGACAGGCAACTTAATAATCCAGTATTTATATGTTATCAATTATAGATACATAAATGCATTTTAATAGTGTCACACGGACAACATTGTTTTCTGCCAGTATTGTGTGTGGTAGACAAAGAGACCATTAAAGGTGGTGACAATCTTTTCAGTTTAGATAATAAGGCTACAAAGTGCATTTTAATCAACATGGAAGAACATTGATAGGGTTTTTAAACACATAAAACATGGAGATCAGAGAGAATGCTCTACGGTGAGTGTTTTCAATATATGTAATTGAAGGACGTTTAACAAGACTCAGTCTACTGCTAGATGTGTATCTCATTGTCATGCTTAGTGTCTTCTCTTAAAGTTTTATGTCTAATTTTATCCCACCAACAAAGTGGCTCTGTCATCACCTTATGTGTAAATCTCCACTTTTCAAGGCTGACAGATACAATTTAAGTAATTCAGACGAGGGGATTTTGTGCTTGACTTGAGTTTTTTATAAGCTAATGGTATAGAGGAGCTGACTGGAAGACTTGCTTGTACTAGGATTATCACTGTATTTGTGTATTACCTAACACATCTCCACACAAGTTCCCACCCTGGCATGGTCAGGTGCAATGGTCTGTTAATGACTCCTTGAACAGGTACAATTCCCAGGTAAGGGATTTTATCATCTGTTGTCACTCAAGGTGTGATTCCTTCTAGTGTCATCTGGTTGATTGGTGAGGGGAGATAACTCCACGGCTTTGTTTTGAAAGTGATTCCAGAAGGAGATAAAAATGGCTGTGTGTGATCGTAAAGTTAGCTCATATGTCTGACTTTATTTGGACTAGCATAGTAACTTCATGAAAGGATCAGATAAGTCAGAAACGTACTAATTCTAGAGTGATTTGAGATTTGTAGACCAGTTTGTGTGTCAACATGATGATTCCACTGGTTTATGGAGATGTTCTGTGGTCTTCTCTGAGACTACACTATTCACAGAGACAACAAATGGTGTCTATCTTAATACTTTACCTTTGCAAAGGACATTAACTTGTAATTTAAAGATGGCAGGATTATTTGAACAAGTACAGAGTGAATTTTTATACACTATTTTTAATTATGCCCCTTGTAATTGAAGCTTTAAGTATGCTGGTGTGAAGCATTGCAGTTCATACCCTCTTGTATTTTCAAAAATGAAATCAGTTTTTTGTATTTACATTCCACTTTTTATATCTGTTTGAAATAAATGTACTATATTTATAAATATTCATCCGCGCATTGTTCACAACTGCAGTGCATTCATGAGGAAATGGTTATTTTATTACAATTACCAAAGGCAAAGGCAGTTGAAATGTAAATATTTAGGCTTGACTGCTGTGGTGACGTTTTGGAGAATACTTTGTTAGAAATCTGCACGAAGCAGCTGTTTCCCCATTCGTGAAAACATCAATCTAAATCTGTTTGCTTACTCCATATACTTCTCCTGGTGAAGTCTTCTAGATGCTATGTGTATCTGAGTTTTTTAATTAGCACTTTGCATACTTGAGATATTACAGGAATTTGCGTGTTTGTTTGGGATAGGGTTTGTTTAGCGTACACTTTACTTTGTTTTGAGTAATTGTTTTCAGTACAGTTTTAGATTTACGAATCAAGCATCATGCACACACAGATTAAATATGATTGTACTAGTGCTATTTCTATTTTATGATCATTATGGTTTGTCCACAAATTTAATTTCATCCTCTTTATTGAAAAGTTAGAATGATTAATCTTTAAAATTGTTTAACATTATCATCATCACATTCTGTGACTCACTGTTTTTATATTTTTCTAGTAGAATTCACTTGTACAATTTATTGGTCAAAGGTAGGCCATTGTTTGAAATTATACTGGAAATAAAAGTGGTTATAGCTATTTAATATAATAGCAATTGATGTTGCAGGTGAGGTTTAGAAATAAAATCTGATCTGTGAAAAGCCCTATTTCATCAACTTGTGGTTAAAATAATTGAGAGAGAAAGAGAGTTTTCACTAAGCAAGCCCCTGGATGAGTCATATGTATTAAGATCATCCAATACACATCTGGTTTGAGGGATTATCAGGTTTTTGTGATAATACAGGGGTTTCCAATCTCAATTCAAATTCCACAGTCGATGTTTTATTTACCTGAGCAAGAAGGTAGGGGAGGGGGCTAAATGTAAGCATGTAAAGGAAAGAAAAATTTGGAATTTAGGTAGAAAAAAATAAGTGTTTCATCAACATGTTGTACAGTGACTATATACTCAATACACACTATAAATTCATACCATCCTACACACACACACACACACACACACACACATGCATGCACACATTTAGATGTGCCATATTTCTTGTATATCAACAGAAATGAGGCATTCATCTTTTGTTTTTGTTTTTTTTTTACATTATATTTTTGAATTCATGAAATATGTTGCCGAAAGATATTATTTTTTTTTCAACACTGACCCATAGTCCTTGAAAGATTCATACATGTATGTGTAACAACTAATAAGTGAAACAAGCCAAATTTCCCCAGTTCACCTCAGAATATTTGTGGAAAGAAAATTGGTTGAAAATGTGCTATATTTCTCTATTTACTTATAAGATGAGGAGAAATTAAATTGTATGATATTTAACTATGGCCCATTATTTTCCTATGAATTAATATGACAGAAAGTACTTTGCATACAGTCTTCATCAAAATAATAAAAAGTGAACTTTAACTTACAAATATTTTGAAATTAAGATGTTTAATGGCCAGCTATCCTAATTAGCTCAGGTTCAGTAATACTTCATATATATATATATATATATATATATATATATATATATATATATATATATATATATATATTCTCTTTAATAGAATTTATTTGAGTGCAGGTTTGATGAAAAGAATATTTTAGAATATTGAAGAAAATGCAAACCTTGTGAGATACAGGAAAAATATGGTGAATTTTGCTTTATAATTCCATGGAATTCAATTTCTATTTCTCTGTAATTATGTAGTGGTAATTTGAATATATCTTATTTTTGCAAATGGATGTAAGTCACAGGAATAGTAGGGTTGGAAATTCATGAAATGAATATATTGTAATAGGTTTCAAATGTCATGAAAAGAAAAAAAAATATATCATGTGTCATGAAATTTGGAAATCCATATACAAAGGAAGTTTAATTTTTAGATCAAATTAACCTCAAATATTTACATGTAAAAATATTTTCAGAAGTATTAAAATGAAAACATGAAAGCGGATTCACCTGTAGGAGAGGGAAAAATTTCCATTGTATTAGGGCCCTTTATTCTGTTTATTTAAAGCCCACATCATACCTGCACGGCCTTAGGAATTCATAGTGCTGCGGTTTATGAATGAGTCGTCTAGGTCAATTTTATGACCTGGAAAACCTCATGGCTCTCATTTTATGCTGATGGGAGAAGAGGGGAAATAGTGTTTCTGTATGTGAAAGGAACTTTGAAGAGACTTCAGTTTTAAGTTTTGTTTGAGGAGAAGACACAAAGTGTTTCAAGTGCAGGTATATATGGCTTAATGATAGTTCACACCGCACACCAGGAAAAAAACATTAAGTTTTGACAGAATTTTGATGTATGGACTGTCCGTGAGTCAGGGTCAGACTGTATTTTGATTGAAAGCTTTAAATCTGGGATGTGGCTTGCTTAATAATCATCAGACTTAAAGTCTTAGGTAAGCATAAGTAAACATCGGTAGACTAGCTTATATCCATGATGTGTGCTCTTATATAGGTATGTATATTTATAGATCTCACCTATCAGATCAAATATGAAGTGAAAAATCTACAGGCAGACTTCAATCACATGCTATTATAATTAGATATGACTGCCGTCTTTTGACTGAGCAAAAATACTGTATTTGTAAGTAATCGTAATGTTGTAATATGAGTTATGATTATTTGTGACACTGCTTAAGTTTCATCTATTTTTTCAATGGACTTGCATTACATGAGAAAGGGACGGGTTATTTTCACGTATATAACCTTTGTCAGTTCACCTTGAGGATATTGAATTAAGGTACAAAGCAGTGCTGAATGAATATTAATGTTGACGAGGGATTGACTATTCCTGTAATACCTTACTTGAACATAGTGGAAGTCGATACTATGTACGTAATTTAAGTCTGATTTCACCTGTTGATGTATATTGCCTAACAAGTTGTGAATTGAAATCTTGCCTCAGTTTTTTCTGTTTGATGATCAGGTTTGTTGCATTAGAGATTCAGAGAAATTGTAAGTTTGTGTTGATTTTGAGAGGGTCGTCTCAACATGAATATATATATATATAGTTTGAAAATGATTGAATGTTCATGAAATTGATGTTTTACTGATAAATCTAACATTAAGATTGTGGAAATAATAAAAAATTCTGCAAAACATCTGAGTTATAATAAATTGTGATATTACCATTATCTAATGTGGATCAAGCCATGCAGACGACAATTTGGGGTCAAGACTCCCCAAATATTTGACTAATATTATTTTCTGACCTTACTGTAGTGCAATATTTCAGGTGCAAAACATAGACCTGTCTGTTTGAATCACTAGCTAGATCTTTTCTGAGGGAATTTGATTTAGGGGAGGAATTTTATTTTCGCTGGTAAAATTTAATTTGTATCTTGCATTCTCATTTTAGAGAAATTCGTAAGCTTAGCATAATCCTCATAAGCTGTCATTCTTTTTTTATTTCTTTGAGGAATTCAACTCCCCTCCTTCCCAGACTGTCCTTAAGATTAGAGCAGCTAAAATTCTAACAACTTTTTGTCAGTTAAAGTTTATTGTGTATAATTCTGCAAGCAGATGAACACACAGATGAATGCACTGATGCAAACAGAACAGAAAACACACATAACTGTACCCTCCTATTAGCAGAGCCAGCGAACATTTGACAACTTAATAAACTGTTCTGTATTCCGTAAATATTAATGAAGTGTTTTTCCTGTATGCATTTGATTTACAATTAACTTCAGTATCCATCATGATTTAGAGGACGTCCTTGTTTGAGACTCATGTTCGAGGTTCAGGTTCAATACTCATGTTCAAGTATCATGTTCAGCACAACAAAATTCTCTTGTTATTAGTACGCACATATTGAGAAATTCAAAGAATGCAGATTTCAAGTGAATTGTAATATATCATAAACAGTGCAATATATGTGCAGTATTTTAGTTAAAGATATGTGTAGTATTTTAGTTAAAGGTATGTGCAGTATTTTAGTTAAAGATATGTGCAGTATTTTAGTTAAAACTAGTCAGGTTGACTTGGGTGTAGGGATGTGATTGTGTGTTGTTGTGTTCTCGTCAGAATAAAAGTAGTAGAAATCTCAGGGCTTCTATCAGTTGGTGTCTGAAATAGTAATTCTCAGTTGAACAATGTGTGAAATTGAAAAGAGAGAATCATATTACATAGGGCACCTGCTAAAGATAAGAAAGGTGAGAATATGTTCTTGTAAGAGATATATTAGCTGTTTTCTTGGGATGGATCAGAAGGATGCCCTGAATTCATTTCTCTCTGATGTTAAATGATGTCTTTGTTTTCACAGCCAGGGGCCTTTTTTTATGCACTGATTACAAAATGAAACAAGGGATACTAATGTAACTACCCTATAGACACCAGCACCGCAGATTACTCATAATTTAATGTAATCAGAGAGTGTGATAGATAGATGACTTAATTAACATCACTAATTATTTTCAGGTCAGGTATTGTCAGGTTATAGCATTTCATAGATCAACTTGGAAATCATGTTTCAGGTGCAATATGTACTGAAGTCTTCTCTGTTGATTAGTGTAGTGGAATTTGTTATTTCAAAGTCACAAATTACAAGTCATTGTTAAGTGGCCATAGTTTGTCGGGTATGAACTAGCTGATTAGCAGATCAAGCAAGATAATAAGCAGATGTCTCTGTGGCTGTTGATAAGTTAGATGATAATCTTTTGTCACTTGTGACATGTACAATGTGATTTTATCAAATGTTGAGTATGAGCGGTGTGCCTAGTGAAATTTAAGTGTTACATGTTACAGACCCTAAAAAACACTAAGTGTATTTCATCAAATGAATTGTTTCATAACCATTCTGTTCAACTAGAATTGGGGGGCCTCCGTGGCCGAGTGGTTAGAGCATCACGCTCAAAATCACAAAGCCTCTCACCTCTAGTCGGGGCGAGTTTGAATCTCACTTGCGCTGATAAATGTGAGAAAGTTTGCCAGTTTACTGTGGTCTCTTCCCGGGTACATTGTATCTGGGTTCTCTCCTACACCAGTAAAAAGTGGATTGTTGAGTGTGGTGGAAAACAACAAACAATCAATCAATCAATCAATCGACTAGAACTGCTCCACTCCCATACCAAACTGTTCTATTCAACTATCAAGCATTCTGTTTTTAGGAAAAATATTTGATTCCCAAACCAAAGAAATCTGTTCCTAGACCAAAGCATTCTGTTCCCAGACCAAAGTGTACTGTTCCTAGACCAAACTAGTCTGTTCCTTTCCAAGACCAAACCATTTTGTTCTCATCTAAAACCATTCATTCCCAATAAAGCGTTTGTTTCCACAAACCATTCGGAAATCACCTTACATCATTGAGTCCTGTGGGGATCTGGGTTAGAATATGCCTTCAGTATCCCCTTGCTTGTCGTAAGAAGCAACTAAATGGGTTGGTCCTTTGGATGAGACCGCAAAATCCGAGGCCCCGTGTCACAGCAGGTGTGGTATGACAAAGATCTCTCCCTACTGAAAGGCTATAAGCCCAGAGCATAGATCTAAATTTTGCAGTCCTTCATCGGCAATGGTGGGAATGTCTCGATCCATATGAATGAAAAATTCTGCATGAGCAGGACGTTAAACATTCTATACAACCAACCTTCACTGAGTCATTGTATAGATGAACATAATACTCCGTCAGGGGTAAAGAAAACAAAATCATTTTGTTATGAAAAGAGCAAGAAATTTGTCTAATTAGGGATTTTTCCCCAGATTATTCGCAAAGGGGTTTCAAAAACAAACAAAATTTCATATTATTGGTTTAGTGTAAGTGCATTGGTTTAAGTCTTACTAGATTGGTAAGAAATTGGCCTGTTTGGGGGGAAATTGTAGGAAAATGACAATTAATTATTTACTTGTTATGATTGTAATTAACAGCTGTTGACTTCCAGTGTGGGTTCCATAGTTGCTACAGCAATGGTGGACTACCATATATGGAGCTCTCATGTATGTCTCAGTTGAAATTAACAGTCTTAATTGATATCCTGCTGTAGATCTTCACATGTCAAAACAGGAATTACCTGAGTACATGTATGGAATGGATGCAACAACATAATTTTATACTGTCAATTAGTTCACAATCAATGTTGAAAATAAATGTGGACACATCCTTACTAAATCAAAACACAATTTAAAAAAAAAAAATAAAAAATGAAAAAAAAAAGGACATTAATAACAATTTTCATTATGAAATGTTGATTGGGGACTGTTCATTTTTAATACATAACTTGTATCACTGTCATTGTCTACATAGTAAATTGATCTGTCAATAAATGGGCACGTTTTAAATTATAAAGCTGCATGGAAAATATATTTTACAAACTGGACCTAGAAATATGAATGTAAACAATAATGTCTTTCTTTGTTGTTTTGGGTGATGAAGGTAAGCAATCATTGCAAAAATAATTTTCATGTCTGAGACAGTATATTTGAAAAATTAATGAAAGAGTCCTCGAAAATGCAGAATTTGAAATGAAGTCCAATCTGTTTTTTCCCATTTTGGTCCAGAACATTCCATTCCTGATTTGAACCGTTTATTCTATATTTTCAAGGATTCCATTCTTATTTAGAATTAGTCTGTTCTTGCTCATCAAGAGCTATTCTGTTTAAGCCATTCAGCATTTGGTCACTAATTGAAACTGTTCATTCCTTTATTCCCTGTGTAGCATTCTGTTACCATTCTGCTGCTGTAGCACACATCAGGGTCTGTAAAATGCTGATAAGTCTATAACTTTACCTAGGGTGGGGCAAAGGACTTTCGTCCCCTAATTATGGTCTATAGAGTTTGTTCCCCTGATTTTACAAAAGACAGTATACTGCTTTATATACCTGTGTAATGTCAGGTTACCATTAAGCTGTTTAAGATAAGACTAATTATGGGTTCTTGAGCTAAATATTTTGTTGTTGAAATTTTAGCTGATGAGTGCCATTAATGCTTTACGATTTTTTATGACAGGAGGGTATGCTGGGGATGGGTGGATGAGATCTATTGTAAGTTGCCTGGTTGATCTTCCAGTGGGCTCAAGACAAAACCGTAAAATTGTTAAATTTCTAGCGGGAAATGAAAAATCACGAGGGTCTTTTACTGGAGAATGCATACCTTGATTTTTGTGTATCAGTATTAAAAGTTGTTTTCCAGACTAGAGAAGGAGAATTTTAATTGATGCCAAGAACAAAATATGTGGGCATGAACAACCATCAAAAGAGATCAATGTAATGTATAATTGTTTGAGATAATGACTATTTAAAATCTAATTTATTATGTAAATACTTGTGTATTGACAGGTGATTAAGCTGTGCTCTTTTAATTGCAATATAAAAGTATTGAGATGATTTTTCTCTGAAATCCAACAGTGTGTTATCACCTGTCGTGTTTAAAATAATAGAATATGTCAATTTAAAAGTCCAGTCATCTGTCTCAAATCTGTAAATAAATACAACATTACGCAATCCTGTGATGGTAAAGACTTGTTGTTTGAAACATGATAAGTACACAGAACTCTATCTAACATATGGTTTTGTCAGGTGACGTCATTAAGACCACATTGTATACATACATTGCACTATACATGCAATCTAGTATCCTTCTTCACAGAATCAAGAGAAAAAATATGGAGTGTTGGTAATAATGAGCTCTCCTCCCCCATAATGTTGTTTATAGATGTACCTCATACTGTTCATTGTATTATCTTCAAACAATCATACTGTCCTTAACTGCTGGGTCACATCTTCCACGTTGAAATGAATATGGTGAGAAAATACGATCAGTATGATTGCAGCATATTTTTATCCCACATCTAGAGACATTCATGGCATAACATTGGCTTAGATCAGAGAAGATGAGGCTCAGAGATGTTCACGTAATGGCTTGACAGACATTGAGTTTGTGACTCGATGATTTGGCAGTACCCCTCCTCCTCTTATACAAGTGACACTTTGGGATTTCTTTTCTGTGAATCACACCTGCGTAATGATGTCTTCAGTTTTTGATTTTGTAATCTGGTTCCCCTTTTTTGCTACCTTTCAACGTCGTCTGACTTCACATCTTTCGAGGTTCACAGTCAGGTGTTTCGACAGTTTGATCGGACTTGGCACTTTTTAAATTTTTTTCCTTAGTTTTTCGAAAATGAGCAATCATGAGCTGGTAAGTAAATAAAGTAATTAAGTAAAGTAATCGATGATCCTTGTGAGATCGTATTATGCGTGTGTGTAGTTTTATCATCAACAAATAACACAACATCAGTGATTTTTGTTTTACTTCTATTTCTACTCTATTATTTAACTTTGAATGCAAGGTTCGGAAAGAGGCTACTAGTTACATGTATTGCTTTTGAAATTATTGTGTACGCCTTATTTTTGTCAAAGTTTAGTTTTGTCTATTTTCAGTGCAGAACAAACCTGTTAAATTATCAAGTATTGCATTGAATATGACATAGAATGTCTATTAAACTACATGAAATTGGATTTAAACATGAAACTGTGAAATTCTATATAGACTATTTTATTAGACTTTTATACATGTACACAGACAGACTGACAGACTTAACTTTCCTTTCAGAGTGATGGTGATCAGACTGTAATCGGTTCAGTGGTGACCAGATGGCCTGCTCCGAAAACAATACTAATTCCTAAAACTGACCAGGGCTACGGCTTCACCCTCAGACATTTCATATTCTACCCACCCAACACTACCACTCAAGAAGAGGTTAGTGCCACAACTATAAAACTTAAGCTTTATGTATTTTACTTTATGACTGCAGTTACCACGTCCTCAGGATTGTGAAGTTAACAGGGCAGTTACTACAGTTTTTAAGTCAGGGTCCCAATCCCTTTTGATGGGGAAATCTATTGGAATTTTTTGTTCAAGTTGGGAAACATTTAATTAAAACAGTCACTCAGGTTTCTGTTTTAATCATAGAGTTTTTTTTTCTGTATTTTAACAAAGTATGTTCATTTGAGAAATTATCTTACTTAATCTCAAAATTAGAAATTTCTAGAAGTAATTGAGAAGTTTTTGGTTATTTTTCAATACACAAGTTCCGAGTTGCCCAATAGTTATTTCCCTTAGTCAAACTCTTTCATACGGTGAGATGTGAAGTGAATTTTGTTCGTATTCACGTGGTGGGTACAAGTGCTTACCGCTGCCGTCATATATTGCTTAAAGGGTACCAAACGCCATGCCACCGTACGAATTGCAGAGAAACACATATTTAGTAAGTTTGCGAGTATTGTATAATAAAATAACTCAATCAAAAATCAATCATTATCTTTCTTTGATAAAAGGAACACTTGTGTGGAAGATGAAATAAATAATAATCTTATATTTAATGACCAGATTCAATCAAATTATTCTTGAGTTGGTCCTCGTTAATTACCAGGTCTTTGAGCCCACTCGCAGACACTAAGTTGAGTACCCACCTAGCATTAAAGCTCAGTGCCAGGAGGCCTTTTAGCCTACCCCTGTACTTCTGCATAGGAACATTTATTATAATTTCTCAACCCCCATTTTCAGGCATTTATGTTTTACCCATTCAAAAGCATCATACCAGGAGAGGTTTAGATCTGTGTTAGAATAGATCCTCATACCTCTTACTTGTCGTGAAAGGCGACTAAGTGGAACGGTTCTTCGGATGAGACCATAAAAACCGAGGTCCAGGTCACAGTGGGTGTGGTGTGATAAAGATCCCTCCCTGCTCAAAGGCCACTAGTGCAGAGCATAGGCCTAAATTTTGCAACCCTTCACTGGCAATGGTTACATCTCCATGTGAGTGAAAAATATTCTCGAGTGGGATGTTAAACAATATACAACCCACCAGATTTAAGTTATGACTCCATTTAAGGCCTCTACACCCATCATGGTGTACTTTCTAAGTAATATTCTCATTTAGGAATAATCCAACAATTTTTCACCAAGTGGTCCCCGAATACATATGAACTTACCAGAAGCATCGTAAAAGTGAATTAGATTACAAGTAAATTGTTATGGCATGTTAATTTTATGTTTGTATTCAAACAACGCATTATCTGTCGATTTTAAAAAAAAATATAATTATTCATTTTTGATAATTAATCTCTTTCTGTGACTGACAGAAAGTTGATATTGTCCGCTGTCCACAATTTGAAGATGATGCAAACTGCTATTTTTTGTATCTTTAGGTGTGGATATATAAGCCTGAATGTGACTATTACAGTAGGATATATCTACCACCAAGCAAGGCTTCTCATACCCTTCATATGTTTTGATGTATTTGATAATATTGCTTGTTCTGAAAGAAAAAATAATATGAGAATGGAACAACTTTAGTTGAGCAGTGAGTGCACCGTGAATGTGCGGTAAGCGAAGGATGAATGATTTGTGCATGGTGAATGCAAGCGGTTGGTTATTATAAAAGTGAATGGAGAGTCCATGGTGAATGCAAGCGGTTGATGATCATAAAACAGAATGGAGAGTGAACGGTGAAGGCAGAAGGCACAGTTAGTAAATGTTGAACGAATGGGAAAATAGGAAAGTAGAACGTTTTAATTCAAGAGTGTACAAATCATCGTCTCGCTGGTGTGATGCAGGTTCCTTTCTGAGATTGTCTAATAAATAAAGGTCTATTCAGAAATAGATATTAACCAGCTTGAGAGGACATTTATAGTTGCCAATCACCTGCACCATCAAGAAATTATGGAGATTGAAATTTTCAAAATTCTGTTGTGAGTTGCTAGTGATGATAAAGGCTTTATATCAAAAGACTGTTAACTCGTTCTTTAAAAAGAAAATTTGCTGTATCCATGTGTTTTGTTTGATTAAGTGCATTCTTTGCGTATAGGTCATTGTTTATTGAAATTTTTGTATATTTGTGTCAGTATTTTATACTTGACTGAACAGATTATCAAATTTTATTTCATAATCCAACTGTCTGAGATGTTTTACATACTTTTTGTAAAGTGCTCAGATCTCTTTGAGCTAGTTGCCAGCAGCTATCTCAACAAAAAGACAAGCTTATTTTAAAAGAAATAAGAAACTCACCCCGTATTCACCTTTCCCCGTACATAATCAAGATAAAGAATCTTTGAAGAGTTGATTTTTACGGCAGATTTTGACATTTGATGAAAAAAAAAAATCAAGATTTTAATCTGTTAAATACTTGGAGTTCTTAGACATATTGTGGGCATCTTTATCCATGAGTCAAGTAAGGAGCATTTATTAATGGACAAATAATCAGAGAAGTGGATAGGATTTTTCTCTCAGCTGTTCTAATTAGATTTTATTTTTTTTTTCATATAGAATTGGTGTCCAAAAATTCCTCAAACCACATGTACAAGTCTTTGAAGGTGAATCCTTTCAATAGAAAATATCAAAACTGTAAACTTTTGAAACTCTTCAGAAAAAGAAGTTATGAAAATTAATGTGACAGTCATTTAATTTGGTAACTCTTGTACATACAAATTAGTGATGGCTAAAGCTATTCATTTCTGATACCAAAACACATTTGTATCTGTCTGATTAAAAAATTATTTTCAGAAAGATGTGATACTAAAAATGCGAGTTATCATGTTTAATTTCAGGTACTTTACATACAAAAATGAATTGATTAGCGGTTCACTTTTTATAGTGGCAGTGAATGGTAGGGTAACTATAAGGTTCAACTGATGAATTGAACTCATGTACTGAAGGGTACACCCCGGGACAAGACTCTGAGGCTTAGACGGAACTATTTTTTGTGCTTGTCAAGAATATTCAAAAACATGCAAAGTGACACCTGTTTTTTCTGCAGATCCCCCCCCCCCCCCCCATTATACTTTAAAAAAAAAATAACAAAAATAAAAATATATATTAAAAAAAAAAAGAAAAAAAAAAAGGAATTATGCTATGTGCCTGAACTCACTATCTGATAGTTACATGTGCTTGTTCACTGAAAAATTTACTCAAGTTTACTGAGAAAAATGAGATCTCTGATATACTAAATATCAAATCATAATGGAATCAAAGAGGAAATAATGGTTCTGATATCTGTATTGATGCCTGTTCAAGGGAGAGTGTGGATGTTGGTTATTGTTGAAGTAGGGGCCATAACTCTGTATAGCAAGCCGAGATCGTGAATTGGATGAAACTAAACCCTTTATGAAAGACTTTATCAAGGTGGTTGTAGGTTCTAAATCAATTGCTTTCAACTTTTTCAAATGTAAAAATCAACTGATGAGAGGGTGTTTTCTTTTTGTGTTTACGAGTATTACATTTATATTGTACCTAGGTTTGATACATATATAAGATAATGATGTAGTACAAAATATCAAATGTACATGATTACAGATATATGATGTAGTACAAAATATCAAATGTACAAAACTATAGATATATGATGTAGTACAGAATACCAAATGTACAAAACTATATATTACATTCTATGATGAATTTTACCTGAATTTGGTGATCCTTATTTATGGGTGTACTTATTGTCCCTGCAGTAGAAATCTGCCTTTTCGGCATTTCTTTTTCTCTTTTGTTTAAATGTTTATATACTGTCCTTATTTATCCGTTTTTGAAATAAACATTTTGTGTGTCTCCTCTCCCTCTCTTTCTCAACTTGAAAGGTTGCAATGAACACACACACACACACACACACTCTCTCTCACTCTCTCTCTCTCTCTCTCTCTCTCTCTCTCTCTCTCTCACACACACACACACACACACACACACACACACACACACACACACACACACACATATATATCAAAGCATGTGTAGTGTGGTTTTTTTCCACAAAGATGTACCCTGAATATACCTTTGCTGTACCTGGCTTTGTGTATATATAATTGACAATCCAGTAGGAATGTGACGCCTGTCAGTTTGTAGGGGGGTTGTTTGAGTTCAGGGACTGCCAAGGTGACCTTCACTATATAGAGGTAATCCCAGATTTAATCCATTAGGAGCTGGCACTAAATCACATCAACAGCTGGCCACATCAGGAATGCAGGGGGCATATCAACAAAACACTGTCAGATTATATACACAATGTTCATTGGGGACAGTAAGAAGAGGGCCCATGGTTTTTGCTGCCTGTGATGAAAGTGTTTTTGAATGAATTCCAAAATTACATATGGTGTGTGTACTAGGTGCTTTAAGATTAAGTCATATTGATGTTACATTGTAAGCCACAGAGAGAACATTGTGATTCTTTATTATTTTTTTTTTCTCAACAAAATTTAGATTTTTGGCCACATGCAATTTCTGTGTTGTATTTTCAAGTGGAGGCTACATACAAAGGGATTAATTAACAGGTTTATGATGATGTTCTAAAGTACGTAAATACTGGATGTAATGACAAGAAAAAAATATACTGAACATTTGAGAGAAGGACGAAAATACAGGCACAGAAACTAATTTGTTATGGTAGTCAGTTTTTCTTTTGGTATTGCTACTCAAATTTACATTTAGTACACATCATTGATCACTTGTTAATATCAGACGAGAAATAGTAATAATAAAATGAAGGTAATTAAAATATATGAAGTTGATAATAGATTTTATTGAATCTGTCTAGTACAATATGTCAGCAAGTCAATGGTAAAATTCTTCTGTATATCTATATACCTATATATATATCCTGAAAAAAATTTGCAACTGGTTGTAACTTAAACTTATAAGGAAATCACTTTATTATGTGTGAATATATATTTTCAGTATGCTGACAGATTGATTGATTATATATTGTTTTATGTCCCCCTTGAGAATTTTTCACTCATATGGAGATGTCATAATTACCGGTGAAGGTCTGCAAAATTTAGGGCTATGCTCGGTGCTTATGGCCTTTGAGCAGGGAGGGATCTTTAACGTGCCACACCTGCTATGACACGGGACCTGGGTTTTTGCGGTCTCATCCAAAGGACCACCCCGTGTAGTCGCCTCTTACGACAAGCTAGGGGTGCTGAGAATCTATTCTAACAACCCAGATCCTCACGGGGTGTATGCTGATAGATGTGAAATGAGGGTGTAGAATTGTTAATGAGAATCAGATTTTATGCAGTTTCATAATAGGCCAGTTTTGAGTTACCGTATTCCAGCATGATTCTAACATTTACTTTGTACCTGATGCGGGCACATCAACATCCGGTTTTCAACATGAATTTCGAAAGTTTTAAAGTACCAGAATTAAAGTGGTTTTTACTGGATCGAGATGTCGTTTTTATAGAAAAGACAACATGATAAGACTATGTCAACTTGTAGCAGAGTTGGACTTAAGTGTATCAAGGAACAGTGCGTCTCCAATTTCGATGGCGTCATCATTCCGGTGATTGATTAATCTTTTCTAGATAGATGATGCTCCCCGGGTTTCCTGCAAAAAATTGTAGTTGTTATACCTAAAAGGCTTGGGGTAGAGACGATGTGGTTTTGGTTCACAATCTACAAAATGTCTGGAGCATAATCTGTCGTGACATGAGTGGCTGTAGGCACGATGCCTTAACATTTTAAGCCATTTTTTGCACAGTTTGGACTGTTTAGATGTTTAAATGTGGGAAATGGAAGGAATTTCAAATCAGTCATGAACCAGTATCTCCCCTTCTTCCTCGTATCTGACGTTCATCCTTCCACAACACAATAGAACGTGGGCATTTCACAGCAGACAAACTCTTTTCTAACAAAAACAATATTTACTGAAAGTGATGCGCCCCTCAATTTTACAAAATACATGTGACTCAAGTTACACAGTAAATGCTATAATACCGCCGGAATACGGTAACTCAAAAATGGGCTATTAATGGCAAGGGGGGGGGGGGGGGGGGGGGGGGACTGAGGAATATAAGATGGATATTTGATTTAGAGGTCAAAGGTCAAGGTCTTCAGTATAGTACGTATAATGTACATTAATTGCCAGTCAGGTTCCATACTACTTTATGTTGCACTATATTTTTAGGATTCTTCTGGTAAAGGAACTTTGGTACTCTCAATTAAGTATTGTGTGGATGGATGTAGTGAAGACAAGAAAATATATAATTAGCTCAAAAGTTCAATTAATCAGATCCCTGTACAATGCATTGATTGGTCACCTCAATATTTAATGGTCACCACAGTGATGTTTGTTTGTTTGCTTATAGCCGCCTGAGCAATTTTTCAGCTATCCGGACACCACAGTGAAATGGGTTTTATCCCTTCTTAAAATTTCATGATGTGATTATTGTAATTAATTCATTATCATAATTGTATGATCTTATCATGACATGATTTAATAATTTAATTTTGTTCTTGTAGGACACAGAGAAAGATCAGGATGACAGCACAAATAAAAGTACGTTCTTTGTTCTCAGCAGAGTTGCTTCCCTTTTGACACAGAATTCTTGATCACTGACCTGGAGGCTTGCATAATAAAATTTGCTGTAGCACTTTTAAAAGCCTGAAGTTAAGATTTTTGTGGCTTCAGGTTTAATCAGATCATCTAGATAAAAGAAAGACCTGACGCTGTGTTATTATGAAGGACAAATATTTGTGTGAATGTAGGTTTGAATAGCCCTTAGTGTATAATTTGTTGACACAGTGTTTCAAAGCATGCAGCCAATGGAATCATCTGCTGTCATGTGACAACTTTATTGAGATTAATATCTGATTACTATCATAATATGCACTGTATTTATTTGTACTATTCCACTGATGGTACAAAGATAGAGATAGTTTAAAAGTCAAAAATCTGGTTGATGCCTCAGAATTTAGAGCAAGGTTTAATTGATATCTTGTTGACAGATTAAACTGCTGGCTGTCTACTCCTAAGCAAGGTATAAATTGTTCTTTGACCAGATTAGAAATGAAAATGATAGTCCTTATTGCAGTGGGGGTGGGAGTGGGAGAAGTGGGGGGGGGGGGGACATGCATAAAGGTAAAATTTATGGCAGTTCACCTACAGTCTAGCTGAGAACTTCATATGATTGAAAATGCTCCAATGGGATGCAAATTAAAAAGCCATACATTTTTACAAATAATTATTTTATTAATTTTCTTAGATCATTATTTCCATAACGCTTTTCAGATTTATATATTTTTATTATAATTATCCAGATGTTGTTGTAAAGAAAACAACAACTACAAAAAAAACCCTTCCTTTTTCAGTAACATTATATAAATTATGATGCGCTGTATGATTCTGTAAAAATCATATTACAAATGCTGTGATTTAATTGAGTGTTTACCTACTGCAAGCCTTGATCCACCTCTATATTAATGAGTATATAGATACTGCATCCTTGATCCACCTCTATGTTAATGAGTATATAGATACTGCAATCCTTGATCCACATCTATATTAATGAGTATTTAGATACTGCAAGCCTTGATCCACATCTATATTAATGAGTATTTAGATACTGCAATCCTTGATCCACCTCTATGTTAATGAGTATTTAGATACTGCAATCCTTGATCCACCTCTATATTAATGAGTATTTAGATACTGCAAGCTTGATCCACCTCTACATTAATGAGTATTTAGATACTGCAAGCCTTGATCCACCTCTATATTAATGAGTATTTAGATACTGCAAGCCTTGATCCACCTCTGTAAGTCTGGAATCCAGTTTTCCTCCAGAAGTTAAATTACTTGCTATACTATCAACAGACTTAATTACTATTAATAAGAACTTCATTTAAAAATAAATTAAAAAAGATAAAACATTTAGTTAACAGTATGAAGGTAGTAGTAAATTAACCCTTACAGGCTACGTGGAGAAATGCATATATTGAGGTCTGTGTGTCAGATGAGTCAGAGTGTCACAGCTAGAGCAAGAATGATAATGCTGATCTAAAAGTGATATTGATGAAGGAGGAATGTGGGCAGGTGGTAATTGGATATGTGACAGTGAAAGGTTGTACTTGGTGTTGTACTAAGAATGGAGAATGGAGAGGGTATTAGCGCAGCTGATAAAAGGAAATATGTCCTCCGTGCAGGTCCAGTGTTGCTTTGGCAGATTGGTTAAAAGTCTACAGATGATGTATATACTGTGATTGAATTTCCAGTTGCTTGAATGTAAAATGGCATTACGTCCTTTCTAATGGAAAAGAAAGGTCTCTTACCTTCACATATTTAGCAATATGTTATACTGACCAGTTTATGAAAAAGAGGTTAATGAGTTAATTTAACCAATGAACAACGTACACATTATTCCATTGGCATGAATAATCAGTCCACTTAAACCTGTCCATACTACATGTCAAATTGGGAGGGGGAAGGGGGAATGGGGGGGGGGGGGACTGACATTTAGAAAGAGTGCTCATTTTTAAATACTGCACATGTTTATTGTTAATAGCTAATAAAAACACTCTTGGAGTTCTTGCAAAGTTTAAAATGAAGTTTTAACTGTACAGAATGACTCCTAGTTCTGTAGTTCAAGCACCTTAGATGAGTTAGTTCCCTTTATCTAGCAGTGGCTTGACCCAAATGATATTTAAATGAGCATCCGCCATCATCTAGGACATAAAAACTTTTTAAATTTGGATTCGCAATTAAAATGCTGGAAAGCATGAAGAATAAATCTGAGAGTTTAAAAGGATGACTTCTAATTAATTTGTAGGAAAATTATGTCAATTTTCTCCACTATTAATTATTTATTTCCATACAATAGAGTTTTGTTCATTGTTTTTATATAAACAAAGCATATTCTATTGTCAAAATTACATCAAAAGATTGCAAAATGTATGGATTTCAATATGTCAGTGGTGATTTTTATGTAACAGAAAGCTGTTTAAGTCATTTCAGTAATGGTAGTATAACTTTGTCAGAAAAATGTCTTACCCTGACTGTAGGAGCAGGACAATTTATATAACAATTAATGAAATTCGTTAGTGTAGTTTATAATTTTGATATATTTTTACATGGCAATGTAATTATTTTTATTCAGGGTCCTTTTGATGTTTGATTTTTATGTATTTCAGGCCCCTCCTACAAACGTAAACGCCTCAGTTTCCTGGATCCAATGGATACCATCTTTGTTAAAAATGTTCGAACCTACAGTCCAGCATATGATGCTGGTTTGAAAACAGGAGATCGAGTAATAACTGTGAACGACCAGTCTGTATCTCAGAAGTCATACGCTCAAGTGATTGGTCTCATTCAACAGAGCGAGGGGATCCTAAAGCTAGAGGTGCTTACAAAAGATGAGGACAAGGAGGACACCTGTCAAGTGGTGAGTCTACAGGGTGACACAAAAGAGGTCACCTGATAAAAGTGAAAGATAGATGGTATATACATGTGTTTGTTTAAGGATGAAAACTGTCAATTGTAGGAAGAGGTATAACATTCTATAGTTGTCCAATTTTGTTTTAAATTAGCATATTTTTATCTTGCAAGAGTTATCTATGTTGCGTTCCATTCTCTGGGTTTAATTTGCAATTTTTAAGATTCGAGATAATAATATTTTTTTTCTTCTAATAGATAAAAATGTATGACACAAATGTTCTTTGTTTGAAAACAGTCTTGTCTTAACAAATGGATAAACATCATTGAAATGAATCAAGCATCAGAAAGTAATTATCTACCATTAGGTAAACAACATGTTCGGTATCTTATCTGCCCACATTCACACACAGAGGTTCCTGTTCCTAGATGTGTGAAATATACATCATAAGTGACATTTATTTGGATCTGACAAATCAAGATTCTATTTCCAGACATGTAAAAGTCCAGCACAGACACAGCAAGCAGAATTGTGTCAGAATCCAATAGAAAAGACTGTTTTGTACAGAAATCCACCCTTTCGCAAATTCACTTCTAGTGACGATCTACGAGAAAGGCCAAGGTCACTTTTGGCTAAGGAAGAAATCACTCCAAACTCGGAGGACCGAATTCTTGTGAAAAGCATGGATCCTCCCAGTAAATTAAAGACATCGACGTCTTATACTTCAGGTCTGAGTGTCTTTCGTGAGCCGTGGAATTCAACAGGAAGTGGAATGAAAGAGTCTCCTTCTCGAGAATTTGTGGAAAGGAGGAGGGATTTTGAAACAAGGGCAAAGGAGAATCATGAAATCCCACCGAACAGAGCGTATTCTTTTGGATTGTTTTACAATGACAAGACAAAAAGTTCCAATGATTTGACAAATGCGATACCACGTCGACAGGAACACGTGTTACACCCCACCGATTCTCAGGAGAATATTTGTAAATCAAACAAAACTCACACAAGAGTGATTCCCCTTGAGAATAGGCAATCAAGGGAGATAATTCAGGATAAAACAGGGTATGCTGCATCATCGTCTTCATCTTCATCACGTCACAGTTTTCCAGATTCAATTTCGAGTCGTATTTCTTCATCAGTTTCATCAGGACTGCAAAATACACCGAATTCAAAGTCTGAATATCACACTGCAACAAGACAATATATACCTGTGGTCTCGGCACAACCGGTCAATTTCACACAAAATGTCAGCAAGTGTAGACAGTTTAGATTCAAGTTCGAGGTATCACAATCCAGAAAGAAATGTCCCATACACGAATATATGAACAGCCAAACCAAGGGGGAGGGAGAACATTCATTGTGAAAATTGGAGATCGGCATTATGAAGGGGGAGTAAGTCAAGGAAACACACAAAGTGAAATGAAAGGGAACACAGTGCGGCAAACCCCAAGGTATGGCACAGCATTCGCACTCACAAGATCTCCTATGTCTGGGAGTGTTGATCAGGGAAGAGTTGTGTCTCAAAAGAAATTCATGTTTGAAAATGGCAAAAGTGATAATACTCCGGCAAAGCCCACGGGTAGATCATTACAAAACAGAAATTGATAAGATTACCTCTCATGGCAAATTTAGCAGTGTTGCAAATAGAGTGCAGAGTTTTGAAAAAGACGAACAGCCACCAAGTTCAAACATCCGAATACATCGGCGGTCATCTCAGGAACGTTGTGTATCTATGCCACCAGACTCATTAGGCCAATCAAGTCATTCGTCTCAACAATCATATCAAGATTCGGCACCAATCAGAATTTATGTCTCACAGGGATCTGGAAATTCCTCGAGCTCACCGATTGTGGAAATTGTTCCATGTATCCGAATACTGGCAATAATCGGTATCCACATCACATGAGGTGACATCACAGCCAATCATTCATATAAAGCATTCGGATGATGTTGACGGTGCCGCACTGAGTCGACGGAAGGAAGATGAGGAAATCAGCCATTCATCCAAACCCGTCCGAAAACCCTCTTTCTTAGCTGCTGTCAATGCTTCCCAGCAAAGATGTAAGTATAGAAAACAAAATCACTGTTCTAACCACTTATTGGTTGTAATATAATAAGAGTTATCACCCTTTGATAGTGCATTATTAAGAGAGAGAGAGAGTTCATTTGCAATTAATCTCTCTTTTTCAATGATTTAGGAGACTTTTTACAATATTATTCCACTGTCATTTTTACACTGGGAAAGTTAAAAAAAAAAAAAGAAGCTTATTCTGATTTCCTGTTTTATTGCAAGTACTTGACTGGTATAGAACAAAGATTAGAAAAATCCCTCTGTCAGTGGCATTGGTTTGTATTTTGCTTGTATCACAAATAACTTATTGCTGCTGTTTACAGGGCTGGATGGGGTGGGGGTGAGTGCTGTTGAGATCATTAGTTGAGCATAGGTACACATGGACTGAGATAAGTAGGGACTGTAGTTCTCTGAGAAACAAACATTGAGATGGACTGTTCACTTTTCAGTTTTACAATTCTGGTCCATTGCAATCCGACCCCCCCCCCCCCCCCCCCCCCCCCCCCCCCCAAAGAGCTATGGCCATCTTAAGACAGAGTTTCATGGTGCAGTCAGAGAAATCACCAGCCAGATGGACTGTGCACGGTCATTTGTATTTAAAACAATTTGTGGTACTTTAGTGACTTATAATACATCATAAGTGGTTGGGTCATTACTGAGAGACAAATTGTTTTAAATACAGATGACAGTGTATATTTCAATGTTGTGTTAGGGTTATCATCTTTCAGTGGTTTTAAGAAGCACTTTCAAAGTCATTTCACTTTAGAGAGGTTAGACAACCGGTAGTACTTTAGTGACGTTGTATGTTGTATCTTAATGGATTGGCCATTACTGACAAACAAGTTCTTTTAAATACAGATAACAGTGTATAATATTTCACTGAAATAATGAATATATATTATGTGTTATGGTAATCATCTTTCACTAGTTTATGAAGCTTTCAAAGTCACTTTCACTTTGGAGAGTTTAGACAACCGGTAGTACTTTAGTGATGTATGGTACATCCTAATGGGATCGGCCATATGTAAACCATATGCTAATAAATATGGCGCAAGACTGCTTTTTTAAAAAAAAAAAAAAAAAAAATCCTAGTTATTCTAGACATGGAATGATTCATATAACAACAGAAAAAATGCATTCAAAGTTGGAATTTAGAATGTGAATACTGTGCAAATGTACGCATTAATGGTGTGTGTGTGTGTGTGTAGCGTCTCTCCGTGTTCTCATTTTTCTGTCAGGCTAAATAAGGAAGGATGCGCAGTATATATGCCCTAATGCAGTCAAGTGCAGACGGATTGAAATTGACAAGTGCATGATCTCATAAAAACGCAAGATTGCTCGACAAGTCAAATGTAAACAGCACATCATGGTGGATACTGTGTTTAAACATGAAAGCTACATGATTTTTTGTTTCCCTTTTTTTTTTTCTTTTGTAGTGTGATTTGTTTTTGGTTTGTTCAATGTGAGGTGACTACATTTTTTCATTGTGATAATTCACTTTTGATAAGAAGCAAGGAAAAACTGGATTTGCTTTGTAGTGTTTAAAAATTCAACTAGATAATGAAAGTTGGAATTTGCCGAGAAGAAATGGGATTAAATCTTGTGGATTATATTAAGATTAGATGGAGATTTTATTTCTTGAGGAATTCTAGTGCAGTGAATATAATCTATAGTCTACTCTCTTACACATCAGAAATTCAGAGATATTACCTAAGTATTCACAGATGGAAAGCATGGACTTGTGTGTTTAATATGCAATCACATCGCCATGAAACGTTTTTTGAGTACTGCTATAAGTTTGTTAGAAATATTTTTCAGAAATAATCATGATAACTGGAAAGAATAAGGACAATTTTATACCTTTTATATTATTGCCTATGGATATGAACTCTGAAAATATTTGGATAAGGTGGTATGAAATTGTGTATTGTAATTTGATTTGTCGTGCAGTACCTACTTATCGTGTTGTCGGAAATTGCATGAACTTCATTAAGATAACCCATTATTTTTGAGAGAGAACACATTGGAAATGTTTTGAAAGAAAAAATACACTGCTGATATAATCCTTGGAGTCTGAGTGGGGGGGACAGATATGCTGGTTGGCATCATGGCATTGGATTGTGACCAATTCCTGAATCTGTTTGACACCAAAATCAAGGAAATGTACATCGGACTGGGCTTAACACACACATGGCCTAGCAGAGAACTCGATTCACCAACCCAAGGTTCCTGGTGCATTTTATTCATGTTAAAAAGTTTATGTATGTTGGCGCAATGTTCCTTTTTAAGTTTCACTGGTACTTGCAATGAAATATTGCGACAGCTGTACCCTTAAACTCTATGATACACAAGAGTATTGTAATGACCTCTTCATTCTTGTTTAAAATCCTTGACAATTGTGCATGGTAGGGAAATTTAATACTGTTGAAGGAGTATTCAGATAATTTAAGATTATAGCCCCTCAGTCAGTGTACATTGTAAATATAACCCTAAAGAACATTATGTAGTCAGAGTGAATTTTTAATTCAGTTTTCAATACCCCCCCCCCCCCCCCCCCCTTCTATTGGATGTGATGTCGATTTTCATTAAGTCAAGCAGGTAGGGAAATTCTTCACAGGTAAATATTTGGTCGTTGATACGTTTGAAGGTCATATAAAACATAAATCTTAGTTACATAACAAGCAGTCTGATCTTGAACTGTCTGGATATAACTCTGATCTCCAGCTGTCTGGATATATCTGATCTCCAGCTGTCTGGATAACTCTGATCCATCTCCAGCTGTCTGGATATAAATCTGATCTCCAGCTATCTGGATATAAATCTGATCTCCAGCTGTCTGGATAACTCTGATCTCCAGCTGTCTGGATATAACTCTGATCTCCAGCTGTCTGGATAACTCTGATCTTCAGCTGTCTGGATATAAATCTGATCTCCAGCTGTCTGGATAACTCTGATCTCCAACTGTCTGGATATGACTCTTATCTCCAGCTGTCTGGATAATCGTGACAGTCAATTCAGACCAGAAAAGGTTGATTGATTGTTGTTTTCCACCACACTCAACAATTTTTCTGTTATATGGTGGTGTCCAGTTTTCTTTTTATTGGTGGAAGTGAGAACCCAGATACAATGTATCCGGGAAGAGACCAGCGACCTTCTGAAAGTAAACTGTCAAATTTTTTCACATATATCGGTGTGAGAGAGAATCGAACCAGACCAGAAATATCTCTGTAGGAAGTTAACATAAATACTATGGAAGGTGCTTGAGGAAATATCCATTAATTTGTACTTGGATGAAAAGAAGTGACAATTTGTTCTGGGTACTATAAATTATTCCAGTAAATACCAAATAGGCAATATGAAAGTAGTCAGGGAAAATAAAACAAGTCTGTAATTGTTGTTACTGGTATGTACATTATTGATTAGAAAGTGACAGTGAAGTCATTTATGAAATGAATGTAGTTATTACATGCCTTAACAAATGGAAAGTCTTAAAGTCTGCACGGATAAATAATTCTTATTTCTTCTGGTCAAACATAATGATTTTAACATTCTGTCAATAGTAAATACCATGTGTCAGCTAAGCTTATCTTATTTATATTGTGTGTTGGTTGCACAAAAGTTGAGCTGTCACAGAATTACAGTGATATGCATTTGGCACCTCCAACTAGTGCTGGGACTTTTTGCACATACTCTCTTAGGCTCATTTAAAATGAAATACACTAAACATGTACCTTTTTTCACATTATTAAGACATATAGTTACTGTATATTCTAGTATTATGATATATACGACTTGTTGTGTACAGACAGACCGACAGATGGACATATACCTATAGGTTGCAGGCAAACACATAAACAGAATATCAAAGCATACAAAACCTTAAGCTCTATTGAACTTAAAAACAATAAAATGGATTCTTTATCAATCTGCTTCAACTAATTTTAGCTATCTTCCCTGAAAGGGATATGTGCATATCTCATTTGAAAGGTACACAAGACCTTTATGCTGTATATAAATAAACAAGTACTCTTTGCCTATTTAGGTTCATTTCATTCTGCAATCCAGGAAGATGATGCACGTATATAAATGCTGTGAAATCTTATCATGATTGAATAGCTTTTAATCTACTTTATATAGAATAAATAGATGCGGCTTCCTGATAGTCGGATATTTTGATAATTGATGAAATGAACATTACAGTTACTCTTTTGACTCGGTGATAAATCACGTAGCTCACTATTTCAAATTGTTATCTATAAAAATATTAAATTATGATAATAATTTGTCAACAATATACAGTAATATTACTAGCTATCAATACACATGTACCAACACTTCACACAAGTTACGTCCCTTGTCTGCCATCTTGCGGTTAAAAAGTCGTATTTCCCTGTTGGAGTTTCTGATCTGTAGCTTTAACATTTGATATTTTTCCATCAATTACAGTCAAGTACAATAATGCACAAGGGTGGTACAGATAACCCATAAACTTGTATGAAAATTTAATAATTGGCTATAATTCATGGTAGTAACATACTGTATTTGGTAGGGTAAAGAGGAAAACCTGACTTTTCACCTTTGACCTTTGGCTGACCCTTCAAAGGGACATAACTCATAACAAAGTATTAATTTGTTTGTTAATTTCCACTCATTGACATGTACATCTTTAAGAAGCAACCAGTAATTTGCTTGGATGTTTTATTGATGTTTTAAACAATTTTAAGATGAGATTTTACTTTGTATTTTGATTTAAGGTCCCGATCTCTCATACTAAAGTTTTGCAGGATATACGGGATTTTTGCCAGGCTTCCTAAAAAAGGCACTAAAAAATAAATAAAAGTATAAATTCATGAAATTTTAACATAAATATTCTCATCAACCATTTGAGAACCGGCTAGAAGACTTGTATATTAAAAATTGTATTTGCCAGGGACTAACAGAATGCCCAGAAAGTACAATGCTCTGGTAGTCAGGAATTTCTGATATTTTGAATTACATATAGATCTAAAATAACTGGTATATAATTTGTATTTTGTAGACTCGGAAAGCCAATCAAGTTCAGAACATCTGTCAAGTCCAGAACCCCCATCTGTCAATCATTCCAACAGCCCTGTCTGGGGTAGTTCTCTGTCTTCTAGCGCAGCCTTCAATACCTCAGAAAAAGGTAAATCTTACAAACAATGACACAGACTGACAATTATCAGAATTATGAGTTCATTTTTTACGTTGTCTTTTTTGCACCTTTCGAAATACATACAAAGTTAAAGACTGGAGACCAACACCTTGAGGTTAAAATATCGGATTGATTCTCACGAGTGGATACCACGTGGTATTCAATAGGGTCTGCATCCAAAGTATACACTTAAAATTTGGTGATCTGTTTTTTAATTTTAAGTGTACCTTTTGAAATAGACAGATATATGTTATAAATTTGTCATATAATGTACAGTTAGGGGATAATTTGACCCTTGAAAATTCTAAAGCAATGAAATATTGATTGATAAACAGCGTCAATTTCCAGATTTAAGGTAGCCACTACATCTATACTTACGCATTTTATGTCGCTAGAACGCCAGAAGATTGCGATTACTTTATCAATTGATTTGTTTGTAGATCTACATAGCTCAGTTAATAAGACAGTGGTTTACTGACTTTCCGATCCCGAGTTCAAGTTTGGAAGTGTCTTATTTACATTTATTAAAATACATTTCTGAAAGTTATGTTTTTTCTCTCCAAATTTGCACATTTTCCGTCCCTTTGACATCTTTATTGATTACATAATTCATACCTTTCATGAATAAATCATTTCGCGATGATTTGATAAACTCTTTCAAGGTGCATTGAGCCACCTTAAAGACTTTGATAAAATTTTAAAGATGAAAATGTCCATTTCTAAGGAAAGTGATGCAATTTCTCAATTTAGTATTTATTTCTCAGATTTGTATTTATTACAATATTTAATTGTTTTTATTCAATTCAGTGCACAGGAAACTTAATTGAGAATTTAGTGTTAAAAGTTTGTTTTCTGAAAGAAAAGACTGAAAAAGTCATCAGCTTTTATCAGAATACCTGAAATGATTGGAATATCTCATTTTTATTATTAATATCGTAATTTCATCAGATTGAGGTGCATTAATAGAGATTCTTGCACAAAAATGAATATAGATGATTTAGCTTAACAATTTGTAAAGATATCAAAGGCTAAAACATTTGAAAAGAAAATATTTTATTATATCTTGATCAGAGTTTTCACATGAATATTCATATTAAAGATTTCACATAAACAGTTATGATGAATTTTCATATTAAAATATTTGTGATGAATTTTCATATCAAACATTTCACTTAAACAGTTATGATGAATTTTCATATTAAAATATTTGTGATGAATTTTCATATCAAACATTTCACTTAAACAGTTATGATGAATTTTCATGTTATTGATCATAAATTTGAATATAGGTGATCAAAATTTTCTGAAATTTAAAGCATCATTTAGTAAAATAATTTTATAATAATATCTCATTTTCCCTTTTATCAATGGACAAAAATATTACAGTACACTGTAAATGAATCGCAAGTGTTTAACAATATACAAAGAATTTAAAAAAAATAATTAAGCCAGTTCTTACATATATTTAGTGCAACTTCAAATAATAGCACTTTATTATATTAACTGGCTGTTTGAAAAAAGAATGTGTTAAAATAGACCAGGTATTAATGGAAGTGCTATGACTGTTTTATAATTTGTCAAAGTTTCATGACAGTTTGTCTGTTGACTGGAGAGTTTCATGGAAGTCTGCTTGATGAATGTTCTGAAAGGTTGCAGGGTGTAAAAATGATTCTGGAGAGAAAACATTACACTGAAATGTTAATCAGAGCTGAAGAAAATGAATTTGTGCTTGAGAATGTAGGAGAAATACAAATTATAAAACCATCCTGGAGTTGATGAGTATAAAACCATCCTGGAGTTGATGAGTATAAAACTATCCTGGAGTTGATGAGTATAAAACCATCCTGGAGTTGATGAGTATAAAACCATCCTGGAGTTGATGAGTATAAAACCATCCTGGAGTTGATGAGTATAAAACCATCCTGGAGTTGATGAGTATAAAACCATCCTGGAGTTGATGAGTATAAAATCATCCTGGAGTTGATGAGAGACACATGGTCATTCTCAGTCCTGATAACCAGGTCAAGGTCAAGGTCAAAAGACTAATGAAGAAAAATGTCCTTGGGCTCAGATGAATGCATCTGATATTCACAAAAAATTCAAAATACCCCTTGCATTAATGTCCATTTAACAAAGAGACAATTATTAGACTGGTCTTTCTTATGGTTCTATTCATTGGAGAATAGTTTGAAATTATGATATCACAGACATTTAGTGTTTGTCTGATTTGCATGAAGTCACAGTACCTGAGTCTTTTTGTTCTTTTGTAATTTGAGATTCAGGAGCATATTGTTTTTGGTCTGTCTGTCAGTCTATTTGTCTGCAAAAACTTTAACCTTGGCCACACCTTTTGAATGGATACAGGTGATAGGACTCTCATTATTTAAAATGCATATTTCTTGTGACAAGACCTTTCTCGTGATACCAAATCATTGACCTTATGACCTTGGAGTTTGACCTACTTTTGATAAATGTTAATTTTCAAAGGCCATAACTTTTGAGTGGTTAGTAATAGGGCTTTCATATTTCACATATGTATTCTTTTTAAGAAGACCTTGCTTTGGGTACAGAATTACACTGCTGCAATATTGGGACATCGATATTTCACAATGCATCTTGTTTTTTTTACATTTACTAAACTTAATGTATTATATTTCAGAGAATTATTGTGTTCTGTAAATTTTACTCATGTCCAGATTTTGAGGAATAATCCTTTTACCATCCTTTATTTAGTTTTAATTTCACAGTTCGAGCCCCACTCATGCCATGGCCGTGCCAAACCTAAGACGAAAAATAGGTAGTGATTGCTCCTTCGCCAAATGCTCGGCATTTAGAAGTGAGAATCACGGGTCTTTTGGATATGACCTTAAAAACAGAGGTCCAGTGTCACGGTAGGCGTTGGCACGTTAAAGAACCCCCACTGCTACGGCCCTGAGTGCTAAGCATAGGTCTAAATTTGTGGTACTTCACCTACAGCTGGTGACGTCTCAATATGAGTGAAAAATTCTCGACGGGACGTAAAACAAACAAACAAACACAGTGCTATAATTTCAGAATATTTTGCTTACCTGTCTTGTCACCTGTGTACATTTAGTTCTTTCAAGTTTTATTTGGCAATGCAATCTGACTATTTAGTTTGCCTCATCATTTCCAATATTTAGTTTAATTTAACACCATTTGGATGTGTATTTGATATAATGATTTATTAACCCTTCTACTTGGTTAATATAACATTGTATAGCTTACTTTGATGATCAAACTTGTCTCATATCATGCCTGTTCTTTTCCAGACTTTTCAGCTGCCTCTAATTGCTCCAAAATAGCTTTGACTAGTACCCCTGTTAAAGAACCAATACAAACAGTTATTTTGCGAAAAAAGAAAAGAAGTATTCATTCATTTCATTTCTTGGTGTATTTTTTGAAATATCTATTAACCAGTAGTGCACGTTTTGTTTGAGAAAACTTTTTTTTAGATTTCTAATAGGGTTTTGGATTGAATTTATACACTTATATAGTCTTGTTGGTTTTGGTGTAATTTAAAGTTAGCATGGCAAAATGAAAACTGAATTTCTAAAGTAAAATCTCAAATAAATACCAAAATGATATGTTTTTACTCAAAATGCTAGCTTTAGAGTACTCCAATGGCTACTGATTGTTTGGTTGAATTTTCACAAAGTTTGTTATACATGCAAAGAAATCCATCCACACCTAATAACTGAACTTTCATTGTGAAGCGCAGCAAAGTCCAGCATTTATTGTTGTTCTGCTGGTTTTTTTCTTCTCAAAGTTTTAGAAAGTAACTGACGTGAGGATAAAATGTCTCCTGTTATATCATTACGTATACTGCCTGTCTTATTTCCTGTATAAGAAGAAGGCTATCATTGTGAGTGATGCCTGGTCCCTTTCATGACTTTCATATACAGCAAAAACAATGTACATTCACCGCCCTTGTTCTATTGGGATTCTTTCTTTGTCAGTCTGCTTAGTAGGATTACACTCAATACATTTCTGTGCATTTTTCTGAAATTAGATTGATCATAAGCAGAGGTCACCAAATGGGCATAACTGTCCAGTAGTTATTAGAATTTAAAGAGATGAGAATGCAGATCCAGGATTTGAATGAGGAGGGGAGGGGGTGTAGATAGATCCAGGATTTTAGTGAGTGGGAGGTGTAGATAGATCCAGGATTTTAGTGAGTGGGAGGTGTAGATAGATCCAGGATTTTAGTGAGTGGGAGGTGTAGATAGATCCAGGATTTTAGTGAGTGGGGGTGTAGATAGATCCAGGATTTTAGTGAGTGGGAGGTGTAGATAGATCCAGGGTTTTATTGGGGGTGGGGTAAGGGGTGTAGATAGATCCAGGATTTTATTGGGTGGGAGGGGGGTGATCTTTGGCAGAGGTTCATGGACTCCGACTACATCTGTACATCCTCATTTTTTGCTGCCCCTCAAGGACCCAGATGGTAATTGACCTGGGATTATCAAATAGGAATTAATTCTCTGACCACTTTATCTTTTTAACACTTATTTAGTTATGTGTGACTTTTGTGCATGTTTTACAGTGTAAATCACATCACTTTATTTGCAAGAACAACACATAATTTTACAAGATTAGCCATTTGCCAATGTTCTTATGAATGAACTCATGTATAGAAGACAAGCAGTAAATAATGATTTGCGAAAGTTTGTCTCATGAATAAGTATTATTCATTATTGGATCCACACAAAAATAAGATCTCACGAAATAAAACTAATGGACAGTATTCTGTTCGGATTGTTTAACGTTTCATTTATTATAACATCTGATGTAAACCATGTAGCATTTTGTGTAAACTCTGCCATGTCTTTAATTTTTGTTGCCTGTGTGTAATGTAATAACAATTGAGATTTAATAGCCTTTCCCTATACAGTTGTATGAATTGTTTCCTTCAGTTATTAACAACAATGTGTCTCCGTTTGCAGTCCTGCCTGTCACCACAGCAGATGACATCGCTATACCAAGTACGCCAATCAAAGATAAAAAATCAAATGTGGTGCTCCGACGAAAGTCAGAAAGTAAGGCCAAGAAATTAAAAGCTGTCAATTTTTCACTGGCATGGGGAGCAATGCAAAAAATCTGAAAAAATGACCCCCCCCCCCTTTTTTTTTGGTAAATGTTGAAGAGATATTCAAATTTCTGGTTTTCTCCATTAAGAGCTGCTTGCTTTTAACATATTTTATTGTATCTAAGTACAAATGGATTGGAAACGAGTGAGAAGTTCATCTCTATTCAGAACTGTGCATGTCCCTGTAGATTTTAGAACTGTGGTAATAACAAAGCTTGTCATTGTAGAGTTTTAGGGTTTTGTATTGGTGATTGTGCAATTTCTTGTAAATTATGTAGAATTTTCACTGGGGCATGTTATGTAAATTAAAGGGGTGTGTGTCAGTACTTGTAACTGAGCTTGTAAATATCAGGGAATTCACTTTAGTGACTTAGCTTGTAAATATCAGGGAATTCGTGTTAGTAACTGAGCATGTCCTTGTTAATTTTAGCTTCTCCTGATGATGAGGCAATCAAATTGCAGAGACGGACTTCATATCTCATGGCAACAGCCAAAGATAGGGACTCACATAAATTGTCATTGGACAAGACTGCCTCTCCCAGCCAATCACAAACAGAGATACATGTTCAGTAAGTCAATTATTGTGCAGTATAGGTCACTTTTTCATTACAAAGTTTTGCCGTAGTCTACAGTCTTTTAAATTTTATTTCCTGTAGTCTACAGACTTGTAAATTCTGTTTGCTGTAGTCTACAATCTTGTAAATTTTTATTTCTTGTAGACTACAATCTCATAAATTCTATATTCTACAGTCTTGTAAATTGTGTTTGCAGTAGTGTACAGTCTCGTAAATTGTGTTTGCAGTAGTGTACAGTCTCGTAAATTGTGTTTGCATAGTGTACAGTCTCGTAAATTGTGTTTGCAGTAGTGTACAATCTCGTAAATTGTGTTTGCAGTAGTGTACAGTCTTGTAAATTGTGTTTGCATAGTGTACAGTCTCGTAAATTGTGTTTGCAGTAGGGTACAATCTCGTAAATTGTGTTTGCAGTAGTGTACAGTCTCGTAAATTGTGTTTGCAGTAGTGTAAAGTCTCGTAAATTCTATTTCAGGATTACTCCGCATCAGAAACCCTCCATGAGAAAACTTAAGCATTTCTTTGGTGAAAAAGTAAGTTTAAATCTAATGCTAAAAAAGTAGCTAGCAACATACTGAAATTGGCAATAATTAGAAACCATAACTAGCAACATATTGTAAGTGGCAATCATGGAAAGCAATACTGTAGATCCCTTAGTTTATGCGAGTGCTTAATATCACGAAATGCCACATCGACTTCAAATCGCATGGTCATGAATTCACAGTAGTGTATTGATCAAAAGTTTTGATGTGTATTTAAGCAAAATAAAAATAAAAGCGAGTAATTTTTATTTTGCGAGAGTTGCCTCTTGTGAAATTATGCGATAGTAAATTTTTCATGTAAATTTAGATGTCTTCAGAAGCTAGCAGCGTGATGTAATTTGCAATCTTTAGAGAGCTAGAAACACTCTGTTTGAGAAACAATGATAGCAACACTCTGGGAAACAATGACTTTAATTAGCAATCACGGGGAAACGGTACCAAGCAACACAGTGTAATTATTCATCATGCCAGCAACACAAAATAATTATCTATCACGTAAGCAGCACAATATAATTATCCATCATAAAAGCAACACAACGTAATACAATCAATCACCCACTTAGAAAAATTTTATTTAGACCCCACGGATTATTGAGGCCACAGAGAAGAGACAGGACCCTGCCAGTCCACTTCAGGAAGTCACCAAAAGGGGCTCACTGTTGTGTAAAACAGACATCACAGATGGCAAGGTAAGCATATCTATAGTCATTCTCCATAGCAAGGGAAAGAACTGCGGAGTATCACATCCAAGTAAAGGCGATAATTTGTGGGCAGTGTTATTTCCCAAACAAAGGGAAAATTGGGAAATTTCATTTCCCAATCAGAGGGATGAGTCATTTCTTAATTGAAGGAAAGTAGATTGTAGAAAGGGTCATTTCCCAAAGACAGCAAATTATTGTAGAAACGGTCATTTCCAGATCAGGGAAAAGATTAGTTATTTCCCAATCAAAGATGGAAGATTGCAGAAAGATTTTTTATAATCAAGCAAAGAGCTTATATTGACAAGATAGGCACATGGCACATTTTCTTAATCCATTGACAATGAAACTGTACCGGGGAGGGGGGGTGGGGGGGGGGGGGGGGTGGGGGGCTAAACATGACCCTTATCTTACCATATTCTTTATCACACCATCAATTTATCCATCACCTACATAAAAGTGAGAAATATTAATCTACCTGGCTGTTGACCAAAAAAAAAAAGTTTGTACAAAGCCAGCACATGTGCATGCTAGGTGTCATTAATGATATTCTTCTGCAGGATGGAATATTAGTGAAAGTTCATTGTGTTAGAAGCCTTCTACTGTTGTTTCAGAGCCTGTGAAAACAAAAAGAAAATATCATGCAAGCTGTGATAAAGGAAAAAATAGAACATATTATGTTCCAAATTTTCAAATATATTTATAAACCTTGTTCCTGTTTTAAGGTTTGTTACATGTAAAGTTTTAATTAGACCTTGTGTTTCTAACAGACTCAGTGTGACCCATCCTGTGTTGGGGTTTGTATATGAACTGTAACCATGGCAACTCTCCATTATCAGGAATTTTTTTATCAATGTACACTTCCCTGTAGATTTGAACATTGTTATTTCAAAGAAAGTCAATCTCCCTTCATGTTGAAATATTGGCACAATGTTTAACATATCTCAGTCAGATGTGATCTGCCAAAGTGCACATTCATACTTTTCAAAAAAAAAAAAATGAAAAAGTCAAGAGCATGCTATAAACGTTTCCTGTAATGTTTTACAGATGATTTCAGAAGATGAGTCAGAAATTTCATGTTGTCGCTCCAAAACTGAATTTCTAGTGTGTCATGTTATTGATTGAGATAATATGCGGAGAAATTCTCTAAGTTACTCAGAGAAAATAACACTTGTAGCAGATTATTGGGAAAAGGATAAAATATGCAGAAGATCTTGTACTAGGATGTGCCTTCAGAAAATGTAGAAAAGACATTTTATGCTTTTTTTTATCCATTTTTAGGTCACCTGAAGAAACTCAGGTGACCTATTGCAGTTGATCCGTGTCCGTCATGTGTTAACAATTGAAAATTATTACTTCTTCATAACTTCCATTCCAGTTCTTCTTGAATTTGGTATGAATCATCTTTGGGACAAGGGGGACATAAATTGTAAAATTTCAAGATGCCTGGTCTGCATTTCTTGAAAAAAAACCTGAAGTTAAAACTTGGACTTAAGTGTGAGATTTTACTCAAATTTTGAGTGCTTAAATAAAGGAAAACTCAAACTTAATTTTGTGATTTTTTTTCTAGAGAAATCCAAGCCAGCACCCCCTAGGCCTTAGGGATGAGGCAAAAACTGCCAAAAATTTCATAATCTTCTTCTCTACAACCACGTATCCTCAAGAAAAACTAAAAGAATAGTGATGTAGAGCAGGAATACCTCTGCCACATTTGTCAATTCATGATCCACAGGGTAGAGGTTCTGACTCCAGGGTGGGGCCAAACTTGGTATATATGATGTATATGTGTAAAACATTTAAATAAGATCTGCTATTGATTTGAAATTAAATAGGTATTTGGAGGGAGTAGGTAGTCCTTTAACAAAATTGTGAATTTCATGATCCCAGGTAATAACAATTTTGATTCCAATGTGGTGCCAAAATTATTATAGTGATTATTATCTTTATGATTTGAAAAACTTCTTTAAGTTTTTTGATAAAGTATAAAAACTAAATGCATAAAATTAGGAAAAGCAGAAAAGGAAATTATGAAAATTGTGAATGTTTTGACTGTAGGATGGGCCCAAATTTGTCATATCGTGTTAATGTTTTATATATATATTTAGTCTTTCATCAGTATAGATACTTTCAGGGGCATAAAAGTTTTAAGAACACGTCTTGTTTTATATTCTTGCGGAATATTAGAATTTAGCATAGATATTCAGAACAAGAATTTTTTATCTAAATTTTGTAGCCCTTGGGACTAGTGATACTTTTTTAAACTAATACACAGGTGACCAATAAGGCCTATGGGCCTCTTGTTTCTGTTTTTTGTTGGTTTTTTTTTTTTTGTAATTTATCTGCTTCCTCTAATACAATAACAGTTGTATTATAAAACCAAAATCATAACCTAAAGAAAAGTACTGCTGGGTAATATCTATGTATTTATACATACAGACACAATGTACTGCTTAAAAAACTCACCAGAGGTCTAAGATTGGAAACGATGCATACGTTCTTCATGACAAATCTATACACAAGTGGTATATAAATGAAACCAAAGTAGGCTTTGTCTAACATTGCAAGTCTAATCATGTATTTTTTCTCACTATATTTAAAAGCTTTTATTCCAAAAATATGGCAGAGAGGGAAAAATATCTATGGACCAGAAAAGAGGTCTCCGTTTTAATCTGCTCCGTGTATTCAGTATATTTTGTGAGATTATGTATTTTGTAGGTTTCTCACCCAGCTGTTCTCCCTCAGCATTTAATTTACAACCTCAACAAACACATTTAAAACCTTTACAATGTTCTTGAGGTTCAAAATTATGTCTTACAGAAGTTGTTAATTTTCTGCAATCCACAAATGTTGAATGAACAATGTTTCTAACTACTGATACTATTTAACTGAATTTTTTAATTACTTTGATGAAATTTGTAACATTAGAAGAAATGATTTTAGTGTGTTTATACACAAATTGATGATTGATTTTATGCCTGTGTCATGAGTTTTGATTGAATTTGTAGAAAGCCAGTGACAGATCGTGGAAACCGGTGTGGGTGGAGCTAAGAGGTCATGCCCTCTACATCTCCAAGGAGAAGAAAGATCCGATCATGGTATGTAGACCGTTGTAGAGGAATTGGTTACCCACTGTAATGCAATGGTTAGAGTGTCAAGGCCAGTCCCTCTCTAGAACGGTCCTTCTCCAGAACAGTCCCTTGGTTCTTCACTAGACCAGTCGCTCTTCAAAATGCTCCTTTTTTAGACCAGTCCTCTCTAATTTGGTCCCTCAAGGTCTTGTGCTGGGAAGGTGAAATAAAAAATAAATGAGATTGCTCTATTTCTTTGTATGTCAGCTGCTGCAGATTTACAGACTTGAAAATGGTGTAGCAACGATTTGAATGAAATATTCTTCACAAAGAGTAGTGCAGAAAAAGATAGAAATAAAGGACTTGAATGCAAAAAGCATATTTATAGGCCTGGAAATTGACCATTTGAAATAACAAACAATAATCTGTACGTAAAGAAGGGTAAGATCTCTTGATCTCTAGATGGGTTTATTTTGATCACTTCCACTCATTTGTTGGTTTGTTAAGGGTCACATGATGGAGGAGACATTTTTAATTGGATGTCTGACATTTGAAAAAAACCCATTTCTTTATCTGTGAAAGTTTAAGAGATAATATTTTTTCATTTCTGAAAAAATTGAAGAAAAAAAAAAAAAAAATAAATTCTGATAAATTATATATTTTGATGCAATTTCAGAGTCACGCCTTCAGCTTCGATGACCAGCCTCTCTCTATAAAGTCCTGCCTAGTAGACATTGCTCATGATTACACAAAGAAAAAGAATGTGTTTCGACTGAAAACATTCAATGGCTCAGAATACCTCTTCCAGGCAGAGGAGAATAGCACCATGCTGGACTGGATTAAAGCCATTCAGTTGAACAACAATCCGGATGCTGATGTAAGTCTGGAGAAGCTTAACGCAGATTTACGGATTTTAAATATATTGATTTTGAGGTGTTTTTAGGGTGCATTGTGTTACCATGACATCACTTGTATTTGTTTGAGTTTGGTTTTATTTTTGTGGACATATATCTCTCAAATTCAAATCCTCTGTGGATATGAAAAAAGGCAATTCGTCACCATGAATTTAATAAAGCACAAAAATTTAACTCCATTGAAATAGGCGACCTGAAAGGTTTATTTTTTTTTATGGGGCACTTCTAATTGTATACATGTTTATTATATATAAAGTCTTAATTTTCTGATAATCCATGTTTTGATTGTGTTTTAATTCACGTATCATTGTTAAAGCATATTACACATTCCATTGTGAGTCTTACTCTGAGTTTGGATGTCGAATTAACATTCGAAATACTCACTGCATGCATGCAAACAAGTTTTTAATTTGTTAATACACATTAATAAACCTCCATATTTACATTTCCCTATTTTAGAAACAATTTTATGTAAGTATGTTTTGTTTAAAAATATCAACCAATTTGGATTAAACTTGGCACACAGAGCTACAATTTCCTTTTGCTAAACATAGATGTCACATGTTCTAGTCTTGATTTAAGATGCATGCTATTTGTGTTTCATTGTGTGATTGCTGCTTGTAAAGCAAAATTTAATGAAGTGGATGCCCCGGCTATGCGTGTTTCATTGTGCGACTCTGCTTGGAAGTGAATGAAGTGGATGCCCCTGTCCATCACAGATGTGTTTCTAGAGAGTTTCTGCTTTCTGAGAACATGAAATCAGTTTTTCAGTCCTGCTGTACTAATATTTCAATTTATCACACAACAGTAGTGTTTCTGGGAACATAACGCAGTTTCAGAAAAATGATATGAACTTGTAGAGCAGGTTAATAACAATGCAAATTATGTTGGGTCATGTGAGGTCAGCGTGTGCTGACATAGATGCAAAAAAATTTATAACAAACGTTCTTCAAGCCTATCGTATTTATTTCTGTTTCATTTGCTGTTGCTATACAATGACATAGCTAAAAATAAAAAAATTTAAGTTTGAAATTTCACTTTAGCTGTTACATTGACATGCTTGTCTTTAGATCGTATTTCTTCCACCCAAGGACATTTTCAGATGATGCAAAGAGGCTGAAAATCACTTCCTTATATAGAAACGTGAAATGGAAAGTAACTAAAATATGCGTTTATTGATAGTTGTGTGATAAATAGAATCTCACACTCATTCTTATGGAATAGAACATTTATGAAATTTGTTACCAGATTTAAATATTTCCCTAGCCCAGGCTCAGGAAATACTAAATCTAGCAACTCATTTCATAAATTTCATATGCCATAAACAGTCATTCAAGATCTTCTATTTCTCAGAATTTTAATCCCTAGATCCAGATTTGGAGATATATTGTTTTTGGTTTGTGTGCTTGTCTGTTCATTATAGTTGGATGATGTGAGGATCCCATGCCAGGAAGGCAAAAAAAAAAAAAATCAGAAATTTATCATCATTGGCATCATAGAAATTCAAATTGCAGGCAGCATTATGTTTCGCAAAAGAAATATCTTGTTCAGATTTGTGAAAGGCAAATTAATCAGAAACAACCTACTTTTTTCTCTCTTTTCTGTGTTGATTGTGCAGATCATAATACAGCAATACTCAAGTCTTATAACACGTCAACAAGATAACCAAGAATTTTCTCCCTTGTGTTAATATGTGTATCACACTTTGTATCATATTCTGAAACAGTACCGCAGTCAGTGAAATGTACATCCTGTTCACTAATGTTTACAAAATATTACTCTCAGTCTTCAGTTTCAGCACTGTTTTTACAGGAGAAGGGAAGAATGGAGACTGATTTGATTCTCCGAAGCAGGAGCCAGATGGAGCTGCAGTCTGCTCCACCCCTCACCTCTCATGGGTCCACCTCCTCACTCCGCACCTCCCCGCAGGTGCTCCCCAAAGCCCCCAAGCAGAGCAGCAAAACGAAGCTCATTAAGATTCCTCATTCCCCCAGTATTAAGAGGAAAAGCAAAGGTATGTGTTAGGACAGATTTTTTCATCTATGTTCACTTAATATGGTAGAATTGGTTGATTGGCAGCCTGGATAACTCAGTGATAAAAGAATTTAAATTGTATTAACTAGGATTCTAGGTTCAATTTACAGTCCAGTCAAAGATTTTACATGTATATCTAATTGATATATGTTGTCTCTTTTCATTCAACATTTTCATGTATATATACTGTAAATAATCCAAGGTTTCGAAAATTCACTGCTGACACAAAGTATTGATCTTGAAGTTTTTTTTTTATTGCCCTCAAAGAATTATTGACAGCAAAATGAAAACAGGTCATGAAACAGTATATGTCAAAAAGATAGTCAGTGCAGACTAGGCTGCATTTTGGATGTAATAATCAAAGGGAGAGAACTCTCACTAATTTCAAAATGAACACCAAACATTCATGAATTTTAACTTTTTCCTTTAGAATCCAAGAGCTGGGGACTATCAAAGTTTAAGAGCTTCCGTAAGGGCAGCAGCGCATCCTCTCACCCTGGTGATTCTGAAAACAATGACATGTTCGGAGTGCCTTTAGAATGCTGTATACCGTCTCCTAACAATGATGTAAGCACTGCTTCTAGATGGAAGAACAATTAATGATGATGAATTTTCTAACCATCAAGAAATTTATTTCAGTTAAAATTATTTGTGTCCATCAGTGGGCTTTTTTTTTTGCATGTGTTTTTTCAATGTTGTTATATGCCCCATTCAAGAGTTTTTCACTTTGACAGAAATTTCACCCATTTTGATACAACTTTTGTCTTTATTGGGTATATTTAAGCTGAGGCAAAAGTGTAAGAAGCTGAGGCAAAATTGTAAGAAGCATGTAGCTGAAGTTACGGCTCATGACATAGCCTCAACTATCAATAATGATAAAAACTATACGCCACTACATCTCCGATGATTGGGGGGGGGGGGGGGGGGGGGGGGGGGGGGGGGGGGGGGGGCTTAAAAATTACTTCTCCATGTGTCAGGATAGAAATCGTCCAGGAAAATATTCACAGAATTATGAATTGTTTTATTGATTTTTGTCAATTTCTGTTTCCATTGTACATGTAGTTTGTGCCAATGATTGTCGACCTTTGCACCAAGATTGTTGAAGCGCGGGGTTTAGAGGTCACTGGTGTTTACCGTGTCCCTGGGAACACAGCAGCGGTCAATATGATGATGGAAGAACTGAATAAGGTAATAAATGGATTGTTATCAGTACTAGTGTAGATATTCATGTATTAAATTGCAAAAAATTGCAAAAGCAGAATATAGTTGTTATACTGTTCTGTATAATTGCATTGACTCTGGGTTGACAGTTTGTCCTTGACATAGCAATATATTGTATCAAATCAAGGACAGACGATATATTATTAGTATCATGATATGAAATTATGTTAAAAGTGGGGCAGAAAACCTGTTATTGACGACACATAATTGTTTTGCCAGGGTATAGACAACATGAATGTCGACCATGACAAGTGGTGTGACGTCAACGTCATCAGCAGTCTTCTCAAGACGTTCTTCAGGAACCTCCCAGACCCACTCATCACTTCAGGTACCAAGTCACTAACACGCTGATCGGTTTTAATTTAAAATTCATTTTGGCGGCCCAAGTTAACTCTCGTGGAGCGTTATCAGGTTCTGAGTACCAGGTATAGTCACCTGAAGTTATCTTAATTACTGCAGATGTGGCCATTTTAACATCAGAGAATTGTTAGCAGATTTTTTTCTGAAAAAGGTAGTTTAAAATCTAAATGCTTTATTTTTTTGGACAGTTTTTCATTTAACAAGTGCTTTATTTTTATAAATAGAAAATTTTGGTGATTTCTTTTTTTTCTTCAAAAGAAACATTTCCTGTGTGTAAAAATTACCAGATCTATGATATTGCCCCACATCTGAGAAAGTGGAAGTCAATATGTAAGCAGCATTTGGTATTGCCCCCCTCCCCCCCCCCCCCCCCCCCCCCCCCCCCCCCCCCCCCCCAACTTGGTAGTAAATATGCACATTACAGCCACTGATATAAAACATCACTGTATTATTTCCCATGTGTATCAGCTAATGATACAAAACATGATTCATGTACATCAACTGCTGATATAAATCATCACATGCAGTACTACTCAATATTAGGGGTGATTCCGTGAAATCTGAATGATTCACATGCTGAAGCTTCGGAGATATTTAATATCATGCAAGATGAAGGGTTTTGACTTTTTGCAACAGCTCTGTATCAGGACTTCATTGATGCAAACCGCATTGAAGACCTGGAGATGAGAATGTTGAAACTGAAGCGTCTTTTACACACCATGCCTGAGCACCACTTCGAGACCTTTAAACATCTGGCTGAACATCTCAACACCGTAGCCAACTTTGGACATCTGAATAAGGTATTTATAAATAATCGCCATGGTTTCAAAATGCACAGTTATAGATTTCAAAAGTATTTCTGTACAGATTTCTAGATCTGATTTCTGAAAATAAAAGTTGACGATTCAGTTTTTTTGTTACAAAACTATGAACTGTTAAGTGTCATTTCTTGTAACATAAGGTCAGAAATAAGTAGATTGATATTTTGCCTTTGTTTTTTGATGGAGGATGTAATTTTAAGTGCTTGTTGTGAATTTCGAAAACATCAAACTTTGGTGCCCAAGCTTCATTCTTCTACCAACTGACTGTGGCTTCATGACAGAATAGATTAATGAGTAGTGGCAATATACATCTTATTCACAAAATCACCTATGTTTTGTAAAAGAAGGAGATACTAAATAATGCTCTTTTTCATCAGAATTTCAAATGTTTGGAAAAAGTTGAATATGACATCATATCTTAGGATTTCTATCTTATACCTAGCATGAATCAAACAGCTGTTTGTGCATTTGTCATTAAAATCAATCAGTACCACAAAAGGGAGGTAACTGATGCACCTCTGTACAATAAAAATGAGGTAACTGATGCACTCCTGTACTATAACTATGAGGTAACTAATGCACCTCTGTATCATAAAATTGAGGTGACTGATGCTCCTCAGTACAATAAAAATGAGGTAACTGATGCACTTTCATACAACTTCGGTTTTCATTTCAGATGGATGCCCGAAATTTGGCCATTGTGTTTGGTCCGACCTTGATCAAGAAAAAGGACGACGACATGACCTCTATTGTCCGTGATATGTCAGACCAGTGTCGGATCATCGAAAGCATCATCCTTCATGTAAGTCATTTACAGGGAGTAGGTCATTCTAGTGGCCGAAAAACATTTTTATCATGCATTTTCCAGCCAGTTGATCAATGGCTTTCTGAATGTTTGGTCATGCTATGGTAATGTTAAAGTTGATTCTGCTGCAAAATATGCTATATTAGCAAATAGCAATCAGTTGAAGCTCTTGTTTAATAACTTTTAGAAATATAATTCAACAAATTTCTAGTATTATGACAGCTTAGTATAAGTGTAAGAGCATGAAAACATATAAATATGGGGGGATACATGAGAAAATTTCTCAATCAGCGAGTGAAGATAGTGAGTGTATACCAAGTATATATATCTCATTACATATCGGTGTTCATCCTTGGCCACAGAGAGAATTAAAATTACGCTAATTAAAATGTATGTAAACCTGTTTTCAACTCATTTAGAAATTAGATGGAGTACATTTGCAAAACACCACAGAATCACATGACGGTGGTTGTGTGTAGTAAAATTGTAAACCGAACAGTCAAAAATAACAGAGCAACATTCATTGTTGGTACATACAGCGATTGAAAAATTGTTTTAACATTTAGGGCATGAAAATGACAAATCCTTTAAGAATACACATGTACTTCACACATCTTATCAAATCTTGGTCTTCTGTGATGTCACACAAGTGCGCATTATCATTTGAAATATAAAATTATGCAAATGTGGAATTTCCAAGCACAAAAAAAAACCAACTTTCAAATCGGTGTTAGAACTTCATTTTCAAATCAGATATTGTATATATCAATATTAAAGAACATTTTTTTGAAAAAATTTAACCATCACAAAAATTGATCCTTTCAAATTAGAGGTTCATATTATGTTTTACATAGCAATACCAAAGGGAATTGCTGAAAAATAAAATTGAAAATGGGGGTACCATATTTCTTTTTAATTTGCTTGTAAATTACATTTATATTTTTCAGAATGACTGGTTCTTCAGCTCCTGGGATCAGGACAGTTACGTCCCCTTGGAAGAGGGCCGTGAAGACGATGAGGCTCCTTTGAACCCCTCTGTGTCCAAAATGAGCTGTGATGAAGACGGTGAGTAAACAAAGATAATGCATAGGACAAGTTACACAGGGATTTTCACTACTCTGGTCACACTGTGACCCAGTCCTGGTCTATTGTACAATACCAGCAAGAAAAGGAGATGGAATTAATCAGTGATGCAACAAGTCAATCAAACTTTTGATTACTCCATTGTACATGTAAATAGATTTTTAAAAAAAGGAATCTGTCCACTTTTGTATGAATTTTCATTTAAAACAAAATGATAATTTGGATTCCATTATAAAAAATATCTCCACCTAGGGGTAGAGGCAGAAGGTATCACTGACAAGATGATGATGGATATTAATGGAAGATTTTTTTTCAGGCATATTATACCGTATTCCTACATATTTGTGAGTGAAGTGCTATAATTCAGTAGAAAGACATAATATTAGAATCTGACACATAAACAGAGGAAATGTACATGATGATTGTACCTATATAATCAAAGATTCCTATAATTTATATTTACCACAGCGATTACTCTAAGAATTGTATCAAACTGTAACCAGAAAATGTTTGAAAATGTCAGTGTTAATTCTCAAATGTCAGGAACACAGGCCTGAAAATGATCAACGTCAACATCTAATTTAGACTCAATCACAGGGACTAACACACATACATGTACGTTATTGAATCAACTGCTGCAAACCTATCAGTTTCTGAGTTTGGGAACATTCCAATGAAATGTTAGGGTGTAAATCTGCATGGTCTATAGTCATTGATAAGTTTGCAGTAGAGGATTAAATGACATACAACAGTGGTGGTGATGCCACTTAATGTGACAAAATCTGGGAGTAATTGGATGGTAAATTCAGTTATGTTTTTACATCTCTGGGAAAAAAACACAGTACACAGACATATAATGTCATTTTTATTGACAAAATGTAACCCATATAACCTCATTTTTCTAATTATAAAGGTATCTATATCGGCAGATTTCAACAGAGCTTTGATATATATAATAGCGGTAATTTTTTAGCAAGGTCTTTCCAACAGTTCCATGATTGAGGCCTTGGTGTGACCTTGACATGTTCCCTGATTGAGGCCTTTGTTACCTTGACATGGAGCTGACACACCTATCAAAAACATTAGATTTTAATGCCTTGTGACCTTAACATTATGCTTTGTGAAAAGACCTCATCTTTTTGTACCAATATTTTTGACCTCATGACTTTTTTTTTTAATCAGAACATTGACTGGTTCCTATACATGGAATAAGAAAGAGGGCAAATTAAATTATTATAGACAGTGCTTTGAAGATTTCTTCTTTTCTATTTAGTAGTATAGAAGTCAAATTGTTGTAATTTGTTCAAAGTGGACAGCATTCCCCTTCCACAAAAAAAAAAGAGCTAAACAAATTATTCCGCACAAGTGAATGGAAAAGTAAATAGCATGTACTTGAAAAAAAATGACCTTTAATTTTTCAGATAACACTATCAATCCCCGGGATATCGTCTCCTCCATAGTACAAGCAGCCAATCAAAAGCGCAAGAAATCGGCGCCAACACTCGGGGAAGATCTCAATGTCAGTCTAACTGATGGAGGATTCCGAGAGAGAAACATAGACTTGGAAATCCAGCACAGAAATATGAAGTCGCATTCCGAAATGAAAGCCAGAAGCAGCCCCAATCTACCAGCTATGGCAGAGAGTGCTCAGGATGCAAGGCAAACCTCATCAATGCGAACACTGGAAAAAGTGCCCGAGCGTCGACTGGCAATGTCTCGCGACGGGATCGATTCCTCAGAGTGGGAAGTCATGGAGAGAGAGAGAACTGGGTCAAATATGATCTCACAGTCGAGACATTTTTCCTCCGATTCACTTGATCGGCATGAAGATGTGGAAATGTCACAAAGTGCAAGTCCCACATTCAGTCACTCAACAATCGAAGCTCTTAGAAAAATTGAGGAAGAAGCTCGGGCACTGAGAGAAAAGGAAGAAAGGAAGCAACAAAGGGATTTCGAACGGTGGAAATTTGAACGACAGAGGCAGGAACATAGTCGAAGGGAGATAGACAAAGAAAAAAGCCAGAGTAATGAAAATCTGATGGATTTTGGAACAATTTGGCATTCCACTTCCGATATTTTTAACAAGCTTGCAAGGGGTGAATCGAAGGAAGTTCTGGAGAGGAAATCGACTGGTGATAAATATGATAGAAACTCAATGGCGAGTGTATCGGACAAATCAGAAAGTTCTAGAAAAAACAGTGCTAGTAGTAATTCAGGAGGGAAATATTTCGTGATTCAGAGCTCCAGAAATAACAGCCGAGATAGACTGTCACAGGGGAGTGGGGAGATTCCTGGATTTCCTAGTAAACGAGCCAGTTCCATGGAACGACTTTTGGAATCACCAAAGAAAGATTACTTAACTCCCCATTCCAGAAATCCTCCAGGAGAAATGGGGAGGTCTAGAAGTGGTGGGAGAGAAAATCGTGAAAATCGGCGCTCAAAAAAACGACTAAGTAGGAGTGATTCAGCACGCAGGGGGTCTCTAGATTCGTTGATTAATTTAGGACGACAGTACTCCCATAATTCATCGGATTCTGAAGATGGCTCTGATCTACTTTCTGATCTCACTTCAACTTTTGATCAAAAACTTCAAATTTTGGTGAACCCGAAATATACACTAAATGGAAGTGCTGTGAAAGGTTCTAATGAATTACTGGACAAAGAAAGTGCTATCTCATGCCTCCCACCCCAGAGGCCTTTAGCACAGGCTCAGTGCAATAAATTTGGATTGTGCAGTAGCAATGACATGCTTGAAAAGCAATACAGGGACCCAAGTTTGCACAGATCACCCAAGGATGCCAAAATAGGAATCGCATATCGATTTGAAAGAAACCCACTTAGCAACTCGACCACCACAACTCAACAGGACAGTGTAGATGGGGGCAGTTCTGTTAATAGTGTGGTGTACTCTCGGGAGGAAACAAGACCGTCAGCTATAACACTGCTTCCTGTGTCAGCTCATGTACAAGAAATCCGAACTCTGAGTAGCAACATCTACGGATCTAAAGAATTACGACCCAGTTCTAAATTGGAAAGGACCGAGATTAGTATTCCAGTGCACAGGCAGCAGGATAAGTCCCCTCAGTATCGTGTTCGGTATGAAAGGTCTGCAAGTACACCTAAAGACCTCGAGCTTGATGTGAATGTTTCAAGGACTCCAGAATTAAAGGGAGGTAACTCTCAGAAACATGTGTTCTCCCCTCCCCCTGAGAGACGAAAGGAAAAACGTCCAAAACGCCGTCACACTGTAAGTGGGCCGGATGATTTAGAACACTTTAAAGCACTGATGACTGTTGTTCATCCACGCAGTGATGGATCTCCGAAAAGATCTGCATGGGATCAACTTCAGCCTGTGGTCAAGGACATGCCACAGGGGTCAAACCGGTCCATGTTGTCATGGTTACAGAATGAGAGACTGCGGGGAAGTACACCAGATTTAAGTATCGAGCAAGAACCAAAGCCAAAATTTTATTGAAGATATTGTATTTTATACGAACACATTGCCCTAAGCATTGAATAGGCTGTTTAGTTACTTGAAGGTTTTTCCTCCCATCATTTGTGATGTTCATGCTTAACAATACATATTTTTTGTTGTTACAGAGTATAAAATGCCCTTGTGATGGCAAAAATCAAAAAGAAATATGAATCAAATTATTCTTCATATTCATTTTTTTTTTTTTTTAATTTTTGAATTTCTCCATCTGTAGGTATTTTTTCATTAATTTGTAGAAAGCTTAATAAATGCATTTCAACTGGTAAATAAATTTGCCCAACGTGAATCTATTCAGGATATAAACCAAGATGTGTAATACTTGTACTTAAGGAATAATTTATAAATTAATATATTATTTTTTGATATACTACCATTTATCATTGTGAAATTGGTATGTAAAAAAAAAAAGGGGGGGGGGGGGAGTTGTGGACAAGATCTCTATCAGAAATAATTTTCACCATTTTGAGAGTTCAAGCAATAAAAAAATATAAATGTATGTATTTTTCAGCAAGGCTGAAAATTACACATTGTTTTACTTGTATATATTTAGAATAAGAATATACAATAAATGTGCAGGTCACATACATTCATGAAGATAATGATTGATGCAGAGATTCAGATTACAATTGTGGTTTGGTGTTTTTTTTGGATTCCTTCAGAAATTTGTGTCCATCTGATTGAAACCTGATTCTCACTTCTTGGAACATATTTTGTTATGACATTTTCTAAATTTTACATTAAACATTTGCACATTGTCAAAATTGAATAAACGGAGCTATAAAGGAACAAGAATGTTGTTATAATGAAAGCAGAATGGTAGTGACGCACCACTGGGAATCACTGCTATAAAATAAAGATTTTATTTATCCCTGTGAATATTTTTTGTTGATAATTGTACACTTGTAGTACTCACAATGTCATACCTGAACAAATTTGATGGTTTTGGAATCGGTGGGAAAGACGCACAGAACTTGAAAGCAATTCTAAGTGATCATTTCTAATTGTTGGTCAATTTTTGTCTTCCATGACATGATTCATATCTATTTTTGTACATTTTATCATGTGATTAACAAGTTTGTTTTGTTGATTACACTGCAATGGTTGCCATGGTTTTATGTTGTTACAGGCCATACTGTAGTGCACACAAATAACAAAAGGATAGTTCTAATATTAAAAATACATTTTTAAGGAACGTGTGTGTGTTTATTTGAAGACATGTTTTGTGAAAGCCGATGATGAATTGAAAGATCTGTACAATTATGTCTGTTATTAATTTATATTTTTATGCCCTTCTTCAAAGAAAAGGGGTGTATTGCTTTACACCTGTCAGTCAGTCAGAATGTAGTCCACATTGTCTGCTCAATATCGACAACCATTCACTTGATCATAATGATATTTCATATGTGGGTTGGTTATGAGAAGGAAACCCCAATGGATTTTCAGGTCAAAAGGTCACCTGGTACAGTGCAGTACTCTGTGAAACAAGTGTCCACATATCTTGAGAACCCTTTGTTTGATAGTGATGATATTTCATACATGGGTTGGACATTGGTAGTAGATGACCTCAATTGATTTTCAGGTCAAAGGTCACCAGGTACAAGGCATTACTCTGTGCAGATGGTGTCTGCCCAATATTTTTGAGAACCCCTTCCTTTAATAGTGACAATATTTCATACAGGGTTAGTCACTGGTAGATAGCCTCTATTTATTTTCAGGTCAAAGGTCACAGAGTGCAATGCAGTACTAATCTGTACAACTGGTGTCCACCCTTTCTTTGGTAGTGATATTTCATACTGGGGTTATTCATTGGTAGTAGGGGGCCATTATTTATTTTCATGTTAAAAGGTCAAGGATCTCTTGTGCAGTGCAGTACTTTGCATAACTGGTGTCTGCCCTGTATCTCATGAACCTTTTGATCGTGATATTTCATACAGAGTTGATCATGGGTAATAGATCCCCCCCCCCCAACTGACTTTCAGGTCAAGACTATACAATAGGTATTTCCCCAATATCTTGAGAACCTTTGCCCAGTTGTTATATTTCATAGGTTAATCGGTTATGAGTACTAGATGACCCCTAATGATTTTCAGGTCGAAAGTTGTGATGCATCGGTATCTGCCTGATCTCTAGAGAAGCCTTTTCTTGATGGTGATATTTCATGCATGGGTTGGTCACTGGTATTGGCAGACCTCTGGTGATTTCAGTTCAAAAAATCACCAAGCGCAGCGATGTACTCCATGCATTTGATGTCAGCCAGAAGGGTTCACCATGCATTTGATGTCAACCAGAAGGGTTCACCATGCATTTGATGTCAATTAGAAGGGTTCACCATGCATTTGATGTCAATTAGAAGGGTTCACCATGCATTTGATGTCAATTAGAAGGGTTTACTATGCATTTGATGTCAATTAGAAGGGTTCACTATGCATTTGATGTCAATTAGAAGGGTTCACTATGCATTTGATGTCAATTAGAAGGGTTCACTATGCATTTGATGTCAATTAGAAGGGTTCACTTTGCATTTGATGTCAATTAGAAGGGTTCACTTTGCATGCATTTGATGTTAGCCAGAAGGGTTCACTATGCATTTGATGTTAGCCAGAAGGGTTCACTATGCATTTGATGTTAGCCAGAAGGGTTCACTATGCATTTGATGTTAGCCAGAAGGGTTCACTATGCATTTGATGTTAGCCAGAAGGGTTCACTATGCATTTGATGTCAATTAGAAGGGTTTACTATGCATTTGATGTCAATTAGAAGGGTTCACTATGCATTTGATGTCAATTAGAAGGGTTCACTTTGCATTTGATGTCAATTAGAAGGGTTCACTTTGCATGCATTTGATGTTAGCCAGAAGGGTTCACTATGCATTTGATGTTAGCCAGAAGGGTTCACTATGCATTTGATGTTAGCCAGAAGGGTTCACTATGCATTTGATGTTAGCCAGAAGGGTTCACTATGCATTTGATGTCTATTCAACTGTCAAAGAAGAGAGAAATATTCTGCCTTTAACCATTCACCATAATTTAACGAAATATAATAAAGAAGCAACACATTGTCAATGTACTCCTGCCCTTAATGCCCCTGGCACTTTCTTGCTTTGACTCTGGTTGGTTGGTTGACATCCTGCTTGAGAATCTTTCACTATATAGTGCTATCTACTTACATGGATAATAATAGTACAGAATAGTAGAGGCTCAAGTATTTGTTGTATTTTATGCATAGCACTGTCATTCATTATGTGTAGCACTGTCTTTCATTATGTGTAGCACTGTCATTCATTATGTGTAGCACTGTCTTTCATTATGTGTAGCACTGTCATTCATTATGTGTAGCACTGTCATTCATTGTAGGGGGGGGGGGGGGGGTAATGTGAGCTTGCTCACTTTTTCTTTCATTCACAGCAATAGTCAATTTACTTTTAATCTTTCTGTATCAAACTCTGGTTTCAGTGGAAAGTGACTTCCCCATCAATAAAAATAATTGCAATGAAATAACAAAATGTAAAAGTTTACTCAATCTGTTTATTCTCAATTCTCATGGAAATAAAAAGTGACACAGCCTGAGGTATATATTAAAAGCTGTTGTTTAAAATCAAGATTTCAGATGTGTATGTACTTATGATCTGGTTCTATGTCATAAACAAGCAACTTTATTTGCATCCACTCTTTCTTTGCTGTCATAACAATCCTTGAATTGCACATTTGATCTGAAGAACTTCTACATCCAACAGGTTCCAATTTTCTGGGAATAAGTTTGGCACATACTTATTTCTTAGATTTATATCATGTGCCTGGGTCCGCTAAATCTGATTGGTCAAAATACCGAGCTACGAGACAGATAAATAGATTTAATGGAACCAAGCGTGGATCCTCAGGACCTTCCTGCAAAAAAAATTTGCAGATTTTGATCAGTTGAAAAATTATCATATTGCATCTACAAAACCTAAATGAAATAGCACCTTATTCTAATTGCATTGTCGCAACTATCCATAATAAATGGGCACACCCACTGTATCCCTATATGGCACCACATATGTATTTCCCCCCATGAGGTACATGTTTCTCCATAAGCATCTCATAAAGGTAGTAAATCCCAATCAATGCACTGTAGTGTTCTCATGAGGTTCCACTCTTTTCTCAAAACACTGATTTAACCTCATTTGGTAATGCAACATTACCATACAGTTGAAGTATTTCCTTACAAGGCAACACTGTATATCTAATATTTACTAGTCTATAATTCTGAAGAAGTGCAGCATATAAAATTAGGATTAATCTTCCCATGCAACACCACCATATCCACGAGCTGAAACTACCCCCCCCCCCCCCCCCCCCCTTGTGTCTGTAAAATTCCCTTTCTATGAGGTACTATTTTTGACAAGATTCACTTGTAGTACAACCAGTTGATGAAGCAACATATCCCCATCAAAATTATACAGCACTGAGACAACATTCAGGCACAAACATGAGGCACTATGTGTATTAATATATACACATAACCTCACAAACATGAGGCACTATGTGTATCAATCTATACACATAACCTCACAAACATGAGGCACTATGTGTATCATACACATAACCTCACAAACATGAGGCACTATGTGTATCATACACATAACCTGACAAACATGAGGCACCATGTATCATACATAAAACCTGACAAACATGAGGCACCATGTATCATACACATAACCTGACAAACATGAGGCACTATGTGTATCATACACATAACCTCACAAACATGAGGCACTATGTGTATCATACACATAACCTCACAAACATGAGGCACCATGTGTATCATACACATAACCTCACAAACATGAGGCACCATGTGTATCATACACATAACCTCACAAACATGAGGCACCATGTGTATCATACACATAACCTCACAAACATGAGGCACCATGTGTATCATACACATAACCTCACAAACATGAGACACTACTATCCCATTGGACATCACTGTATCCTCATAAATTACCAGCTTATCTCCATTCAGTATATAAAAAGTGAAGATAACAAACTGTGATAACTCCCATAAAGAATGCAAAAATTACGAGCTGGGCAAACATGGATCCCTGGATATACCAGAGGTGGAATCGCTTACCAGTGTTGCTCTGAGGTTTCCACAGCTACGAGCCAGTGACCTAATGAGTGCGCAGGCCTCAGGAGAGAGCGGCTTCTGTAGGCTCATAAGCAAGGCATAGAACCACATACCCTGAGAAAATCAAACTTGTTGATCAGTTCAATACTAAATAAGTAGGCTATTAACACTACAGTTACTCACATGATCTCAGTCTTTAATTGTTAGATATGTTGTACTCAACATTACTGGTAACTTACCTGCTTGTCTGAAAATCCTGTCGCTTCAAACCAGTTTATGTGATATTCTAAAACCTTAATGACTGATGGCTGAAATAAAAGAAGCATGTAAATGTACCTCACTTGGACAGAAAATTCATCAAGAGCAGACGACCAGGCTTGTTTACTTGTATTACTATGATGGATGGAACGGTCCTATCTTCTGGGGAATCAGACTTACCCTAACAAGGTGAATTATTGTAAAAGTTGTTTTATTTTTAGAACAATACTATTGTTTTATCCACATTTACTAACACTGGTATGTATTCTTAAATTAGGTTCCACTGTTGAGTATAAGAGGTTATTTCTAACGAACTGTGCTAGGGTTCTACAATACCAAGCTTTGTCCTTCAATTTCTTCCAAAAGATTTATAAACTTCAAAATGTTAACTATGAAAAATAAAGAATATTTGTTTCAACTATCTGTCTGTTTACCCCCAAACAACTATAATTATATTACATCATTCACCATACCATTGATTTGGATAATAGTATTCAGAAATGATTCTAATACAGACTAAAATTGATTTAATATCACAAGCTTAATGAAAATCTAGAAATGAGATTTGGGTGGGGGTGGGTAGGAGGAGAATTCTAGCCTAGGGTGGTGTATCCACCACAGGGAAAAATTACTTACTTTGTGCAGGGAGGGGGGGGGATCTATACCAGAATATATCCCCCCCCCATGACAGAAAATTTGAGCTGAGCATAATAAAATCCTCTACAATTTGAGAGAATTCGATTACTTTCAAATAATCAAATATACATGCATAACAAACTTCATTATTTTTGGTATTATTTGGGTATGGTTTATACCTGGTCTAAAGCTGCCACAATACTCATCAGGGGCAAGACTCCCTCATGCTTTGGTTTTGTTTCTTCCTCCATGATAACCTCTGATTTGACCTCTCTGCGAGAGACCCCTGGTGGCTGAAGTCTGCCAAAACAGAGTCTACACCAGCCCTCCACATCGTTACACTGAGGCTGTTCAATAGAAAATGCTTTTTAAATGTTTCTTATCATATTTCATTGTGTCTCTGAAATGGTGGTTATCTACAATGCAATTTTTATTTGAAACGCCATACCGTCCTTGGATAAGGTCAGTCTAATGGTAAGAGGTCTGTACCATACAAATCAATCTACATGAAACTGACAAGGCAATGACCCAATGTGTTAATCATGACATCTTTGAATTGTTATTCACTTTTAAAATTAAAACAAAACATAACAGAACCAACAAACTCTTCAATGTCTAATTCTCAAACTACAACAGTATAATTCTAGTGAATCCAGTAGTTAAATGGAAAAGTAATTTGGAAAATGGATGACAAAACTACATTATGTGAGTGCACCTTTTCAAAAAACTTTCATACATGAATTCATAAACACATCGTTACAGACAAAACCACATAGAAAGCAAATGCAAAATGGATTTTCTTTTTATGTGGGAGGTGGAGTCATTCAATATAGGTGGATTTAAAATGTCAGTTGGAATTAACAATATACAATCCAATATCTCTTCATAAACCATAAAATGTTTGTTGTGATATTCATTTCATACAAGTAACAATTAGCATCTGAGAAAGGTTGACAATGCGAGTCTAGTATACACATAGGCGACTCTCAATAACTCAATGCGAGTCTAGTTTACACACAGGCGACTCTCAATAAATCAAAGCGAGTCTAGTATACACACAAATGACTCTCAATAACTCAATGCGAGTCTAGTATACACACAGATGACTCTCAATAACTCAATGCGAGTCTAGTATACACACAGACGACTCTCAATAACTCAATGTGAGTCTAGTATACACACAGATGACTCTCAATAACTCAATGCGAGTCTAGTATACACACAGACGACTCTCAATAAAGCAAAGTTCAAAGGACCTTGCTAAAACTCCAAGAGTTCAAGAGATTGAAGGTCAAATCTGGAAATGAAGGTCTGATCATAATGGTTAACCTTTTATAGTACATGGATTGCATATCTATTACATCCTAAAAATATTTTACCAACTTTTCTCTTTATACGTTTAGGTAATTGATTTGATTTCAGCAACACACAACTTTATCTTGCATAAATAAAGACATTTTTAAATTTCATGCATTTATTTGTTCTGTTTTCATGCTAAAATAGATGTACATGTACATATTTACAAGACAAATTTCTCATAAGTAACGATGTTTCACATCACTAATTACACAGAACACAATCTTTCAAATTTCCAGTTGCAAGGCACAAATTCTTATTTCCTCAAAATTACTGACTCACAGTCAAGTCATAACATTGTATATACACCAAAGACAAAGCACAAGTGCTGGGTTAAAACTGACCAATTAAACAATTAACTCTCCACCCAAAAAGAACACAGGCAATGTGTCACTGATATGTAAACACCTAATTCATATGGCAAGCTAGTCCCAAGCATTCACTACTATCCACGTAAGGTCCAAATAGAAATAATAATACACTTGATTGATGGTGTGTATAAGCACCAAGAATTTCTCAAGACCAAAAGACCAAAGTCTGAGACATCCAGTGTGACCTGTATACAAAAAGTTAAAAATGCTGGTCATGTTTGGTTGCTAGTAAGGTGTTAGTTTGTGTCTGGCTTTGACCTTTAGCAAGGTGTTAGTTTGTGTCTGGTTTTGACCTTTAGCAAGGTGTTAGTTCATGTCTGGTTTTGACCATTAGTAGGGTGTTAGTTCATGTCTGGTTTTGACCTTTAGCAAGGTGTTAGTTCATGTCTGGTTTTGACCTTTAGCAAGGTGTTAGTTCATGTCTGGTTTTGACCTTTAGCAAGGTGTTAGTTCATGTCTGGTTTTGACCATTAGTAGGGTGTTAGTTCATGTCTGGTTTTGACCTTTAGCAAGGTGTTAGTTCATGTCTGGTTTTGACCTTTAGCAAGGTGTTAGTTCATGTCTGGTTTTGACCTTTAGCAAGGTGTTAGTTCATGTCTGGTTTTGACCTTTAGCAAGGTGTTAGTTTGTGTCTGGTTTTGACCATTAGTAGGGTGTTAGATTTTGTCTGGTTTTGACTGTTAGTTAGGGTGTTAGTTTGTGTCTGGTTTTGACCTTTAGCAAGGTGTTAGTTTGTGTCTGGTTTTGACCTTTAGCAAGGTGTTAGTTTGTGTCTGGTTTTGACTGTTAGTTAGGGTGTTAGTTTGTGTCTGGTTTTGACTGTCTTAGTACAGTCCTTGATATGTCTAGTTAGGACTGGTTCAATGTTCTATGTACATGTTCATAATACTGAAAAATATTTGATTTGTATGAACTTAATTTTGTTATTAGAAACAAGCATGCATGTATTTATAAAAACAAATTGATCTCCTGGTTGAAAAGCTATCATTCATTACTTCAGAATTAAACTGCACAAAAATTAATTATTTTACACTACATATTTCTGTAGATGGTAAGTTGTACAGTGTAATGTATCAGTTGTGAGCACACTACGGTGATTAACATGTCATGTATTCAGAATTAACTGACTGCTGAAACATTGTGTAAATAAATATGAGTGGTTTCTACCAATGTGACTGAGAGACATTCTCTCCATACTGTGGCAGCCACCTTCAGTTTCAGTAACTCTTGACTCTTTTTTGCAGTTATAAAATGTGCTTATTCTTACCAATTTATCTCTCTTCAGTAAACCTTTCTTAGTCATCAGTACTTTTTGTCTCTGAAGTTTCTACAATGTACATGTTACAGAATGAGATTATGCACTTCAGGAACTCCACTGTCTCTTAAAGACACTCGCTACAAACACATTTTTCTACCTCTCCATTGAAGAGTTCCAATTTTTACAGTTATTGACAGAATTTGGAACATGTTTGACAATTTCCTTCTTGTAGAGTATTTATCGATAGCTATTTACTAATATGATTTATTTAGAGCAATTTTTTATTTAACGAGTGAAAACAGTTTAAGCAATTACAGAGTGTCTCTATATGGGAAAGCTTTAAAAACAAATACCCAGTACACGCTAATCATTCATCTAACTTGAGTTAATTCAGTTTGAAATGTTGTTATCTTTACAGACCCTGAAGCGTACTAATACACCACTTGCACGGAACAAAATGATTCTTGCACGAAATGCTGAACAGTCTGCATGGAATGAAATGATTCTTGCATGGAACGCTAAAACGGTTTGCATGAAACGCCTCCCATTTCTTGCATGGTCTGTGCGGTTTGAACAAAATGGTAGGCGGGGCTTGCACGCTAAATGTGAATGGTTGATATGAAATGGTAGGTGTGGCCTGCACACTTCAATATTAAGGTCTTTACAGTGCCATTAATCCATGAAAAAAAAGAAAAAATATAGTAATAAACTTTGGGAAATGGTAAAGATGAAAAAATGTCTTTTTTAAAATGAATATTACACCTGCTCAATGTGGTATTATTTTTGTTTGGACATTTTTCAGCTGAAACTCGGCGTTATAATCTTTCACTTAGAGACACAGCCTTCATTCACTCTCTTCACCTCTTTAAAAGCAAAAAAATCTACCTCAAGAAAATTACTATCTCTAAGTCGAAAATTGTAGAAAATGTGACACTTAAACCATGTACACATTAAATTATTTTGAAACAGACAATTGAAATTTGTACTGCACTTCATATGCCACCATTCAATGCCATGTCACGCGCTACAATACACGAAGATAGGTTACACAATGATTTCCCACTAAAAAGTCCGTTTTATATTTATATTTTATAATTGAAAACGGAGAATATGTTGAATTTATTTGTAGCAAGTGTCCTTAAACACTGAGAAGAATAAAACGTTTTCAAATATGTCGTTATCATACTTTTTAATGTTTTGAATACCTGACGAAGCTCAGCAAAGTGAGCTGTTTGTAACTTCTGCCACTGCAAGTCTGGAGTATATCCCTTTGGTGCAGGAAATCGTCCACCATACTAAAATATAATTACATTGGAAACAGTTGACCATGATGTCATACCATTACACCAAATGACTCTACAAAACATCACACACAGTCCGCTGAAAAATAATTCACCAAACCTGGTACTACTAATGTCAGAAACCAACCACAAAATGATGGCATTGTGAGTATCTAGCTCTCGAGATATTTCCTCTTGTTTAACATGCTTATCAATAGGTATGAGATGATCTGTTGGTGCACCAATGCATTGCTATATTCATTTTCACACTCCACAGATCTACACTTGCCTTCATTACAACGATAACCGAATGTCGCTTCTTTCTTTTTCAATTTTCTAAAATTGTACAAATGTCAACATTTTTCTGTAGTGCTTAATGTTAAAGTTTCAAATTTGCAGAAAATACGAAGAAAGTTTTCAAGTTTACTAAACTGATCATTTCCAAATCTAGGGTGTGGGACACTATCCAAAAAGAAAATGATGTCTAAAAAAAAAAAAAGCGACTTGGTAGTTGTGCAGGCTGAGTTGAAATATGAAAGAAATAAAACAAACAGTCAAGCAGAAATACATTAAATGTCACCCATTCCTTTCATCTGCACGATGTAACAAGAACTGCATTAGTGACACCACTAACAATGACATCAAAAAAGTGGACATTTACCAATCACTGATTACTTGTGTTTAATGACATGCAAAGTGCTATGATTTGTATCATATCATGCTTCAGGTATCGCGATACATATTGCATTAACTAGCTTCAGTATCATGTCTAACGTATTGCAATACATATTAGACTGACTAGCTTCAATATCATGTCTCAGGTATTGCGATACATATTGAATTAATTAGCTTCAATATCATGTCTCAGGTATCACGATACATATTGAATTAACTAGCTTCAATATCATGTCTCAGATATTGCGATAGATATTGATTTAATTAGCTTCAATATCATGTCTTAGGTATCGTAACACATACTGGATCAACTACGTTCAATATCATGACTCAGGTATCATGATACTTAATGAACTGACTTGGTTCAATCATGTGTCAGGTATTGCAATATACATATTAGACTGACTAGCTTCAATATCTGACATGTCTCAGGTATCACACTACTAGATCAATTAGCTCCAATATCATGTCTCAGGTATCGCGATACATACTGGATCGACTGTAATATCTCAGGTATCATGATACATATTGAAATAATAAGCTTCAATATCATGTCTCAGGTATCATGATACATATTGAATTAGCTAACTTCAATATCATGTCTCAGGTGTCATAATACATATTGGATTGACTAGATTCAATATCATGTCTCAGTTTGGATCAACTAGCTTCAATATGTCTCAGGTATCGTGATACATACTGGATAAACTAGCTTCAATTTCATGTCTCAGGTATCGCGATACATATTGAATTAACTAGGTTCAATATCATGTCTCAGCTATATTGATTGATCAGTTAGATAATGATCTACTGCCAATATTTTTACATTGAAACACTATAGTCTCATGAGAATTTTTTAATCCAGTTTGTTGTCAATCATATCATTTAGACAAATGTTTTCTTACTTCTCTTATCTTGACTGTCTGCCTCTGTAGAAATGGGGAGGTGTCAATATCAGCCACAACTATCTGGGGACAATCCTTGGCTTCTTCTCTAAAAAAAAACATAAATCACATGACTCATTCAAAATGTTCATCTAGACACGAAGTCCGTCATTAAAAATCCCACAAATAAATGTGGAATAGAATTGTTGTGTCTGTGCTGGAAATTCAGTGTTAATACTATGATTCAATAATAGAATTGTTACTCCAGTTCATGATAAAAGTCACCTTTTTCCCCCATATAATTAAGAGTGAGTAGAGACAGAATTTTTTCATTGTGACAAAAAACTAATCATCAGTCATATCAAATTTTGAAATTCCCATCTTATTTTTGACTCAATGTTGGAGAAATATACTATTATATTCACCAAGTTCACTTCAACGGTACATGCAGATGAATATATAAAATGTTAAATTTTTAGCTCATCTGAGCTAAAGTGCGCATTCAACTAAGCTGAACATGTAAATGACAGTAGGTTTTCTGATGAATTAAAATAACATCCACAGTAACCTCCGTGGCCGAGTGGTTAGAGCGTTGTGCTCAAAATTACAAGGTCTCTCACCTCTTGTCGGTGCGGGTTCGATTCTCACTCACGCCGATATATGTGAGAAAGTTTGCCAGTTTACTTTCGGAAGGTTGGTGGTCTCCTCCCAGGTACATTGTATCTGGGTTCTCTCCTCCACCAGATAACTGAAATATTGTTGAGTGTTACGAAAAACAACAAACAATCCACAGTAACCCATATGACATACACTCAGGGCTCAAAAAAAATAAAAATGACCCAACGGTCCGGAGCCAGCAAATTATGGATTTGGGCTAGTTCTTCATACATAGCATATGTCCTTGGGCTAATACTTATCAAAATTCCTGAATAATCCAGCTAGTCTGTGCATTCAGGTTTTTATTACATGCAAATTCATTTCTGTTAAGTTGTACTATGAAGTAATATAATGTGAATAAATTCATGCATGTTTTTTTAAGAAAGAGTTGTCTTATAAGTAGCATATACAGTCAGTAATCTTTGGATGATTCCTTTAGCCTTTATACTTTACAAGCCACAGGAGGAGTTTCAAAGTGAGTACATCTAATATGCCAGGTGGCATAGTGGTTAAAGCACTCGCTTCTCGCCTCTGTGATCCGAGTTAAATATTCAGTATCAGCAGTGGTTGTATGTAAGAGGGTATTGTGGTTGCCTACAAAGAAAGACGGGTTTTCTCTGGGTACTCCAGCATTCTCCCACATCAATAACCCAGTCATGCCAAAATCAGAGCCACAGAGAAGCATTAATAGAAGTTGTGAAACTTGTTTGATAATTGTCGTAAAATAGATAAAGTTTAAAACTTAAAAAAAAAAAAACCACGCATCTTCAGATGCAAGTTTCTTAGAATGAGCTGTTTTGGTAATCCTGTGACATTATTCTTTCAAAAATGATTGATTGATTATATATTGTTTAACTTCCCACTCAAGAAATTTTCACTCATATGGAAACGTCACCATTACCGGTGAAGGGCTGCAAAATGGAAACAGCACCAACCAAGTGAAAACATGGATAAGAATACCAAGATTACACTTTTTTTTAAGATGGTAGGCCTAATCATGAAATTGTTTCATTTTTATTTAGTATGGAATTTGGGCCAGTCGTTTTCATATCCACTGGTCCGAAAGGACAGTGATCTAAATCAATAACCCAGTGACCAGTGAATAAACATAATTATTTGGAGTCCTGTAATAATTAATCATACGTAAAAGTATTAACTCAGAACTGGGGAAGTCGTCAAAAATAAAATAAACCAACGATCAAAGGTTTGACTTTTAAAACGAACACAATACCATCACTAATTAATTCCAATTCATGAACTTATTGATTACGGGTCTGATTTGATTTTGACTGAGGAAGGTGAAGGCGTTAAGGTATGGAGACCTACCTCACTCTACGCAGGTATTCGTTTCCAGAAGTCGGTGGAATGTTTAAGTCAAAATCATCATTGTCGTCGTTGTTGATAGCAAACGCTTGAGGTTGTAAGTCGTCATCTACAAGGCTGTCTTCACTTTCCATCTTTAGAAGTTTTCTTTCAAAACCGTATGATTTACGCTTGACATAGGATCCTGAGCCCGATCAAAATAACAACATTGACAGGGAAGCAAGTTGTTTCGCCCCAATGACATGTTCGTCCCTAGTTGTTTCGTACTAAATCCTGGCATTTATATATACTGTAGGCCTATACTTACAGGTCTCGGCCAGGTTTTGTATACACTGCTCTTCCGATTGTGTATACACTGCTATGTCGTTTGTGTATACACTGCTATGCCGATTGTGTATACATTGCTATGCCGATTGTGTATACACTGCTATGCCGTTTGTGTATACACTGCTATTCCCATTGTGTATACACTGCTATGTCGTTTGTGTATACATTGCTATGTCGTTTGTGTATACATTGCTATGTCGTTTGTGTATACACCGCTATGCCGATTGTGTGTCAATAATTTTATTACATAAATGAAATCCTGATTGTTAAATTAGTTTCTTATTATATTTAAAGTTAATTCAATATTATCTAATATGGCACTAGAGGTTGACGTTAAATCGCAAAATTAAAAGAAATATTTTATATGTATTTGTTAAAAACCAAATACTCAAATTCTTTTTGATAGAAACGTCTTGCATTTGAGTCTATAATACAAAGTTTACATGCTAGGTTTTCTATCGTTTCTTGGTGTGCAAATCCCATTCAACATGGAGTCTGAGATAAGTGGGTCTGAATTTTACTTAGCAGTTTCCACATTAAGCATTTTGCAGCTCCAGTTACATCGTCATTCCATTTCTGATCGACAATGGCAATTCAATTCTTAAAACTTGGCAAAGACTTTGTTCATTATAAATGTAAGACAAACTATAAGAGTTGGTGGCGGATCCAGCGCCGGGCGCACGCCCCTCTTAAATGTGATCTTTTTATACATATAGAAATACATGTATGTGCAAAAATATTAAATATATGCATCTTATTTTGTCATAACTTATTAATTTAAGGGAGCTCTGCACCCTGGACCCCCACCACGGCGTTGTCATGGACTCTCTGGGGACCTCAAGAAAACCGCCAGATACCCAGCCGTTTACTAACACACACACACACACACACACACACACACATCAATCCTGAAAATTACGTTTACATAAGTGTCCTTGCATAGCAATACACTAAAAGGTACAACGGATAGCTTAGCGGAATGCACAGTCCAGTAAATTTTAAGATATTGGGCAGGTTTTCTTTAAAATGGACCGATTCTAATTCATTTGGACAGTTTTCAGACTAGTATGTCAAAGAATGGATACAAAGTTCAAAGGGATGACGTCAATATTATAATTCAAGTCTAATTAATCTTAGACCTGGCGGGTGGTCACTATCCGTTTGAAGCTGAAGATTTCGAATAATAAGCTAATCCTTGTAGGACACACCAGTAGTGTAATGAAGAAATGTACCCTGTAAATACATATGGGATTAAGTTGATGACCAGTATTAAAGGTAAAGTGTTCATTATCACATTTTACTGCATTTAATTTCAATTGAAGCTGCAATTTTGTCTAAATTCATTATCACTTATTTCCAAATAGATGTCTCCATCTTTTCGCCCCTCTCTCTCTCTCTCTCTCTCTCTCTCTCTCTCTCTCTCTCTCTCTCTCTCTCTCTCTCTCTCTCTTTCTCTCTCTCTCCGACCAAACCTGTGAGGTGAGGACGTCCTCACAATTTCTAGATGAGAATACTCACATACGTTATTTTTCAGGCAAAAAAGTACTGTATTAGGTATAACTATAGGGACACCTATAAAAGTTTATCTAATACTCTCTTTCGAATTATGAAAATAATGATTTTGAGACAGAATTTTAGTAAGGACATGTCCCCACACCACTTGTCCTCACTGATCTAATATTTTGCATCTACATCTTTCACCTGCTGTATGTCATATTTATGAGGACGTAATTGTGAGGACAGGATTTTTGAATTTCTAGCTTATCTGCTTACAACTTCCAAATCAGTATTAGGATTAAATACACTGAGAGACAAGCTGTGTGGAGACATGGGGAGCCTTTCATTGCTTCCAGTAGTAATAACTAGGTATTACACGTGATCTATTCTAAATCTACCCACTGTACACAATTAGAATTCATTATCCTTTATGATAAGGTAGACTTGATTCATAGTAAGCGTTTTATGACGTCAAGCGCCGAGATTGAAAGCTGCCAGCATGTAAAATCTTATAATCCTTGTGTTACACACACACACACACACACACACACACACACACACACACACACACACACATATATATATATATATATATATATATATATATATATATGGGATTTTTTGATTTCAGGTGAAATATCTGAAAAACGACAACAGATACAGGTGTAAATATTGGTGCATGTATTGTGAGCATAAAATCCCATCATTTTTTGTAAAGGGTTTATTTGTATCCTTAAAAAAGAAAAAAGGTTGGCGAAACTCCGGACTTGTCTTCGGAGTTGAATGCCGCACTGCTTATTCATTTTCTGTGGAACCGATTGAGTTATCCCCCCATCATTAAGAAAAAAAAAGAAGAAAAAAAAAACCGTGCCAATTGTCCATATAAAAAAAAATAGCATTAAATAAATCATTTGTTGGGTATTTCGCACATGAAGAAAAAGAATAGTAGGCATTTTTTGTTGTACCTCAAGTGTGCAAAGGATTGCAGATGCTGCTGCATCTAAATAAATCTATATCCAATACACAGATGTGTCTTAGTCACGTATGAATTTTATTCCAAAAGCGTTCTCCGAGAGAGAGAAAAAAATGGAGGGGTGATTTTTCAAACCGTAAGTAACTGTTAAAGGTCGTAGGTTGTCTCTTCGGTAGAGATAAAGAAATCCATTCGCGTATCGTCCCATTACAAAAGTTTAACATGCATTTTAGCAGTGTTTAGGGATAAGATAATTTTGTTATAGTCTGGTAACATAATTCGATTCATGCCAACGAATATTTCTTTCAGATACTAGGGCATCATGTTGTAATGAATTTTATACAGTTATTCTTAATTTCTGTCATTCTTCTAACAATAAGCGGTTCCCATCCAGTTTCAAAATAAAGAGATTTCGGTAATATCTATGAAATAAAGAGATTTCCGTATCAATGAAATAAAGAGATTTCCGTAATATCAATGAAATAAAGAGATTTCCGTAATATCGATGAAATAAAGAGATTTCTGTAATATCTATGAAATAAAGAGATTTCCGTAATATCGATGAAATAAAGAGATTTCCGTAATATCAATGAAATAAAGAGATTTCCGTAATATCGATGAAATAAAGAGATTTCCGTAATATTAATGAAATAAAGATATTTCCGTAATATCAATGAAATAAAGAGATTTCCGTAATATCAATGAAATAAAGAGATTTCCGTAATATCAATGAAATAGAGATTTTCGTAATATTAATGAAATAAAGAGATTTCCATGATGCCTATGGAATAAAGAGATTCCCTCGGTGCCAAATAAAACAGAAATCCCTTTAATGCCAGTGAAATAAAGAAATTCACGTGATACCAATGAAATAAAGAAATTCACGTGACACCAGTGAAGTTAGCCCAGTGACCATTCTCGCTCCTTTTTCAAATTTTTTTTTCCTTCAGAATCTTGATTTGAACACCCACTCCATATTTCAGAGGCATATTCTAATGAAAGTAGTCAGACTGGTAGCCAGCTTCTCAAGGCCTTCCGAAGTGCAAACCAGGCCTCGGGAACCAGGCTAGGTAGATAAATGACGCTTAACCAGAAACACGAAACGAAAGTAGAAATTCATCTCGTACTTGACCAGAAAATTATCTAACAGATTGATTTAACAGTAGTTAGCTGAATTACTAAGTGTTTTTCTAAACAGATTCTATTTTCATATTTGATTGAATTTCATGATAGTGTTTATGGTACTAACTGACTGATTGGGAAATAACATAGGAACTTTGTTTCTAAAGCCTTGGTTCGCTCTAGAATTTTTTAACTATTGTTTTAAATATTCTTGACCAGATAATAAAGCCTTCTAGACGTAATATTTTTCTATTTCTTGATCTCAACGGTTTATCGCCTCGTGTCTTTCACAAAACCCTTCATAAAACCCTTTTGAAGATTAAAAAAAAATAATGGACAAACTTTTGGCACAAATGACACTATTTACAAACGGCAGGTCATAGAAAGTTTATATCAATATTAGTGAAGCAAATCAATCGCTTGCAGAATTTAAATCAGTGTACTGTGTCTAAATATCTCCCCGAATTAAAGATTTCAATCCGGCTGTTTTCACTTTTCCGGTCTTGACCGGCTGTAAACAGTTCCAAGATTTCTCACCAGTGGATCCCTTGCTTGCAATGCCGGCTGGTCAGTTCTATAAATCAACAATATCCATTAAAATCACCCAAAAGACTACACTGAGAATTTACTTATTTCAAAATTAAAGATAAATTTCGTCAGGCATTTCCAAAGGTGTAATATATTCTTCAAGTTTATTGTTTTACGTTCTGTGATTCTCACATTAAGTTTGTTTTACGTCTCGTGGAGATTTTTTTAAATACGCTGATATTGATACGCGAAGTCATGTGCTTTGCGCTCAGGGCCGTAACAGTGAGGATTCTTTAACGTGCCAAGCCTGACGTGACACGGGACCTCCAATTCTAAAGTCATATCCTTAAAATATATTTATTTTGATCTTCCACTTGCTCAATACTAGGTCAGAGTAGTCAGCATCTCTACTGTCCGTTCATTTATCACGATAGACTGTAAATAATATTATTTAGTTTAGAGTGCCTGCATTTGCAAATAGCAGTCTCACTTAGGAAGTATGCATGTACAGAAGTACCATGCTCTGTTTCAACTTAACCAAAAAACTTCTTTGAGAACTGTGCACATTGACATCAGCCTGCATAGTGGTCACGCCATTTCTAAACTTCTGTGTTCGACTAGCATGCAGTTCAGTCTAAAAAGAAATAAAATGGCAAATAGAGAAAAGGAAACCAAAGATCATCTTCTACCCAGGTTTGCTTGATGCCCGACATTGGAAGAATCAAAATTTTTTTTCTAACATTGGCGTTTTGGTGGCTCAAATGATAGGCATTTGAATAAAAAATAATCCATTTACTTGATACAGTTTTAGTTATGCTATAATACAAGAGCTGAGAGTAAAATAATATGTGGATTCGATATATCCCAGTGAACTCGAAATAAAAGAAATTACAAAGTCTTCCATATCTGCTTCATACTTGGATATTTTGTTAACGGCAAACTTTATCACAAACGGGATGACTTCAACTTCTCCATCGTCAACTTCCCATATATGTGTACAAGTATTCCATTATCACCTTTATAGGGTGTTAATGTTTCTCATCTTATTCGATACACAAAAGCATGGTCTGCATGTGATCACTTTTAAAATTGAGACAGGCTACAGTCAAATAAGCTGATGGTACAGGTGTTTCAATAGTCTTATTTAAAGCCAGTATTTCGCAAAATTTTATAGTCCTTATAACGATTTGATTTACAAATACAACCTATAATTCTGTGGAATGCTGTCTGAAATCTATAATTCTATCGAATGCTGTTTGACTCGTTTCATACCAATATTGGTAGGCTGCTCTTTGCATACTACAAGATATAGCGCTCATGACGGGTGTGACCGGTCAACAGCGAATGCCTAATCCTCCTAGCACCTCATCCCACTCTGGTGTGTCCAGGGGTCCGTGTTTGCCCTACTCTTATATTTGTATTCTTTATAGGAATTATGAGATTGGTCACTGTTCATTTCATATCAAATTCTGACAAACTAAGACATAATTCATAGACTTCATGAAAGTATAGCTACATTGTGTTTTCGTATATTGCAGATATGACGAACACCAGTTCCTTGACGCGGTCTGTTCGGGTAGCCATCCTTCAGGCATTGTTTGTAGCCATTCAAGTGTTCGTAGTTTTTGTCTACCAATCAGACAGAAAACTTACAAGCAAACCATTAGCATCCCAGTCAGATAGAAAATTTACTAAAACTATATCATCATTCACGGTGAAAGACTTTAACATAGAGAAAGTCTTCAATACACAGAACAGAAGTGGGGGATTGAAAATACTTTGGTTCAATCTTCCATTCTACTTAAGATCAAAGACTTTTTACGTAGTCCATTAATTTTACTAGCTTTTTATCATGGGAACTTATAGACCACCCTCATGCATAGTATCTTTAGTTACATCCCTTGTACGTGTATATTCAACATAAGGGGTTTAATTTCGCGAGGCTAAGATTTCACGATTTTTATCATTCGACATTTCACGGTTTAAATTTCGCAGACAAACACCTTCAAATACAAGTATTTTCAAAAATATTTTAGTTATATCGTACAGTAAATAAACTGAGTTACAATTATTACGTATAGATTACGTCATGCCCAAAAATGTGTTGGCACTTTGCAATGTTTTATTTTGGCGATCTTAATGTAATTGCAAAGATAGCAAAAATAAAACCCACGTGAATATTTTCACATTTACAATAACTTAGCTATACTATTGATCCACAATGGTCGTTTGCGTTGAAAACAGCATCGCAAAAATATGTTTGTTGAAAATGAAGTGTAATCGATTCGATTGAATATGATATAATTGGATCTGCACTTTAGGGCGTTTACTCGGCCATTTTGTGTTTTGTATTTTTCTTATATAATTTAATTGATATCGTTCATTTTTCGACTGACCCCTTTCTTAGAATCGGGCGAACAGTATACAGAAAATATGGCAGACTCATTTGGAGGGAAAGTGTACCTATTCATAAGACTCACCTGGCTGCAGATTTAGATTTTGTTTGTTCCACACAACTTGAGAACATTTACATATTGATAGAAAATTATCGTGGCCTTGCTGTTTTTTACGAACTGATGTGAAATATTGGTCCTTATATTAGTCGCTCATCCGTAGTTAAATATGAATGTTCACTATCTTTGAATGATTACATATTAATATGACTAATCATAATTAGTGGTTCTTAATGAGAATTTTTTATATATACCTGTGTAAAACTTCGTAAAACATGTACATCAGAACTCCAAACTGGTGTCATGAAGTTAAGAAACACGAATCTGTAGTACCTGAGGAAGCTTGCACATCAGTATGACTAATCACGGCCCTGCTGGATTGAGAGAAAAAAATGCTATTTTGTTTAAACATATCATGTAGAAATATTGCCTTATAAAAAATTTATCCTCTATTGTACCTCATTCTACCCTCCACGGCCATGATTTACAATCTGTGTTACCTTTAGATAATTGTATATCAATATGACTAATTATGGCCCTGCTGGTCTTGACAAGATTTTCCTCATATAAAACTTTGCTCCCTTATTTCTGGAGGCCATGATTTGAACAAACTTGAATCTACACCGTTTGGGGATGCTTGCAAACATAAGAAGACGTTAAAGGGTGTTCCCTATATAGTATATCCCAGTATAAAAATTTTATCCCAAACTGTGGACTCGCCGTCCCCCTTGGGACCATGATTTGAACAAATTTGAATTTACACTCTTTAAGAAACTCTCACATGAAAAAAGAGGGGGGGGGGGGGAATAAAAATAAAAAAAACCAAACCCAAACAAGCAAACAAGCAAAACAAAACAAAAACAAACACCCCCCCCCCCCCCAAAAAAAAACAAAAACAAAAAACAAAACCAACAAACAAACAAAAAACAAACAAACAAAAAAAAAACCAAATAAAACCAAAAAAAAAACAACAAAACAAAAAAAAACAAAACAAAACAAAAAAAAAACAAAACAACAACAAACAAAAAAAAAAAAAAGTGATCAAACTTGTATAATATAATTTTTGACTTTTTCTGGTTTAGTGGTCATTTTTTAAAATGCCATCATATTTTCAATATTTCTTAATTTTCTCCCCCTTTGAAAAGTATCATTTGAATAATTTCGAATCCCTTTTAACCAAATATGCATTACGACGATAAATATTTATTAAGGGTTTAAGTTAACCTCAAAGGTGCAGTTAATGTAATACACCATCATTTTATTGATTTGAATGTATGAAAAGGTGAAGATAACGAACAGTGATCAATCAAAATCTCCTATAAAGAATGCAAAATTAAAAGTTGGGCATCTTTATCGTGCCACACCTGCTGTGACACAGGACCTCGGTTTTTGCGCGGTCTCATCCGACGGACCGCCCCATTAGTCACCTTTTTCGACAAACAAGGGGTCCTGGGGACCAATTCTAACCCGAAGCCTCATGAGATTAAATGAAAATGCTAAGATAATGAACAGTACTCAATCCCGTAATTCCTGTAGAAAATACAAATCAGAGAGATGGGCAAACACGGACTTCTGGACATAACAGAGGTGGGATCAGGTGCCTAGAAGGAGTAAGCATCCCCTGTCGACCGGTCACACTCATATATTAAACAGTGAGGGAACGAACTACATTTTGGCCTGTTTGACCTCTCCAAAGACAAACTCCTATCAAAATATGTGAGTGACAAATCTCTTATAATTTCCTCAACACTTAGCAAAAGAATATCTGGATCATAAAATCAAATTAATAATCAAGAAATTTTTCTAAAGTTCTGCTATTAACCTTGATGTTATTTAGAAGTTTCTAATTGTGCATAAATCATGCTTAATCCATGCTTACTAATACTTCAGAGCATTTTTAAAAAATTGAGTTTTATTTGCTTTTAGTATTGTATTGTAAGATCAGACAGAGGAATGCATACATGCACCATAAGCTAGTTGTTCCAAGTGACCGGTCGCGGTGGATCAGTGGTTACAGTGTTAATTTCGTAACCGGGAGGTCGTGAGTTCGAACCCTGCTTATGACATGGTCGCGTCAAACATAAGACATAAACATAGGTAGTGATTGCTCCTTTGCCAAACGCTTGGAATCACGGGTCTTTCGTATATGACCTTAAAAACGGAGGTCCCGACCCATGTCGTCGCAGGCGTTGACACGTTAAAAAATCCTCACTACCTTGTAACGCTGAGCATAGGTCTAAATTTGTGGCACTTCACCTACAGCTGGTGACGTCTCAATGTGAGTGAAAAATTCTCGACGGGACGTAAAACAAACAAATAATCAATCTTGACCAAGTGAATAAAACTGATCAAGCACAGCCGTATATCGACGAATTCTATTCACTATTTAAGAATAACCTAATCAAGCAATGAAACGGAGTCATCCCTCCTATCCAATCAGAAAACAGCAAACTTAGAGTGACAGCATATATGACACGTTCTTTTAAATGCAAAGCAATATGACATATATTAACCATTTTTAAACAGGCAAATTACATGGGAATAATTAAATTGAGGAATTACTGTCTTCTAAAAAAATAATAAATGATTACTCAATCAATGACGTCAAGAAATATATAAGCGTAAAAACTACCAATAAATAGAGCAGACCCACAGTAGTATCTCTTGGGAGATGGTTACAATAGTCTGTGGCTACTGTCCAGTCTCTTTCACTATTTGTGAACAAAATTATAATAAAATAAGATATAAAAATATCGTTAATGATATGAACAGCATAACTGTAAATAAATTATTACGTATGCTTAAACATGTATGTAACACACCGAGTGTATAATGTAGTTGTTCCTCTGAATCGTTTGGACAGCATTTGTTTACATTAATGTGATAGTACGAATATCCATTTTCTATATGTCTTTATTTTATTTTTTCACCAATTAAATTGAATTCTAATTTCCATTTACTAAAGTTAACCAATATTTGGATTGAATTACCTGAGTAAAGTCTTATTCTGAAGATAGAATTAGACTTTGTAATTGTGATTCTAATGTTGTAATATTTCTCTAGAACTTATACATTTCTTTGTATTATAGGTTAATGCCTTTAAATGTTTAAATAAACTACGAAAACCATCATCAGCCTTACTGCTCGGTAGCACTAATACAGTCAAGCTTAAAAAGGAAAATCGCGTGTCTGTTGATTAAATAAGTCCCCCTCCCCCTTCAAAGAGACTGCGTATTGAAAATTTCAGGCTATCATGTGATTTGATTTTGTCTGAAGCGGGATAATTTCAGGTATACAGATTGTGCAATAGTGTCCCGCTTTGTGTCTACACGTAATAATGGTATGAATGGATCCCATTCGAAACACGGGTACATCGATATTACACGCCTTACTGGTCATACGAAAGGCCGCACAAAATGGCCAGTCAGTCAGGGTAAACCGTTTCACCATGGCCAATATACTGCATAGTAAAGAAATCAATTAAACAAATATAACTGAAAAAAGTTTATGGACAAAAGGGATATTTTCAATTTTTTCAATGTTTAATACGCAAGATATTCAGAAATGCCAAGCATTCAGATTCGACCAGTTTTACTACTTTCACAAAGAATATATTTAACATACTCTATTTCATTGTATCTATGCTTTGCGCCTTAAGGAAGGAATCTACCTTGAAAACCATATAAAGCATTGCCATTGGCTAGCCAATTCATTGATTGGTCATCAACCCAGTCCACTCCACACGCCACGGTAGTGGCATTGTCAAGAGGATTAAATATGGAGCGATTTAATATTCAAATACGCTAACCAGTACTACTATTTTACGACCTCTGTTGTGCGAGATACTTCTAGTTCAGGTAGTTCAAAGGAGCCATGTTTGTCATGTAATAAATGGAATTAAGCTGGAAACAATTATTACAGGTAAAATGTGATACATGTGCATAATATGTTTTACGTATCTAATTTTAATAGAAGCAATTTTTCCGAAATTCATTGTCATTTATTTCCTCTCCTCTCTACCTTCCATTCTAATTCTACCCTCCTCTTTCCTTCTCCACATTCCTTCCCTCTCTTTCTCCTCACTCTTACTAACTCTAGTTGCCCTTTTCCTTCTAATTCTAACTTCCCTTCTCATTTTCCTCTCTCTTCACCTCTACTTTTTTTTGTTTTTGTGGGGTTTTTTGTTGTTGTTCTTTTTTTGTTGTTGTTGGGGGTTTTTCTTTTTGTTGTTTTTTTTTTGTTTTTTTTTTTATTGCACACATATTAAAGAAACACATCATCCAGCAATTGCCTACGTTTTGTAATATTTTCTGTACTGTTTTATTTACTTATTTATTGTGGGGTTCCCCCCCATATTTTTTACATTGTGTGTGTGTGTGTGTGTGTGTGTGTGTGTGTGTGTGTGAGAGAGAGAGAGAGAGAGAGAGAGAGAGAGAGAGAGAGAGAGTTAACTAAATAAATTGAAAATTCCCTCCTCCTGGAGGGGGGGGGGGGGGGGTGACAAAATGTTTATCAGTTTCATTTAAAGATCAACCCATTTAACAAACGTAATCTTCTCAACAATTACAGCGCTTACTTTTATTTTTGACTTTACATGAGATTTAAGGATAAAATATCTTTTAGAATATGTAACATTAGTGGAGCAAAATCTGTTCAGTCCTCGTCCTGCTTCATATTCCAATAAAATGTGTCAATATAATGTCAGCTAAATTGTCACAAAATATACATATTCATGTATTTGCATTTTCGTATTTCCAATTTTATGTAAAAAGGAAAAGGGATTTGTTGATGGAATATTATGGTTCATTTGAAACTGAACCATTGAAGTTTTGTATTTTAGTGCATGAGCTTAAAATGGAGAAAGAAAAAAATTCTCTCATGTATTCTGCATCACTCAGATTGACAACTCGGTTCTACCTAATTTTCCATCATAAGGGTTCTTGATTACCTATTAAAATTTCATATATTGGGGGTAGTTGGGGTGGAGTGTTAGTGCATTTGGTAGAGAAGAAGTAAAGTTATGGGTTAAAATTTTTAACTACTATTCATTTCTTAAACTAAGCAATTATCAACAACAAAACGTCTGGAAATTAAAAACGTTAGTAGTACTCTCCAGACTATTTATTTTACCCAAGTGGTTGTCAGTGAAGTATGTCGCATTGACGGCGACATTTTTATAGGGCGCTATGGGTAAATCGCAAGATCCGGTCAGTTCGGTACATTCCGTTACGCTACAGCTCTAAAATCAATAAAAATTGTAGAGCAATGTCAAGGCCAGTAGTGACAATTTTACATCAGTCTAAACGTTACATAAAGTGTAGAAGAATGGGTCTTTACTTATTCTGGATTAAATAAACTCTACATGACCCCCACCCCTTTCCGGTATTTTAGAAAACTGAATAACAAGTGTATACATTTAGTAACTTGCGTTTTTCTACAGAAGTTTGGTAAGCCTGTGGCAATTTTATGATATGTAGGGGAAGTAGTCATAGAGAATAGTCCAGTTTCGAGTTATCGTATTCCGGCATGATTCTAACATTTACTTTGTACTCGATGCGGGCACATCAACATCCGGTTTTCAACCTGAAGTTCGAAAATTTTAAAAAACCAGAATTAAAGCGGGCTTTACTGGATCGAGGAGTTAAATGTTACTTTTATAGAAAAGATAACATGATAAGACTATGTCAACTTGCAGTAGAATAGAATTTAAGTGTATCAAGGAACGGTGCGTCTCCAATTTCGATGGCGTCATCATTCCGGTGATTGATTAATCTTTTCTATATAGATGATGCTCCCAGGGTTCCCTGCAAACATTTGTAGTTGATATCCCGAAAAAAGCTTGGGGTAGAGATGATGTGGTGTTGGATCACAATCTACAAAATGTTTGGAGCATAATCTGTCGTGACGTGAGCGGTTGTAATTACGGCACCTTAACACTTTAAGCCATTTTCTGCAGAGTTTGGGCAGTTCAGATGTGGGAAATAAAGAGAATTTCACATTAGCCATGAACCCATACCTCCCCTTCTTCCTCATATCTGATGTACATCCTTCCACAGCATCTAGTTTCTAACAAAAACAATTTTACCGGAAGTGATGGACCCTTCAATTTTACAAACATCACGTGATTCAAGCACAAAATAAATGTTAGAATACCGCCGGAATACGGTAACTCGAAAATGAGCTATTGACACTGTATGGAGTTGGGTATTTCGGTAGTAACTAAAACCCGGTCTCGGTCCATTGACTAACACCAATCCTCAAAGTTTTGAATTTGATAATATTCGTGTACATGCCTTCCACTTCCCATTAATATCAGTTTTCTTTGGTGTTTTTCTAATATTCTTCCTTAAGTTCTAATTTCAAAACCACCTGTTAGTGTAATGACTGCAATCAAAGTTTATCATCCTCAAAGCAGCGTAGCAAGATTTGTTCGTAGTGGTTATAACACGAAACATATTCATATGTCAGATGTTGGGCGATTCGGCGAAAGTTTGTGTCATGAAATCAAAGTACAGAGTGAAACTTTTCAAAACGTCAAGTGTTTAACGTGCAAGTTATTGTTATTTCATTATTATTTTTTTATTATTATCATTATTGTACATTTCTAATAACACAATTACATGATAAAACAAACTATAACAAAGAACAATAGATAAATATAAGATAATAAACACTTACCTTAACATAGCAACTAAGAGTGGACAAACTATAGAAGCTTTTTTAATACCGAATCATAGGCCTTTCTATCGCTTGTGTTCGAATTTACTATTAAAGAGAAAAGGTTGTTTTTTTATTGTTTGTTGTTTTCCGTCACACTTAACAATTTGTCAGTTATACAGTGGCGTCCAGTTTTTGTAGGTGGAGGAGAGAACTCAGATACAATGTACCCGAGAAGAAACCACCGACCTTTCGAAAGTAAACTGGCAAACTTTCTCATATATAAAGGCGCAAACGAGAATCGAACCCGCTCACTAGAGGTGAGATGCCTTGTAAGTTTGAGCGCAATGCTCTAACCACTCGGCCCAAGTAAAAGTATAGAACTCTAAGTATAAGGTACCCAAGTTTGGCGATGAAAAATCAGTAAACCAAATGGTAAAAGATTCTACTTTATATTTTTATATAATCACATATAGCCACTTAAAAAATAACCGAATGGCGTACATTCTATGTAATTGCTTGTTGCAACGCACAAACGTTTCTGTTTAGTCGTACAGTGCCGGGTCACAGCTTAAACTCGACCAAAATATAAACTAGGCACTTTTCTGAATTCATATCTGCATATCTTGGGAAGTGTGTAGAATTTCGGTATCTACTTCGGTAGTATTGTAGATTGGTTATATGTGATCACATCAGAATACAGAGTAGAATTTTCTGCCATTTTGTTTACTGATTTTTCATAGGCAAACTTGGGCAACTTTAGAGTTCTATACCTTTACTCTATAATAGCAAATTCGAACCCAAGAGATACAATTGCCTGTGTACCGAATTACCCATTTTAAATGCAAGTATAAAAAGATATATTTTAAGTTTATTTTCAAAAACAAGTCACAATAATGATGCTCGTGTAACCCGAAGCTGAAGTTACTTTATATAATACACAATAAATTGGGAAAAAAAATTTCATATGATGCTGTTTACAGTTAACGAAACAAGTCTTTCTGGATTGGAATTGTGTTTTGACTGTAGGATTGTATGCTGTAGTGGATGTTTTCTATCATGTTTGTTATGCATCAAAGAAAGGTGAAGGTGAAATGAGTCTAACCAATAGTCTCTTGCAATACATCCACGATGCATGCTTTATCCGGATTTACGCTGGCTGTCTCCAAACCTCTAGCTTATATACTGGCTTGTATATTTCTGCTACCGTGTAGCAGTTTTTGACTGTGATACTATATGGTAATCTTTAAATGTTTTTACAAAAAAAATATATTGAATAATGGTAGGATTAAAAAGACGACGTTATTGCTGTTTAAACAATATTTCATTAACATAAGTGAGTGAGTTTGGACGGCAGACACTTTAGACCACGTTAAGGGCACAATGATTCAAACAATGTAGATGTATTATGTAAACAAGATGAAATATATAGAAAAAAGATACAAAGAGCAAGTTTTGAAGTGATGATTAATAAATATACTATTGGCAATAATGTAGGAAAATCGTAAACATTTCCTGAAATCACTCCATTGTGGCCGCGGTTGGGTCAGGTGTAGTCTTTTGAAACTCCACTTTCATTTTTACTTTGAAAACAAATACCTTTTGAAAACATATCTAAAATGTTTAGTGATGGGATTTTAAAAGGCATGATTTGAAATTGATAGTTTTGTATACGTGATTGAAATTAATGTGTGTGTGTGTGTGTGTGTGTGTGTGTGTGTGTTTTAACCAAAATACCGTAGATCGCGAGATAATACGAGAGTTGGGGAATGTTTCTAGTAACATTTGATTCCTCATTCTAACGTCATATTACTTTGTTGAATTTATTCCTTATTGAATTCTTAACACCTTCCTAATCAACGTAATTTTCGGAGAGTCAATTTCGTAACATCATCGTCAATATTAATAATACACGTATAAAAACGTTCTTCAGACTTGTTACACGCGGAGCAAATGAATATCAAGTTGATAAAAATTATTCCATTTCAAAGTCATAGGAAACAAGTTATAAGATTGAACAAAAATAAAGAGGAAATATATATTTATAACGGGGACTATGTATTTACAAGGGGAACTATATATTTAGAAGGGAAACTATGTATTTACAAGAGGAAATTTGTATTTACAAGGGGAACTATGTATTTACAAGGGGAACTAAGTATTTTCATGGGATTACTATGTATTTACATGGGATTACTATGTATTTACATGGGGAACTATGTATTTACATGGGGAAATATGTATTTACAAGGGGAACTATGTATTTACAAAGGGAAACTATGTATATACATGGGGAACTATTCATTTACAAGGAGTAATATATGTTTACAAGTGGAACTCTTTATTTACAAGTAAAACTATGGAAGAAGATTCATACTTCCTGAATTTAATTTTTTTTTTCAATTCCATGACTGACCAAATTGTGTACAGTCAATTTAGTTAAAACTTGATGCCTTATGCAGTGAAAGTGTTTAAAGGAATAACATATCCTAATTGTATTCACTTTTATCTTGTCATTGATCCTTGGTCATTTACATGACAAATCTGTTAACCTGCACAAAATGAACTCAACTCTACATGCGAGAGTGTGTTCTCAATATGATCAATTTTTAATCGAGCCAGGCTACCGATAAATTAGTTGAAATTAGAGGGATTTCAACAGTATCTTTTACGGTCAGCATTTAACCAATTCTGCGGTCGTTATAATGATCTTTTCCGTCATTAAATCGAATGCTGCCTGCCATGTTTCATACCAAATGTTAAACCATTCTTTACATACTGATTTTGACGGACTACTCCAATTACATGATCAAAATAGAGAGCTCACGGCGAATGACCGTTCAACATGATATGCTTAGTCCTCCAATCCCACCTTTGATGTTTCAGGAACACGTCTTTGCACTGCTTTCAAATTATACCCTTATACATAGGATTCATAAGATTGCTGTTCATTATCTTCATTTTTTCATTCAACTTTACATATCTTATTTTCATTGATTGATTGTTTGTATGTTTTGCGTCCCGTTGAGAATGTTTCACTCATATTGAGACGTCACCAGCTGTAGGCGAAGTACCATAAATTTAGACCTATGCTTAGCGCTCAGGGTCGTAGCAGTGAGGGTTCTTTAATCACGTTTACATCATAGATTCGATGCGATCATGACACGAACGGGTCTCGAACTCACAACCTCCCGGTTGCGAAGCGAACGCTCTACTACTGAACTACTGAGACCTGATCGTCTTGTTAATTCATTTCTCTATAGCACTATACATCAATCAGACAAAAATGAATTATAAATGTATATGTGAGAAATTTTCCAGTTTACTTTCGGAAGGTCCGTGGTCTCCTCCCGGGTACATTGTATCTGGGCTCTCTCTCCCACCAATAAAAAACTGGACGCCACCAAATAACTAAAATATTGTTGAGTGTGGCGGGAAAAAAAACCCATCAAACAATTATAAATGTACAATACTTTATCTATTTGATACCAAATTATTATAAAACTTAGACATCATCTAGATGTAATTTGTTTTTGTATTTCGTAGATATGACAAACTTCAGTGCTTGGACCCGGACTATTTGGGTAGCTTCCCTTTTGGTATTGTTTGTAATCATCCAAGTGTTCGTAAGTTTTGTGTATCAATCAGACAGAAAACTTACCACGCATCGATCACTATCCATGGTGAAAAACTTTAAGATGGAGACTGATTTCAGTACACAAAACAGAAGTGGAGGATTGAAAATACTTTGGTACAATATTCCATTCTACTTAAGACCACACGTGAATCTCTTCAAATCCAAACCGTGTAAGTGCAAATGTTCAATTTCAGTGGAAGACAGCGATCTCACTAAAAGTGACGTAGTTATATTCACCCAATCATACATGCCGGAAACACCTCCCCCAAAAGAGGACCATCATGTCTGGTGTTTTAACACAATGGAAAATCTTGCTTTCGCTGTTAAACCAAGACCTCTTTGGACGGATAAATTTGAATGGATAATGTCGTACCGGAGGAATTCGGATATTTTCAGACCCTACGGAATTATAAGAAAACGTGAAAACCCCGTCCATAGAGATTATTCGAAAGTCTTTAGACAGAAGACTGGGCTTGGTGTGTGGATGTCTGGCCATTGTCCCGTACCTTCCAAAAGAAAACCTTACATTCAGGAACTGAAAAATTTTATGGAAGTTGACATGCACGGATCATGCGGGATGGGCACCTGCATTAGAAGAACTCCATTCGTTACACAGTGTGTAAGAAATTTCTCGAGGGATTATAAGTTTTATTTTGCTTTCGAAAATAATATATGTAACGATTACACGACAGAGAAATTCTATAATTTTTTTAGCCATGAAAATTTGAATATTGTTCCAGTTGTGAACGGACCATCGATGGCAGAGGAATATCTACCTAAAGGCACATTCATAAATGCTTTAGATTTCCCTTCACAAAAAGAACTGGCTAAGAAGTTAAAAGAAATTGGATCCAATGAAACTGCGTATATACAGTTTCTGAAAGAAAAGGACAAATATTACGCTTTAACGGAACCAGAGGTGTTCCGAGAAGCAATGTGCAACATATGTGAGAAAATAAACAGTGGAGGTCGGAAAATTCCGAATAAAGCAAATTTCTGGGAATTTCATTATAAAGATACCTGCTAAATATGATGTATGAAGTTTTTATAAGCAAAATTAAATAAGAAATTTCGAATTGCTTAAATTTTTTTTTTTTTTTTTTTTTTTACAAGGTATTATGATTTAAAATGTTTGACAAAAACAAAAAATTAGATTATCCGAGATCCGGTTAAATAGGTATCATTCTGGAGTCTGTTGTTACCGTTTTCCAGTTGTATTGTCTATATCTATGATTTATATAATTTTTCACTGCTCAAATCTTTATCTCTTTTATCTATTTTGATTCGTTAAATATGATTTTATCGTCCCGCTCGAGAATTTTTCACTCATATGGCCCCTGTGAGGACCCGGGTTAGAATAGATCTCAAGTATCCCCTTGCATGTCCTAAGAGGCGACTAAATGGTACTGTCCTTCGGATGAGACCGGAAAAACCGTGGTCCCATGTCACAGCAGGTGTGGCACGATAAAGATCCCTTTTGCAGTCCTTCACCGGCAATGGTGACGTCTCCATATGAGAGAAAAATTCTCTAGCGGGACGTTAAACAACATATAATCAATCAATCATGACATACATCTCATTGCGACAAAATATATAATCAATCATCACTCATATGGAAACGTCGTCATTGCCGGTGAAGGGATGCAAAATCAAAGTCTATGCTCGGGACTTACGGCATTTAAGCAGGGAGGGATCTTTAATGCGCAACACTTGTTGTGACACAGGGCCTCATTTTTTCGTGGTTTCATCCGAAGGATCGCCCCCATTTAGTCGCCTCTTACGACAAGCAAGAAGCACTGAGGACCTATTTTAACCTGGATCCCCACGAGATCCAGGACTTTAAACGCGTAGCTGGAAATATCTAGTATACTATTTAATTGCAGCTCCTCATCTCTATGATAATTAATTCAGAGCTACCCATCTTATTTACGATGAACTTCGAATTCAAAATTACAAGGTTCTTGTTTGCCCACGCCTTGTTTTACCTTTCGTATTCCATATAGGAGTTATGAGATTAATCACTGTCTGTTATCTTCACCTTTTTGTTTAATATCTATGAAATTACTCACGATGCCTGGACAGATCTAGTATACTAACTGACACGTATTAATTCAGTTACAAAGAGTACAACGAATATATATTGCCGATTAATTGCACGAACAAGCGAGATGACGAGCGGTGATCAATATAAAAGAAATGACAAAGATCAATCTCATAAAGAATACAAAATTAAGAATAGGGCAAACACAGACGCATGGATATACCAGACGTGGGATCAGTGTGTAGGAGTAAGCATCACAAGTTGACCGGTCACATCAACCATGTATCCTATATCTTATTCAGGTAAACCGAGCAATTCGCAGTCAAAATCATTGAATGAAATGCGGCCTAACAATAGATATGAAACATGTCAGACAGTATTCGACAGAATTACTGGTTGTATTCGTAAATTAGATCGTTATAAATCGTTGATCGGTGAAATATATAAACACTATATGGAGGTGATAATGGTATACTGATGCACAAATATGGGAAGAAGACATTGGAGAAGCTGAAGTAAACTCGTCTATCATACAGTCTGCGTTCAATAAAATACCCAAATATGGTGTCGCTTATCAAAAATTTACAAGAATATATCGAATTGATATATGAATGAAAATGAGTATTTTTCTATGTAAACGCTTTGCAACAGGTCAGCTAATGACTGAAGACACTTTGGTTGATGTCCCTTCGAGAATTTTTCACTCACACCGAGTCTTCTATAGCTGTGCGTGGAGTGCCAATGATTAGCGCTCAGAGCAGCGATGGTTCTTTAACGTGCCAACACCTGCCTCGACACAGGACCTCCGTTTCTAAGGCAATATCTGAAAGACCCGTGATATTCAAATTCTAAATGCCGAGCGTTTGGCGAAGAAGCGATCATTACCTAAATTGAAATCTTGAATTGATACAGACGTTCTCTCATTGAGATACAAGGAAATACACTGTTAGGCATTGGAGACTAGAACACTTGAAAGATTGATATGATTGTTTTACGTCCCGTCGAGAATTTTTCACTCATATTGAGACGTCATCAGTTGTAGATGAAGTACCACAAATTTAGACCTATGCTTAATGCTCAGGGCTGTTGCAGTGAGGGTACCAACGCCTACCGTGAATTCCGTTTTTAAGGTCATTTCCAACAGACCCACGATTCTCACCTCTTAAATGCCGTGCGTATGGCGAAGGAGCAATCACTACCTATTTTTACGTCTTAGGTTTTACGCGGCCATGGAACGAGCGGCGGGGGGGGGGGGGGGGGGGGGGGGGGGGGGGGGGTGGGGGGGGGGGGGTCGAACACTCTAACCACTGAGCTACCGCGATCAGTCACTTGGAAGAAGATCAGAGTGAACTCCCTTCTTTATCATTATAAAAGGTTGTATACTGATGCAATAAAACATCTTGGTACGGATCAATACATTCATTGAGTTTAGAAAATAGACCTTGCCAAAAGGGATGTTTCAGTAACAGGAATATGATTACCAATGGTTACAAATCTACAATCAACGTTTTCAAGGAGACTTCCATAAAATCATCCCCCAAAAATGTAGTCATTTTATTTCGTGGGCGCTCAATTTTCGAGAAGTTTGAAGATGTGCATCCGTTTCTTATAGGACCTCCCCCCTCCCTCCCCCACTTTGCTTCCAGCAAATTCATTGGCTGTATTCATTTGACTGTGGAGCAGGAAATATGTAGACTTCGCGTCTTACTATATTAGTTTAAAGGGAATTAATTCGCACTTGCGCCTTAAGTCAGAAGGTCTATACTTGGAATAAATATCTTAAATTCCATACTTCAAAATTTTTTGTCTTATTTCAGCTACAAATAGCTACATTTAAAATCCGATATCAAGTCTTGGTAGAAACGGTTCTTATATCCACGTATATCAAAATACACACAAACGGTTCTTATATCCATGTATATCAAAATACACACAGTGTGACTGCGATTGGTTTTCAAGGAGAATGCTCCAGGTTGTGAAAATTGTTACCTATTAGAGAATTTACGGATATTCCTTATTATCGATGAGGGGCCTCCGTGGCCGACTGGTAAGAGCATCCCTCTCAAAACTACGATATATGTGAGAAAAATTGCCAGTTTACTTTCAGAAGGTCGGTGGTCTCCTCCCGAATACATTGTATCTGGGTTCTCTCTTCCACCAATAAAAACTGGACGCCACCAGATAACTGAAAAATTGTTGAATGTGGCGGAAAACAATAAACAAACAATCAATATTCTCGATGGCACTTCAAGAATTTCCAAAATTCACAATGTTTCAAACAGTAGTAAATAAAAAAAAACAACACACCTACACATCCTTCTGATGGATATTTTATTTTTGAAGAACGACAATAACAAATATATGTTTGATGCATGAAAGACAATGGACAACAATTAGTGTCTGCAGACATTATACGTACAAGTATCTCACAGATATCCTTGTCTGAAGCGTTAACTGTGGCCTTGTTTAAATAACTACTTAATATCTGTACATACTTAATGGTTATTCAAACAAAACTTCCCGTCCAAACATTGTCAGTACAGTATGTTTTAGAGAATCTGCAGCGATTAACATCCAGTTAGCGTCAATAAAAGAGGAATGACACACCAGTGGCATTTCGATTGGATGTAAAGTGGAGGATATGTGCAATAATTTTTTTTAAATTGATAACGTTCGTATCTACCTTATCTAGTTAAAGAATGCAGGTTTAGTATGAAGAGATCTGGAAAGAAAAAAAAACCAAAAAAAAAAAACCAAACATCCCTCCTAGCTAGACTCCAAACCACGAACCACAGATCAGCAGTTGACTGAGCTAGGTGAATAGAAATGTGCTGTTGATATTTATACTGTCCTTCAAGTTTCAATAGGAAGCCATCCACTGTGACGCTCTGCTACTCCTCTTTAAGGGTGAATAATGCTGCAGCTGACTGTAGATTTACTTGAGCAAAATTGTCACACACACACACAATAAAAATGCTTTTGTATATTACTCGAAACGTTTCTTCAATTCTTCAGGAGTATACTCTGGAAGAATTGAAGAAACAAGTCGAGTATATACTTAACCGGCTTTGAAATATTTTTGTTATACTACAACTTATATATATATATATATATATATATATATATATATACTTATATACTTATATATATATATATATATATATATATAGATATATATATCTATCTATCTATCTATATATATATAGAGAGAGATGTTGTTTGCTATATAATTATTGAATGACTGTTACATATGTGAATATAATCACCAAATTAATCATTAAATTAATCAAGATGAAAAGGTTTCTACAATTCGTTCTTGGATAATGTTACAGAAGGTTAGAGTAATGTGGACTTCAAAAGAATTGGAAGGGGGTACTTATCACGAAGAAACTAGAATGTTACTACTAACACATGGTCAGAATATCAAAAGGAGTTCCTAATGTGATCTAAAAATAGTCGTCGAATTAGCGAATTATTTATATACACCAGTGATTCTATTCATTTAGACCACCACCTCAGTCAAGCTTCATTGAATAATGTCTAGACCATGTTGTTTCTTAAAGCAGTCAAATTACATGTATTACGTGTGAGACAGAAGGCGATAAATTCACAAACAATGTGCGACTGTGTAATAGCTGCTGATTCTTTCCATTTCACAAGCTGAACATCAAATAAATAAATCAACGACAAAAGCCCACCTTATTTATCCCTCGTACTTACATAATTATTTGTATCTCGACGCCATATTCTAATCCCCCCCCTTTTTTTAGGGACATACGCGACGTTTCTGACATTTTCTCTAAAATCATTTTTTTTTCCCATCTCGATATGAAGAGTTCCTGAATGATTTCCGAAATACATTTAAATTTTATATTGTAATAATATTATCATACTTTGTATGTAGTGGCCAAAGTAGCTAAGTTTTTTTTTTTGTTTGTTTGTTTTTTTATCTACCTAGTAATGCAAAGGTCCCAGGTTTGATACCCGATTGTTCAAAAGACTTTTCTCTCCTTTAAATTTGTTACAGTAATGTATATTTGTACAACTTACTGCATATGAGCTGACTTTACAAAATATTTACTTGCTACAAACACAATCTATCAAAATATTCTAGTTCTAAAACAAATATGGTAATATACCCCATAATTTTGTTTTGTAGAATCGAGATAGAATGCAAGCCAATTACACGTAGAATGTCACGAAAAATTAAATATTATTGAGAAACGTCGCATATGTTTCTAAGTGAGTACATTTTAATATCATACATAACTTCCACACATCAGGCAATCACACGGGTAAAAAAAAAAATCATAAAGAACACTGTCCAACAAATTAGCTACTGTCGTGACACGTAAAATGACTCATATTTTAAAATCCTGATACTTATTTTTCCAAATAAATTATCAATACTTCATGATAAATATAAAAAAAATCATATTCATGATACCGAAGACACTAGTCAACCTATAAGCAATAAAAACCCCAGGTATTCATACCTGTGCTTACGCAGTACAAACACTTAACAACTTCAATGCAAGGTAACTAAATTGCGTCACGTAATTTGTGACAACAGTACTAAATAAATCACACACATACACTTGCACACTGTCACAGTAGAACACTAAATAAATCACACACATACACTTGCACACTGTCACAGTAGAACACTAAATAAATCACACACATACACTTGCACACTGTCACAGTAGTACACAGGAAATCAGACTAGACAGATCATAAAAAGACAACAAGTCCCGAATACTGGGGACTCCTCCACTAATGGTTAGGGCTTCCACAAGTACGCTGTTGGACGTTCTTCACCAGCACCATATACAGTTAATGTCCAAAAACATTCCCTACAGCATCATTCAATACACGTACTTGTATACGGAAGTCTTGTATCCCATAGTACAATCGCTCTCCCACGTTCAGAATTGCTACGGTGTACTTGTTTTCCTACTGTATCACTGATGCGTCAATATTGATATGCCGTTATCTGTTGTGGCTATTTCTGTACATAGATAGAGCTGTCAATCACTATCGCTGTCACTCAGTTCAAGATCTTTACCTGTGTTGAGAAAGTACTGAGTCAGAAACTTACGTATTACATGTACCAGTCTGTTATCACAAAGGGTGACGTTGGCTCATACCCAAGTACGAACTCTGGTTACCCGAGTTGCAATCGAACGGACCGAGGTTCAACTCTTATATGACGTACTGTGACATTTGAACTCTACCCATCTTACCCTGTCTTTCACAAGAGTCAGCATGGTAATACATGTTACTGCGAATGTGTCAAGTTTTCAAACGATAGATGTGAATGGTCGGAGTATTATACGTGAAAGTAAGAAAGAACGTTGGGAGATTTCTCCTGCTACATTTATCTCCGATATGAATCATAGTCGCCAAGGGACAGTGTATTAAGCATTCGGTAATTCTCCAGTTTGTGCCTGTGTTACATTATACTATTGAATGCATATTGCAACAAGAAAACTTATTGACGTCAAATTGGGTCGCAAGTACTTGGTACAGTAACCATCCAATCTATGTAAAGTGAAAAATTGGAGATAACAAACACTGATCACTGTCACAGGATACAAATTGAGAGTAGCCTAAACAGGGACCTCTGCACAGACGTCAGATCAGATGTGTAGGAGTAAGCAGTCCTTGTTAACTAGCAAAACCATGTGAAGCAAACCATTTTAGAAACCTTCGTTTTCGTCTAGAGGCTTATTTATTTTTTTCATGCATTAGTCCTTCACTATATCTGGGTCCAATAAAAAAAAGGACGCCACCAGATAACTAAAAAATGTTGAGTGTGGTGGAAAACAACAATAAATCAATCAATCCTTCACTATAGTTCATTCTAGCAGGCTACAGATATTGTACAACTCACTATGTCCTAGTGTGTTCATCGTAGGCCTTCAAATATCAAGTTATGGACTGAATAGGTTTCATTAGATTTAGTCAAATCATTCTTAAAATCAGTTCTATATTGTGGCATAGCTTCCTGCTGAGGTAATGATGATAAGGTTTGGCAAATGATGTCTATAGGCCCCATACATGTAGTATTCAATTTATGAGCCAGACAAAATTCTATCATATCAAAAATCACAGTCTACTACTGACACAAGTTCTGCAGGGGCATGTTGTGCAGTGGTTAGGATGAGAATAAAGTCCTCAATTCTCAGTGCAGCAAGGTCAATTTACCATAGAGGTAGCATCCCACCACATTTCCTCTATATCAACTCTACTACATTCATGAAAGGGCACCAGCAATGGACTGGGATTGCATCAGTCGTAGACTATGATTTTTGCATATTGTAACAACTCGTTAAGCAAATATCATTTCTGTACTTTGAAAGAAATAAACAATATACATTTAATAGTATATGATCAACATATAAGAAATATTTTGCTAATGTGTGTAATTTGATATGTTAAGGCTAACTGAACTGAAAGGAGAATAGCATATAGGAGAGGTTACAGTGCTCATACAGCTAAATACATATAGAGCTGAGCATCGTCCTTATCAACAGTCAGAGCTGTACACAGGGGTTTGATTGGAAATTGTTAAATACGATTGCATTATCATTTGTGAGTTATTGAGGATCTTGCTATGTATGGTTAACTTTAACAATTTAACGAATTTCAGGAAAAAATAACTACTTTTAGTTTAAAACTCTGACACTAAAAGAAGAAATTGCTTTTTAAATTCTCAAATGAACATGAATAAATACAGCCTGGATATACCATTTTAAATTTTTCAAATTTGACCTGTGATATTTACTGGTTGTTTTTTTTGTTTATTTGTTTTACGTCCCCTCGAGGATTTTTGACTCATACTGAGACATCGCCAGTTATAGGTGAAGTTACACAAATTTAGACCTATGCTTAATGCTTTGTGTCCAGAGTCATAGCAGTGAGGGTTCTTTAATGTGCCAATGCCTGCCTAGACCTCCGTTTTTAAGGTCGCATCCAAAATACCCATGATTCTCATTTCTAAATTCTGAGCATTTGGCAATGGAACAACCATTACCTACATTTACATCTTAAGTCTGATGTGGCCAAGACAACAGCAAGACACAAACTCACAACCCTCTGGTTATGAAGCAAAATTCTCTACTAATGAACTACCCAAATAAACTGATCGCTGCATATGATGTTATCTATAACATGATAAATGTTGAAAGCTACCCTGTGTTCTTCAATTATAAGTGAAAGCTGGTCACTCAGTAACATTGCTGACACAATGTCTGACACAACAACAAAGGTTGATAATTTGACCGCACAATACCAGTATGTGTTGTTACTTTGATACTTACCAAGGATATTGGAGGACGGGGCGGAATGGAAGAAAGACTGACCCTGGGAGGCAAAAAGTCCTTGTCCAGATTTTCCTATAATGGTACATGCCAACACTTTTACCAAGAAAACATACAAAACAGTTTAAAAGGGATATGGACATGATTTTGATGTAAAATAAAAATTATTGAATATTAAATAGTAATATAGTAGTACAATGCATTTGATAGGTACAAATTATAGCTACAAACATAAATTTCATAAACTGATGCAAAGACATATTTCAGAATGTAAATGTTTTCTTTTCAAAGCTAGGACTGAGTCTGTTAATGTTTACATGGTCCATATGATTCAGCTGCAGGCATCCACATCCGCTGCCAGAGTTGACAGCTTCTGAGAAAAGAGCTTTTACAATGAAAAATTGTCAGTTCTTACTTCATTTTGCTTGCTCCCTAAATTGATTTCGCAATAGTCTATGTTAAAATGCTGCACGATACTGACATAATTCAAGAGAAATCTTGGCGTGTTCCTATCTCTGCACATGGTTTACAAGCATTAATTTGCTTATAGTCCTATGAAACACACATGCATTCTGCTCACTCTAATATAAATTAGCATCATGTTTACAAACACATTGTAAGGAGCCAGGTTTATTTAAATACAAAGTGAATCTTGTGTAAAACTATTTTTAATCCACTTCATTACAAAAGATCTTTATTTCTGTAAAAAAAACCTGTCAATTTCAATTGATCAAAAATCATGTCCATGGCTCTTTAAGCAATTCTTATTGTAGCATCTTCTACTGATCTTGTATGTCCTTATTTTATTAAGTCAATAATTTTCATGTAGCAGAACTTCATTGTAATAGCTTAAAAGGCATCAATACATCATTGACCCCTTTATGACACTCAGCATTTATTTTTGAGCACCAACTGTACAGTACATGTATATAGCAGCTACTTCCGCATGAAAACTTTTGTACAACCCTTTAGAAATAAACATATAACTGGATTGAGCATCTACAGTGTCACAAATCAAGTGATGTAAATTTGTTTACATCGGCAAATGACTCGCTTGGCAGGGAAAACGTAGGTAAATGTATGCAGCCCTTGTGTGATAATTGTTGCAACCTTTTGCTCTGCCTGCTGTGCAATCATAACCTTTAGAAAATTCCTTACCAACAAATTTCAGGACATGGAGACCAATGTCACAATTTTTTTAGTTATTTTCTTGTGTACTACATCAGGGCCTGTAGCTTTAGTAAGAATATTTATAAAAACTATGTACATTGTTTAATCCCTAATAGAAAAGCATTGTGGGTATGCTGCGGCAGAAATGACATCAATAGAAAGGTATCCAAAAAAGAATGTACTTCAATATTGTTTCTGAAAAAATAACTGTAAGCATGTTAACAAATTCTTTAGAACTTTGATCACATGGTGGTAACATATTTTCCGACAGAATAAACCCACAAAACTTGCGATCTACTTACCATTACTTGTTTTAAACTCGTCTTCTGAGTCACTTGCTGAGTTATCTGAGTCACTGGATGATTCATCACTGCTACTTATAAATCCAATGCAACCTAAATATCAAAAACAAGTATTAGAAATATGTAAAAAAGGACTAATCATATGCCAGAAATATGTCTGAAGGACCAATTACCTACCATAAATGTAGGATATGGACCAATCACACACCAGATAAATACTTGATAAAAATACTGAGCTTGTTTTAACAACTGCAAATTCTAGTAGAAAATGAAAAAAAAATGAATGTAAAAATATCAATCAAATTTCATCAATGGCATATACCCCCTCCCTCCCTGTGCAGTGAAGTTAGGCCAAGTTCTTACTTTGTTCTGATTTCTGCGAGTCCTCGTTTTTTGGATCGTCGTGTACAGGGGTCACAGTGGGGGAATCCATTGGGGGCGATGGGGGGCTCACATTGTTGGGGACTGTGGTCGCAGGTTTTTGTTTCACCGGTGACCTCTTGTTAATGTCAACTGGGGTCAAAGGTCGACTGTTTTGTGTTATCTTACTACTGCCCTCCATTCTAAAAACATGTAGAATTTATCAAACATTACCATAGCATAATAGTTCTGCACAGTTGTGACGTTTTCTTTTTTACATCTCTCACATTTATGATTTAATTTTCTTCATAAATTTAATGGGGTTCGGTGTTCACAATTCTGTATAATGCAGGTTTTTCCAAATTTAAAATTTGTAACAAGGATATTTATATGATTGCCTGTATCTGTATTACATGACATGGTAATTAGATATCATGTAAATTACAGTGAAATTTGTATGAATGTACCTAATTCACCACAAAAAAAAATATCAATAAAATCTTTAGTTTATAAATTTGGTATATAGATTATATATTATTGTTTAATGGTTATTTTCTGCAGCTGTCCATATTTTGTGGACAGGAAAAATTATCAAAATTTACAATCGCAAAAAAATATATTGAGTAATAAAAGTATAGATAGGTATAATGCATCTGCAGAAATTGGAAACATAAAATATAATTTGCTACCTTTTAGGAACTGAATTGCGAAAATTTCCACCCACAGAAAATACCCGTTATGCAGTATAATGATATACAAAATAAACACTAACAATACCTCACATTAAGCAACACAAACCTTGTCTTTTTCAGGTTGACAGTGTTAGAAAGTCTCTCTAGTGTAAACGTGCCGGTCTGATGATCTATAATTAAAACACACTCCTTGGGACTGGGGCGTTTGTTGCCTTTATACATTGTGTGAGAGGTACCTGAACCCTGAAAATTCAAATGGAATCAAAAAGTGATCAACAAATACTAATACAAATTGATACAGAGACATTTCTTTGACCTTCAATCCCTCCCTCTCCTAGTTCCACCTACCTCTCACCATGTGCTCTTATGTTTATGATGTTAATGAAAAAAATTACATACATATTAATCCCCCCTCCCTGACCTCACCCTTTCTCCATTTATCATAACCACTCCTTCACAAAGTCAGACAGATAGATACACAGGTAAATCATTGATGTACAACATGGCTTACAACTGATTACTTAAACGTGTCCTGTACTCTGATGTGTGACATAATGACTGTTCTTTTTTTCTGCATGGAACATATTGCTAGGCAGGTTGTTAACCTTGACATCTGACAGACTGATTGTTATGTAGTGCCTTGTGACAGACTGATTGTTATGTAGTGCCTTGTGACAGACTGATTGTTATGTAGTGCCTTGTGACAGACTAATTGTTGTGTAGTGCCTTGTGACAGACTGATTGTTATGTAGTGCCTTGTGACAGACTGATTGTTATGTAGTGCCTTGTGACAGACTGATTGTTATGTAGTGCCTTGTGACAGACTAATTGTTGTGTAGTGCCTTGTGACAGACTGATTGTTATGGAGTGCCTTGTGACAGACTGATTGTTATGGAGTGCCTTGTGACAGACTGGTTGTTATGTAGTGCCTTGTGACAGACTAATTGTTATGTAGTGCCTTGTGACAGACTGATTGTTATGTAGTGCCTTGTGACAGACTAATTGTTGTGTAGTGCCTTGTGACAGACTGGTTGTTATGTAGTGCCTTGTGACAGACTAATTGTTATGTAGTGCCTTGTGACAGACTGATTGTTATGTAGTGCCTTGTGACAGACTCATTGTTATGTAGTGCCTTGTGACAGACTAATTGTTCTGTAGTGCCTTGTGGCAGACTAATTGTTATGTAGTGCCTTGTGACAGACTCATTGTTATGTAGTGCCTTGTGACAGACTAATTGTTCTGTAGTGCCTTGTGGCAGACTAATTGTTATGTAGTGCCTTGTGACAGACTAATTGTTGTGTAGTGCCTTGTGACAGACTAATTGTTGTGTAGTGCCTTGTGACAGACTGACTGTTATTTCGTTCTTACCTCAACATGTGACAGACTGAATGTTATTTTGTTCTTACCTCAACATGTGACAGACTGAACATTACTTAATTTCTCACCTAAATGTGTGGCAGACTGTTATTTAGTTCCTTACCTCGACGTGTGACAGACTGTTATTTAGTTCCTTACCTCGATGTGTGACAGACTGTTATTTAGTTCCTTACCTCGACGTGTGACATACTGTTATTTAATTCCTTACCTCGACGTGTGGCAGACTGTCATCTAATTCCTTACCTTGACGTGTGGCAGACTGTCATCTAATTCCTTACCTTGACGTGTGGCAGACTGTTATTTAGTTCCTTACCTCAACGTGTGGCAGACTGTCATCTAATTCCTTACCTTGACGTGTGGCAGACTGTTATCTAATTCCTTACCTTGACGTGTGGCAGACTGTTATTTAGTTCCTTACCTCGACGTGCGGCAGACTGACTGTTACTTGGTGCCCCTCCCCAACATCCACTATTCCTTGTTGTGTTGCATCAACAGAAGCTGGCATAAAATCATCTGTAAATATAAGAACATGTTAGCATGTAGGATTTGAAGTAGGAGATAATTAAAAAATATACAAAGGTCAGTGGACACTATTTACACAAGTATGTAGTCAATCACAGGGAATAATATATACATGTATGTACCTCTCACATGGGGCAATATACATGTATCTCTCACATGGGGCAATATACATGTATCTCTCCCATGGGGCAATATACATGTACCTCTCACATGGGGCAATATACATGTATCTCTCACATGGGGCAATATACATGTACCTCTCACATGGGGCAATATACATGTACCTCTCCCATGGGGCAATATACATGTACCTCTCCCATGGGGCAATATACATGTACCTCTCACATGGGACAATATACATGTACTTATTCCAGTCAATAAAATATACGTGTTTGTGACTTTCACTGGATATAATATATACATTTATCATATACTTGGTAACAATTATGCTGATTTTGCATCATGTGATATGGATGACATCACAATGGCTGATATAAATGACTTATAGGTCTGAAAACCCATATCACATATCAGACTGCCATGAATATATCCATCTGAAAATTACGTATTTGCTCGTAACTATCAATGTATCTAATTTTTATCACGGTAAATTAGGTATCAAAGTGTTTACTGTAGTAAATCAACGGAATGGAATGGAATGATTCCTGCACGAAACAGTGACTGGGTTGCACAGAATGCTGAATGGTCTGCACGGAACGCTGAATGATCTGCACAGAATGCTGAATGATCTGCACAGAATGCTGGATGGTCTGAACAGAATGCTGAATGGTCTGAACAGAATGCTGAATGGTCTGCACAGAATGCTGGATGGTCTGAACAGAATGCTGAATGGTCTGCACGGAATGCTGAACACTTTGCATAGAACACTGAATGGTTTGCACAGAACAAAACAAAATGCTTTGGAGGTGTAGTAGCATGCTTCAGGGTCTGTACAACAGTATGAACTGCCACAGTTCAACAGGTTGGGAACATCACCCCTATAGCAAGACCTTGCTAATACACAATTATCCCTCTTTAGCAAGAGTAAATATATATCGTGTTTTACGTAAAAAGAAAGTGCTAAAATGTCTGAAACTATTGCAAATATGTACATCAAAACGAAAACACCCATGATATGTTTTGGATTACAGCATCCTGCCCTCATGTGCAGCAACATCGATAAAAAATTTCTTGACTATGTTATCAATTTCATCGAAACGAATGTTGAGTGTGTATCACACTTAATCAGCATTGCACAGAATTTGCCATTATTTTCAATCTGAACACCAAAACACTCGTTTATGGTAATGTTTATTTCCTTACTAAAGAGGGATAATCGCGTTGTAACAAGAAGATCTCCCATCAGAAGTGTTCCAAACCTGTTCAAGTCAGTAAACTTCATATATCATGTTACAAATTCTAAAGACTACCCTGAATCAGGAATTCTTCAAAACCACTTCAATTGATTGTAATACGATTTAATTCTGATTCTTATAGTACAGGCATTCGCCGATTTGATATCTCACTGACTAGAGATTCCGGAGGCCCGGGTTCGAATCTGGTCCATTGCTATTTCTCCCTTTCCGTTACAGTGTCGTAATTTATACATAAATCGTAAATTTAAACAATGACCCCCCCCCAACATACAGAATGGAAACCCTGCACATTTATTACTATTTCTAAGGAGAAAGTAATGTTATGTGGTTTTGGTGTACTTACAACGAAATGAATGGAAAGCAACCCGTGATCTCGGGTCAAAACTGGAACCTAACTTCAATTCATGGACTTTGTTATCTACCGGAAGTATCTTCTCTGTCATTCTGTTGATCAATTTATCATCAAAATATTAACAGTAGTGTAGAATATTAAAAACGTCACAAAAATATGTCAACAGCTGCTAATTTTTGTCCATGACTATATTCGACGTACGTCTTAGCCTGATTCCCGAGGCCTTCCGATGTTCAAATTATTTGATACCGAGCCCGACTAGTTAAACCTATTACAGTCAACTCCACTTGTATAATATTGAAATAGAAGTACAAATAAATCCCAACAACATTATTCATATAGTTTAGCATTGGTTATATTGAAATATCAGATATAATGAACAATTCAATTCAGTTTGGTCCCCTGAATTTCAGTATATCCGGAGTATTAAGAGACATTCGCGACAAAACACCAGATGGTGGTTTGCGAATTAATGATAGAAGAAGACATTTTGGGGGTATCATTTTTAAACT
>JAMZEH010000082.1:2285000-2337186 GCA_024699665.1 Ostrea denselamellosa | reverse complement strand
TATTACAAAATGATGAATAACTTTTTATAAACATGATACTTTTTTTCGAACTCCGAAACTAAATTGTGCTTACATGTTTGTTATGTTTGCCCACGTGACATTCTAAATTCCCTTTAATTACACTCCTTATCTCTTCTACCTGCTCTACCAGAAGAGCGATCTCTGCCTCCAACCAATTCTTCTTTCTTAATTGTTACAATATCCATCCATTTTCGTCTGCTACAGCTTTTACTGCGCATGAGCAGATGTCGGTAACTACAGGCCGAGAAAAACTTAACGATTGTTTTAGTCTTACGACAATGTTGAGATCTTACGATAGCGTTCGTAAATAGCTTGGAAGTTTAATCGTCCGCATATCTTAAGTTTAAGTCGTAATCGTAATTGTAAGATTTTTTGTGAATAGATACCCTGAGCGCTAGGCTATGCCTAAATTCGTGGTACTTCACTTACACAGGGTGACGACTCGTTTTTAGTGAAAAATCCTCGACGGGACGTAAAACAAATACCTAACCAACCTTTTATGGCATTGACTTAGGATATCAATTTGGGTCTTATGAGTGTAATATCGGGACTCACTACCGCCCATCTCTAATTTAAGATGGGGATGGTTGATTGATTGTCCCGCACGAGAATCTTTCACTCATATGGAGACGTCATCATTGCCGGTGAAGGGCTGCAAAATTTAGGCCTATGCTCGGCGCTTGCGGCCTTTGAGCAGGGAGGGATCTTTAACGTGCCACACCTGCTGTGACACGCGACCTCGGTTTTTGCGGTCTCATCCGAAAGACCGCCCCATTTAGTCGCCTCTTACGACAAGTTAGGGCTGTAGAGTATCTATTCTAACAACCCGGATCCTGACGGGGTTATCAAACTACGAAAAATTAATCATAATAGTTATTTCTATTAAATATAAAATTCCTTACATATTTAATTACATTATATCATTTTTTTTTGAGGTACAAATGGAATGAAATTACACGTTATTTGGATAGGCTAATTTTTTTTTTCTTTAATCATACTGTATATATATTATTACAATATATAAGGAAGTTTTCAGAATTTTAACTGAACTTGCTTTGCACATAACAATCGTAAAGAGTATCAAACACATAGCATTTGATTTTTTTTTCTGAAAGGGGGGGGGGGGGTGAGAAAGATGTTATCTAGGATTCTTGACATTCAAAAGATTGATTGATTGATTATTTATTGTTTTCCACCACACTCAACATTCAAAAGAAGAAAATTTGGACCAAAATAATAATAGTAATAAAATAAGGAAATAAATGAACACAAAAACAAATTGTTCTCGATTCCAACCTTCAAAATCCTTAAATCCCCCCCCCTTCTTTTTCCGGACCGGTCGCGGTAGCTCAGTGGTTAGAGCGTTCGCTTCGTAACCGGGAGGTCGTGAGTTCGAGCCCCGCCCTTGCCATGGCCACGTCAAACCTAAAACGAAAAATAGGTAGTGATTGCTCCTTCGCCAAGCGCTCGGCATTTAGAAGTAAGAATCACGGGTCTTTCGGATATGACCTTTAAAACGGAGGTCCCGTGTCACGGTAGGCGTTGGCCCGTAAAAGAACCTTCACTGCTGCGGGCCTGAGCGCTAAGCATAGGTCTAAATATGTGGTACTTCACCTACAGCTGGTGACGTCTCAATGTGAGTGAAAAATTCTCAACGGGACGTAACACAAACAAACAATCTTTTTTTCGGGGGGGGGGGGGGGGGGGGGGGGCTTCATCCTACAATTCATCAGTTCTACAATGATTTGTCAGCCAATGTATCTTACTTTAAGAAGTAAACTAATGAATGAAGTAAATAAAATAAAAATTATGGAAAATCAACTTTATTAAAATCAAGTGCCGCCTCTCTGGTTTAACATGCCGGAGTATAAGATATCTTGTAAGGATATCGAATGGGAATGGGACAGTAATTACCCAGTAAAACAACTTTTTGGAGACTAAGAACGGCTTTCTCTTAGGTCCATGCTATGTGCAGTATGATCATACTATATACTACTCAAAGTTTGATAAGGATCATATTTTTCAGCACTTGCAAAACTTTCAACAAAGGTGAATGACAACCAACACAGAGTGATTTATGTTCAGAAATGTTTACTTCAAGAAATTGTGACAGAAAAATTTGGCAAACATGACATTTCATCGCATGCTCCTAAGGTAAAGGGAGAGTACCCTGAAAAGCATGGTAATTTCATGATCACGGAATTGTTTAAACTCTGCACATTCCATTTCACACTGCACAAACAAGTGTCAATAGCGGGTATGGCCTCCGTTAGCTCCAATGACAGCTTGGCAACGTCGTCTCATGCTTCCAACGAGGTTTTGAATGGACGCAAGAGAGATAGTGTTCCATTCTTGGATCAGAACATTTTCAAGTTCCTGGAGGGTGGCTGGTTGTACAGGACGACGTGAAATCGCTACCTGAAGCATATTCCAGACATGCTCGATAAAGTTGAGGTCTGGAGAACGAGCTGGCCAGTCCATACGAACAATTGTCTCACGTTCCAGGTACTCGTCCACCACCCTAGCACGATGTGGACGTGCATTATCGTCCATGAGGATGAAATCAGGACCAACAGCACCAGCATATGGTCTCACGTACACATCCAGGACTTCATCCCTGTAGCGCACTCCGGTCATCGTGCCTCGCATTAGGACATGGAGATCAGTTTGTCCAGCTCGACTGATTCCTCCCCAAATCATCAACGACCCACCACCATATCTGTCATGTTCAGCAACATTAGCGTCCTGATATCGTTCTCCTGCCCTTCTCCACACTCGTGCACGACGATCTGTGAAGTCAACACAAAACCTCGACTCGTCTGTGAAAAGTACAGGGGCCCAATCAGCAACCCTCCAATTCACATGAGCCCTGGCCCAATTCAAACGATCTTGTGTGTGTCGCTGAGTAAGAGGGATGCGAATACAAGCTCTCCGGGAACGAAGACCACCTTTATGAAGACGATTACGCACAGTTTGCGTGGAAATGTTAACTCCAGTTGCATTCAGAAGATCATTTCTAAGCGCAGTCGCCGTTGCAAACCGATGACGTCGTGCTGAAATCAAGAGAAAACGGTCATCTTGCTGCGTGGTGGACCTTTCTCTGCCGCCTCTATGTCGATGAGAAGCTGAACCATGAGCTTGATACCGGTTCCAAGCTCTGCAAACAACGCTCTGACTGACACCCAATAGCTCTGCAACGTGACGTTGTCTTGCACCATTTTCGAGCATTCCTATGCATCTGGCCAATTCTTCAATAGTCAAACGACGTCTTTGACGTTGTGGAGGCATTTTCATAGAGTAACAGTGACTTAAACGAGGTCAGATGTAAAGACAATGGCCAAATTCAATCAACGACAAGCACTCAGAAATGTGAATAATGTGGGTACCATGCTTCACGTGCTACTCATGATCACTGCAGCATGCATTTCCCTACCTAACCTGTGTTTTGAGGCTCAAGAGGGGTCAGTCCAACACTATGATGAAATTTGCGTGTCTTATCAATTCATATATTGATTTTATAATGTAAGAACTATATGATCCTTATCAAACTTTGAGTAGTATATTATGAATATTAGTATCTCGCCAGTGGTCATCTCAAAAGCTTGCAGAAATTAGAAACAGACCATTCAGAATGATTTTTAAAGGTGATCGGTGGGGAAATCACCTATTTTGAAAGTATAATTGGTGCTAAAACATTTTTTTGTTTTCATTTTTTTCACGGGAAAAGGGGTATGCAAGTAAAATCTATACATGTTCTCCACATTTCAGGTGCTTGTGCACTAAACTACTCCTGGAACTACACAAGTACTAGTGTCTGTGACAGCTTTGTAAGAATATGAAAAAACTGCATGGGAGATATTGGCAATAATATCACCGAGGAATTATGATGTCCATCTGCATGCATGGAATGGGAGAGAGGATATATCACTGAACTACATGCATAGAAAAGTGTATGATATATCCACGTTTTTTACCTGTGAGTTACCTGGGTTAGAGTAGGTCCTCAGTACCCTTTGCGGACAATGATCAAAAGACCCATGACATGTAATATAAAGAACAAAACAATCGTTATTTCTACTTGGATCAACAAGTCGGGAAAAAAATGAATATTCGTTAGGTTCTGTGATTACAGTCGTGGTCTGTAAAGCGTTTCAAAATACGTATATTTAAACAATATCAATAAGAAAGAAAGTGATTGTCGTTGTTACCGATGTAAACAATAAAGAATCGGAAGATGAGCGAGACTGAATCTGTAGATGTAGAGAGAGAAGAGCTGGGAAAATACGCTGATCTATTTTCACTTGGTATTTACTTCTTATTTTTACATTTTTTATGTTCAGCAGGTCCCCCCTTATCAACCTGTTATAATCAGCATTCCCATTTTCATATTGACCATAAACAAATTATGTGTCTTCATGTGCCCATAATTATTTCGACAGTCTATCAACACGTGTCAGTTTTAACTGAGTAATTCTCCACAAATTTTATCTGTACCATTAAATCTTCATTCATAGCTTAATATCTTCAAGACGGGAATAAGGATCTATTTCCATTAGCAATACATTGAACATGGCGATGTAAATTTACAATGCACATGGGCGCCGCTATTACCGGGTCCTGCTTTTGACCGTGACGTCATATATCGATATGCAAATAATCAGAAAGTGTTGTAACCATGTCTGTTTTAAAATAAAGATTATTTTATTTGTTGTCACATTATATGGAACATCGTCAAATCCATAATATGATTTCAATTATGTGTTAAAAAGTGAGTTGAAATAATTAGGCCATTTTCTGTGAAAACTTGATGAAGTGACATATTGGTTTAAAGCTCATTTTGATTGAAATCAAGTGATGATATTGCCAGTGTATATCATATTACGATTTGCTTACAAAATTATATACACATGTCAGCTCTCATGAGAACAAACGAAATGTATACAATAGAACAAAACAGTGGAAATTCAGACCCTGTTGAATTTAGGACATTTGACCATATACTGTACCTGAACTTATTATTATTATTATTATATTCACTTATATAGCGCAAAATTACGCATATGTTTTTTTTCACCTTGGGATTTTGTAGAGGTGGCCAAACCAGTGAGGTTATCACTTCATTTGATTGTCCAACGACACCTCTCCCCAGAGGCCAGGAACTGGGGTCACGATAAAATGTAAGATATGGTTATTGTTGTAGAGAGGCTCTGGTTTAAGTTCTTAGTGAATACAGATTATTAATGCTGCTAGAGGTATTCCACATGTGCATGAAGAGTCGGCCTATTCAGAAAGTTTTTACAGAAACAGCTATAGCTTGGTTACTTTAGATGTAGTTGGAACATATAATGTAAATGAAGTTGAAGATAAAATCGGTATTACATGTTTTTCTACATTTATGGATTTTTGGAGGCAGTCTGAAAAAAAAAAAATTCTGTAGGTCAGACCACAAGAGTGCAGGACCAAACTTCCTGCAGAACCTCGTTCATTTTGAGCTTTCAATAAATAAAAAAATTGGAAATAATTGTCCAGGCCATCACTTTAGATAGTATATCAAAAGTTTTGGATGGGAGAATCAAAATTTGTTAGAATGAAATATTTGTAATATAAGTTTTTTGTTGTAACAATTTCAGATGTCTTTTTAAAGCAATGGCATACGGTCATTATGGCTCAATGGTCAGTACATTTGCTTCAAGCCCTGCTAATACCTCTGCCATTTTAATCAGGTAGTGACTGCTCATATGCCAAACGCTCGGCAATTAGAAGTGAGAGCTGACAGTCCTCTGAAAAACCAAGGTCCAATGCCATGAAAGATGATGACACAGTAAAAAAAACCCTCATGTTAGAGACCTTCATTTGTGGCACTTCAGTTACATAATTATGGCGACACTATGATAAGTGTGAAAAATTCTCAAAAGGACGTAAAGCAAGAAAGGCTTCTGGACTTCTGAATGGGTTCTCTGTAGATGCAAAAGCCTAATTTAAGGCAATATATCCTAGATATATTATTAAACAACTGTTTTACTTTTTTATATCAGTCTAGAAGCTCTTCAAAAAATCACCCACCTGCGACTAGATAGAGAGAACATTTCTGAGATTGACGGCTTAGAGTTACTTGGCGAGAAAGTCAGTAATGTCTATCTCCAGTATGTAAGTACCCAAACATGACAGCTGTTCTTTGGAAATAATACTGTGTACAGCCTAATTTTTAGTCCACAGTTTTTATTCATTATTTTTGTTGTACACCAAAATCATGAAATTAAAACTTTAAGTATCATATAATCCAACCATAACACTAATCATCAATAAAAAAAAATGTTAATTCGACAGAGAAATGTTAATTCAAAGTAAAAAATGTTAATTCATCATGAAAAAAAATGTTATTTCAAAGTAAAAAATGTCAATTCAATATAAAAATTAAATTCAGCAAAAATATATATCCATAGTATTCAAGATATCGGTGTTTGAGATGTTGAAGTAGATATGCATGTTCTAATTAACGCCTCCGAGTATGTAGGCATAATTGTATTTTTAACATATTATAATTAAGGATGGTAAACTATTTACTTACTTTGATAGAGACAATTACCCTTGATGAACTACATGAATTTTCATAACGTACTGGGAGAAATTTTTATAGGGATAGTATCAAAAGTTGAATAAATCTGTTATTGTTTGCTGTAGAATCTAACCATAAATGTCACATATCATGCCATTGAATTTGTTTGATTCTCACAAATAAGCAGTTATTAAGTTTCACACGTGTCTCACATCAGTAGGTTTTTTTTTTAAAATATGAAAACTGTACTTTATCAACATATAAAGTGATATTTATTTATGTATAATCTCATTTTCTTTCAACAGAATAAAATCAAACAGATAGAGAATTTTGAGTGCCTGAAGAATCTGCAGTTTTTGACGCTGTCTGGGAACCAGATACAATCTGTAGAAAACCTCAAACACCTACAGAAGCTCTTCTTTCTGGATCTTTCCTTTAACCTTATAAATGATTTTGATATAGGTAAGGAACAGCTTAGAAAATGACCTTAATAAATATATTGAAAACCCAAATAAATGACCTTGAAAAAGTTAATAAATAACCTTTTAAATGACTTCAATATTATAAGTTATGAACATTCTAGTAATGGAGTTTGATATGAGTAATGAAAAGGCTAATAGATGACCTTGATAAAGGTAATATATGACCTTGATATTGAACACCCTAATAAATGACCTCGATAAAGTTAAATTAATTTGATTTAAGTAATAAACAATTTAATGAATGACCTTTTTATTGAAAACCCTAACAAATGACCTTGACAAAGGTAATTACCTTATAAATGACTTCAATATTACAGGTAGTGAACAACCTAGTAAATGACCTTGATATGAGTAATGAACAAACTTGTAAATGACCTTGATAAAGATTCTGAACAGCCTTGTAAATGACCTTGATGAAGGTAATTAAAAACTTATAAATGACTTCAATATTATAGGTAATGAAAAGCGTAATAAATGATCCTAATTAAGCTAATAAAAAACACTGTAACTGACTTTGATACAACTAATAATCAGCCTCGTAAATTTACATTTCAATAAATTTCTTGCAAAGTGTAGTCATGTTTATACAGACATCATAACCAGGTATATGAATTTTATTTAAAATTACTGAAGACATTACTGACTGACATAATTAGCAGAGACATTATTGACTCATAATTAGTATTGGTTGATTGTTATTTTCTGCCACACTCAACAATTTTTCAGTTATCTGGTGGCATCCAGTTTTTTATTGGTGGAGGAGAGAACCCAGACACAATGTACCCTGGAAGAGACCATCGACCTTCTGAAAGTAAAATGGCAAACTTTCTCGCATATATCGGCGTGAGTGAGATTCGAACCCCCGCTGATTAGAAGTGAGAGGCCTTGTGATTTTGAGCGCGATGCTCTAACCATGTGGCCATTGAGGCCCCTCATAATTATGACAAGCAAGGGGTAATGAGGATCTACTCTAACACCCCGGATCCCCACGGGGATCAGATTCTGCCGAGTTGCTTATGACTTATATGAAATTAGCTTGTATACTTTAAGTCCACTGGTATGAAATTCTGCAGATTTTATGTGACCATGGAATTAGCAGAAATAAATACCACACTTTTACAGTAAATGTATTTTGTTGTATACATGTAAATGGAATTTAATGACTGAAATTATTGATATATATACCATGATATGGAATTGAATAACTTGCAAATCATCAATTAAAGGTGAATTAATGGCTTCTTTTTCTGTTTTTCAGATGAATTTCCGATGTCTTTGATTATTCTGAATTTGAAAGGAAATCCCTGTACAAGTCATCCTGACCACAGGTAGAATAAGAACAGCTGTCTACAGTACACTGTCAGTTATTGATGTCAGTGCTGTCTACAGTACACTGTCAGTTATTGATATCACAGCTGTCTACAGTACACAGTCAGTTATTGATGTCAGTGCTGTCTACAGTACACTGTCAGTTATTGATATCACAGCTGTGTACAGTACACTGTCAGTTATTGATGTCTGTGATGTCTACAGTACACTGTCAGTTATTGATGTCAGTGCTGTCTACAGTACACTGTCAGTTATTGATGTCAGTGCTGTCTACAGTACACTGTCAGTTATTGATATCACAGCTGTCTATAGTACACTGTCAGTTATTGATGTCAGTGCTGTCTACACTACACTGTCAGTTATTGATATTAGTGATGTCTATGGTACACTGTCAGTTATTGATATCACAGCTGTCTACAGTACACTGTCATTTATTGATATCAGTTATGTCTACAGTACACTGTCAGGTATTGATATCAGTGCTGTCTACAGTACACTGTCAGTTATTGATGTCAGTGCTGTCTACAGTACACTGTCAGTTATTGATATCACAGCTGTCTATAGTACACTGTCAGTTATTGATATCAGTGCTGTCTGCAGTACACTGTCAGGTATTGATATCAGTGCTGTCTACAGTACACTGTCAGTTATTGATATTACAGCTGTCTACAGTACACTGTCAGTTATTGATATCAGTGATGTCTACAGTACACTGTCAGTTATTGATATCGGTGATGTCTACAGTACACTGTCAGTTATTGATATCACAGCTGTCTATAGTACTCTGCCAATTATTGAAATGACAACTATCTACAGTGCATGGTCACTTATTAAAATGACAGCTGTCTACATTGCAGGGTCACTAATTGAAATGACAGTTGTCTACAATTCTCTGTCAGTTATTGAAATGACAGCATTCTACCATATACTGTCAATCATTAAAATGTATTACTGACAACTGTCATCACCAAGAAGTGTGTAACTGATATTCACTATTTTGTCACTTTTTTCCGTTTTATTGAATTAATATTGTCTTAATTCAATGTTAATATGTTGTTTTGACGAAAAAAAACCCCTTATTTACAACCAATATAAGCCACTCTAAGGAAATATTAAGGTATACAGAGATATAATGGCTTTTGATTATAATTGATTGATTGATTACATATTGTTTAATACCCCGCTCGAGAGTCTTTCACTCATAAATGGCTTTTGATGAAACAATCCTGACATGTTTTTAAGCTATTTTAAACATGGTTCAAAAATACTAAAAATCTCATTTCTCCTCCACCCCTTTCCAAATGGAGTAGTTGCTCAAATCTCGACATCAATCCTCTCATTAAACAGTCTAATATTTGTATTAAAGACTCAATGGCTTCCAATCCTTTTGAAGTTTATGTGAGAAATGTCATTTATAATTTCACCATTCATAAGATATAAGCCCATGATAAATCTATACTAAGGGATGAGGAAATGAAAATAACAGTCTACTTTCTATATACTGAAATTCAATTGATCAACCTGAATTTTTCATTATATATAAAGTTAAATATAACCAATGTTGAACTGTATATATAATGTTATGTGGGATTTATTTTTATTATGATATAACAGGTAGTTCAATGTAAAGAACTTCAACAGAAGTGGAGTATAATGTATTGTTTTAGAACCATTATTTCACTAAATCACTCTTGTCCCTTCACAATTCATTGTGAGAGGGGATATAGTAATAAGACTGTGTGTTTGAGTGCATGTGTGTGTGCATGTGTGTGTGTGTGTGTGTATGCATGCGTGGGTGTGTGTGTGCGTGGGTGTGTGTCTGTGTGTGTCTGTGTAACACTGAGCTTGTAGATACTCTTTAGTTCACAGTTTTTGCTCTAATGATTTCATACTTCACATATAGCTTTCTTTTCAAGATAGAAAGAACCCTATTGACATTGGAGTCTAAAAGTCAAGGTCACTTTGGGACTTCACAGAAAAACCTTGTAGACACTCATATCAAGGGGATATATCCCACTTTGACAGACTTCTCGTTTTCCTTGAATTTTCTGCACTTGACATAACCTGATGTACATGTATCTTCAGAGGGCGGATCATTCAGGACTTGCCAAAGCTGAAGCAACTGGACGAGGTAGAGATCAGCAGCGAGGAGAAATTAGAGGCAGGGTTCAAAACTGAGGAAAGTGAAGATGAGGAGGAAGATGACGACATTGAGGAAATAGACAAGGAAATCCCCGAGAAAGACAAAGCAGAATACAAAGGTGACATTTATGTAGCAGTATTAATAGAATCATTCATTATGTAGAGTGTAGGATAGTGAAATTCCACTGCGGGGGAAAGATTCACAGCCCTAAACAATGTTTTGCCGAATCCTACACTGTGAAGGTCATGAGACGAATTTTCACACAAGTTTATAATGAAGGTCTTGATTAATTCTCTCACATTTAATAAACATACTTTAGTGCATTGATTCAGGACATTTGAGAAAATTTTAAAGTTTCTAAATCTTAATGTAAATCCAAAAACTAATTAAACATACAGAAAGGGCATACCCAGAAATGGTTTGCATGAACTTTGTAAACTAAAACAAAGGCTCCTGGGCCACAACACTTATTCGAGTCAACCTGGTTCTGCTGTTCTTCAGAAGGTATTAAAGAAGTTTTCTTTTACCCTATTTATTTCTACGAAAATTTTTGAAACTTATTTTATGACCCCACCTAAGCCAAAGGCAGTCGTGACTTCACTCAACAAAAAGGTGTTTTTTTGTTTTTTTTTTGAACATATTTTATTGATATAATCAATAGGATTGGGAACAAGTTCTTACAACTTACTAGTCCCTCTCCTAAAAGGTGCCCTATATTCCGCTATATTCATGTATCATGTAAAATTGTACTCCTCATTTTTAAGCCCTACCCTAATCCCATGGTTCATACATTTAAAAAAAAGGATTTTCATTTTTTTTTTAATGTAAACTTCCAATTTAACCCTGTTTATGGCTCCCACCCAACCCTTGGGGAATGAATTAAAAAAGAAAGAATTGAATCTGCACTAGGGGTGTAAACTTTAAAGTTCTACCAGAAAACCACAATACGCAAACATCAAAACTTGTACAGCTGGATTGTGATAAATAAATCATATTTTCATTGTGTTATGTTTAAACAGATTAACAAATCAATTAAATGTTCATTTTACTCAATACTCAGAATTCCGGACAATCTCAATTTGGTAAGAAGAAAAAAAATTCTCTAGTCATTTGACATAGTTTTTTGTTTTTTTTATTTCTTTTTAAATGAAATGAACTTTATTAAATGTTTATTCTTGATAAAACAATAATATATCTCTTATCCTTGTACATTTAGATATGCAGTGTCTCACTTCAAAACAAAGAACAAAGAGACACAAATTATTTAAAAGAATATGAGAAGTGATATACTGTGATATAGTCTCAGTGTATCATGATATGCTTCAGCCATATCGTTACACCTCTACTCTGCACTGCCTGAGAATCCCAGCCTATTAAGATGACTAATCATGGTTTAGCTGTTCATAAGAAAAAGATATTTAACAGAATAATTATATTCGTGTATTCCTGTGTAAAACTTTGATCCCCTAATGTGGCCTCATCCAACCTAAAGGAGCCACCAATTGAAAGATCTTGACTTTCGCACTTTGACTCGGAAGAATGCTTGTGCATACCAATATACATACTCGTATATTTCTCTTATTGTAACCCCTCCGTACCCTCTAGTCCATGCATGTATATCAATATTATTAAACAATATGCTGCTGTTCTGGAGAAATAGATTTTAAAATATTTTTCCCTATAGCTATATGCATGTGTCATTTAAAATTTTTATTCCATATTGTGGTGTACCTTACTCCAAGGGGCCATGATTTGAATAATTTGTAAGAAAAACTTTAAATTAAGTTTCGTCTTTTCTGGCCCAGTAGTACTTGAGAGAGGATTTTTTAAATGATACCACCACATTTTCACTATACCGGTCTATATTTAGACATAAATTTTTTTTAACAGATATAACACAGGTGACAAATTCCACCCTGATAAGATCACAACAGAGACTGGAGATGGACTTAGGGGAACATCTCAAACACTCTCAGGAACTGGACCTGATCAGGGAAAAGTACAACATTCCGTCATCAAGAACCCCACGAAAAGGACTAACTAAGAAATAGGCAGCCATGTGATAAATTATGCTGAGTTTTAGACGGGAGGCTGAAGCAGATTGATCTTTGATCCGCTCCTTGATCTAGATCTGTTGTCTAGGCATTTCATGCCCCTATTATTCGTGAAGCATACGAGTGACTTGCCCAACACAATTGTGTGTCATCTGTATGGAGTAGATGTCTAAAGTAATGAAAAATACACTTCAATTTTATATTCATTGAAATTCATTCACAGAGTGACAGTATGTCTTCATTGTTTAGCCCCTCTCTTTCTTTTTTATCCTTCAATCAATCTGCATTTTGTATGTATTATACTTTATATTGTCCATCATGAGGGTTGTAGCTCTCAGAGAGCTTTCCATCTGACCCTGAACTTCCTTGTTGTGTGCTCATCCATACTGCATTTTAATATGAACTTAAATGTTGTTAGAAATAAATGTTTATGACTTTAGATTGATTGATTGATTTTTTATTGCTTTCCGCCACACTCAACAATGTTTCAGTTATCTGGTGGCGTCCAGTTTTTGTTGGTGGAGGAGAGAACCCAGATACAATGTACCTGGGAAGAGACCACCGACCTTCCGCAAGTAAACTGGCAAACTTGCTCACATAACGCCGCGGCCGAGATTCGAACACGCGCCGACAGAGGTGAGAGGCTTTGTGATTTTGAGCCCAATGCTCTAACCACTCGACCACGGAGGCCCCTTATGACTTTAGAAAAAAAAATAGTTGTGCATAAACTATATATATATATATATATATATATAACTAACTTACCAGTGAAAGTCGAGGGGCCTACGTGGCCGAGTGGTTAATGCATTGCGCTCAAAATCATAAGGCCTCTCACCTCGGCGCGGGTTCGAATCAATCAACCAGTGAAAGTCGAGGATTCGAAAATCTAGGTCGAATCCGCGATCAAGGTGTAGGTCATTAGGTAAAACATTTTGGTGCGAAAATGATTGATTGATTGTATATTGTTTAACGTCCCTCTCGAGAATCTTATTCATATAGAGACGTCACCATTGCCAGTGAAGGGTTGCAAAATTTTAGACCTAAAAGTTTAACTATTCCTCATGTGACCGAATCTTGAACAAACTTAATCCTAAAATTTTAGACCTAAAAGTTTAACTATTCCTCATGTGACCGAATCTTGAACAAACTTAATCCTAAACTACACAAGAATACAAGCATTAAATTTGATAACCGTATCCAACGAGTAATTGGGAAGATCATTTTTATTGGGATTCGGGGGCATCTATAATTTTTTGACTTGTTCGTTTGGTCTATCTGTGTGCCCGCAAAAACTTTAACCTTGGCCATAATTTTTTAATAGACGGTGATATAGGGCTTTCAAATTTCACATGTGTATTGTGACAAGACCTTTCTTTTTGCACCGCCCATCGGGATCCCGGTTAGAATTGGTCCTCAATACCCTTGCTTGTCGTAAGAGGCGACTAAATGGGGCGGTCCTTCTGATGAGACCGTAAAAATCGAGGCCCCGTGTCACAATAGGTGTGGCACGTTAAAGTTCCCTCCCTGCTTAAAGGCCATAAGCGCTAAGCATAGGTCTGCAGCCCTTTTTTGGCAATGGTGACATCTTCATATGAGTGAAAGATTCTCGAGGGGACGTTAAACAATATACAATTAATCGTAATAGAAGGTTGTGAATTCAAGTCTGTCGTGTCACAGGCGTTTCCCTTCTTGAAAACCATGAAGGGTGCAGGGTTTTATGTTGGGTAATGTTGGTTGGTTGTATATTGATTAACATCCTGCCAGAGAATCTTTTACATATATGGAGACGTCACCATTGCCGGTGAGAGACTGCAAAATTTAGACCTATGTTCGGCGCTTGCGGCCTTTAAGCAGGGAGGAATCTTTATTGTGCGACACCTACTATGACACGGGTCTTCGGTTTTTGCGGTCTCATCCGAAGGACCGCCCCATTTAGTCGCCTCTTACGACAAGCAAGGGGTACTGAGGATCTATTCTAACATGGCACTTTTAGGTAGTGTTCCAGATGAAAGTTTGATAAAAGGTAAAGGGAACTTGAATTAATTTATACATAACTTTCCTTTCAGTGCTCGTGGCTTTTCACATTTGACCTTGCTTGACCTTTCACCTGAAGGTTGAATCACAGACGCTCAGGTTATGGAAAATATGAAAATTAATTCAAGCAGTATAGTGTTAATTTCTTATTTGTAAAACGCTTATTTATTTGTCTCTTAAACTAAAAAAGTGCTGCATGTAATTTTGACATCAAAAAATTTTTGACTGTGCGTAGACACATAAGAGTTAAATCTAGCTATTAAAAATTAACGACAAAATTCCAAACTGCTAAAATATGCCAAACATATCACCCACCCCCCTCACACACACACACACACACACACACACACAGAGAACAAAACAATAAAAAGGTTTTACGGATATCCTGATCGAAAGTCATCTGGGCAAATTCAAGGTCACTCGTGACAGAGTTGAAGACAGTTTCTCTGGACATCTATGATAGAAAGTTCATATACGTGGTACAAGGGAGGTATATGATGAAGTTGTGTATTTTGACTCTGGTTGGAGATAAAACATTAGAAATATCTGTTGAGTCACTTTTATGATATGAACACCGACATTAGACACTCATATTTGACACAGATGTTGTTTATGACAAGATAGTGGGTTGTTTTGTGAAATTATTATGGCTTTGGTGTTGTTGTTGAAAACTTTAAAAGAATGTTTGTCTAGGCCATAATTTCATTAGGGGACACATCATCAATTGACCAATAACTTGACCAGCCGAAGTTTAAAATTTTTAGCCCCTTTAAAAGAAATATACAAATCCTAGTCACTTCTCTGAACAAGGCTGTGACAGTAAGAGATGATTACAGTTTTTACATAGGAATTAGCAAGGATCCTACATTGTACTTTGTAACCCCCCCCCCCCCCCCACTCCTCTCCTCCTTCCCGGCCCCAGGATAGGGATGGGACCATAAATGGAAACAGTTGAACGTTTCACATCGACAAATGTATAATCATGAAAAAAAAAAAAAGAAAAAAAAAAAACTTTGCCTCGTTAATCCATTTCTAATATGAAAAGTGTGGATTTATTTTTCTGAATTAAAAAAAAAATGTTTTTTCGGGATTTTCATTTTATTCAGGTGTAATCTATCACGGAATGTCATAAAATAAATAAATAGAATAAAATTAAAATAAAGAAAATTTAAACCTGACATCACCTAATCTTCTGTACCACTTTGCAATTAGAGTGACATGGATGCCTGACATACAATGATACGATATCCTAACACCTTCATGTATATTTCCAATGGGGTCTTTATAATAATTATTACATAATAAACATGATAAACAGACAAAACAATACAAGACAAGCATTGAAAGTTTGGTAGGTTTTAATTAATAGTTGCCTAATGCACTGAAAAACGACAGGTTAATGGGAGTTTCTAACATACCTGAAACTGAAATGTGGTACTTGCGTTTAAATGGTGGAACCCCACGTGGGTTTGCTGTTAACGTGTCACTCGCGGCTGTTGCCTTTGAAATATGCATCGCAGATCTAACTTACCTTACGTCTTTTCTTTATATACAATTGATCGAATTTTTAAAAAATTATGTTAATCCCTTTCGAGTGCCTCAGCGACCATTCAACCCGCACGGCGAGATAAAATCGACATCGAAAGTTTACTCATTTAATATATATACGGATCAACATTTGTCGTGATTTACACGTTGACGACAAAAAGACTGCGATATCGGATATGGGTGATCCCGGGGAGTGCAGCAGAACTTCACGGACGGGATCAGGGGACCTAGACAGCAAAGAAGACTTAGATCCGCGGATCCAGGTAAGAAAGAAACGCCCCCTTAATTCACAATATGGGGGAGTCACTGAATCAATGGCACGTCAATGGAGGTATCAGTCTGTCTGTATAATGTAAACGGAGGTTTCATTATTTCTTTTTCAAATGTATGTGGTCCATGATTAGATAAGATGTATCATACAAGTATCCAGCCTGCCTAGACCTCAAATTGCGACTGCTTCACAAGAAGACATATTCGGTAACCTAATATTAAAATCTCATTTTCCCCCCAGTCCTCAACCCCCTAAAGATATCGGTTCCCATCGTCAAACGGTCCAACCATGTAGAAGTAAATCAAGTGAGCGTTGTGATGTCCCTTGGCGACACAGATAAGGTCATGCTAAATAGAATATTTACTTTTTTAGGATGGCATAATACATAATATATATATAACAGTGAATCATTGTTGTGTGCACGTGGTGACGGTATTATTATATACATACAGATTCGTATTCAATGTATATGAGGACTATATGTACACGAATAGAATTTAAGCGGAAAATTAATTTGGTTACAAGTATCTATACTTCGAAATAAGTGGGCAACAGAAATGTTTGTAATTTTAAGTATTATGTACAACACGTCGATAGTACGCCGGAGTTTATTTAGAAATCATGTTATGATTGTAAACTGATAAGCAGAAGGGGTGTATTGTTTCTAAAAAAAAAAATCATAAAGTAATAATAGCTCTGAAACTGAAAATTTTATTTTGTTGTAAATTTCCTATTACGACTGTTCTGTGTGTAACTTTAACCATAATCATTAATAAAATTAAATAAAGATTTTATCAAAAGAAAGATATCGGTTCCTTAGATAGAAATCATTATTATTTTTTTACGGGGAAGACGACAATGTAAGCTAGCTTCATTTAGAGCCTCTGAAGAGGTTTTCTAACTAACAATATTAGTAGCAAATGTTTATGACACTTCATTTTGCCATTGAAGTAGTAAATCACAATTTTATAGCAAACGTTTTCGACACGAAAATGACAGTTAATATTGCTTTTGTTTTGAATATATTTCATTGATCAAATCAAAAGGATTGGGAACAAGTTCTAACAACTTACTAGTCCCTCTCCTAAAGTATTATAAATACAAAATGTCATGCAAGATAATAATTAACAGGTAAAAATGTACAATAATTAATTGAATCTACAAGTTTCATCAATATTTGTGAACAGCTGAAAAGATATTTATATTAGTTTGCAAAGGCAAATTCATATCACCACACAATAGCAGATTTGTATCAATATTAACCAAATCAAACATAAAAAAGCGATTAAATAGATCATTTCTAGCTTTAGAGTATTTTTTACAAGCAAAAATTAAAAAAAAAAAAAAAAAAAAAAAAAAAAAAAAGACAAAAGAAAAAAAAGTAATGATATACGTCTTCGTTATGTCCACATGAACAAAAAGGAGAATTTTTGATATTACGTTTATAAAGATCATACTGAAGAATACAGGTGTGTCTTAGTTTAGTACGAATAGTGTTTATGAATCGTGTCCCAAACGACAAATATGATGGTGGACGTTTGATTTCTGCTTTTATATTTTTGCGGAATGAATTGATTGAGATGGCTTCTCTGGCTTCTACATTTAATAAATTCCAAAGTTTTATTGAATCAGAAACAAAAGATTTTTTTAAAATAATTCTAATCTACTTCGTGGAATATAAAACTGATCATTGTTAATTTTGATGCAAAGTGTACTTATTATAACAATGCTTGTAAATGTAGGTTAGTATCGCAAATGATTATTTACCTTTTCGTAATCATTTTTTTTTCTTTGAGGGGGAACGTAGTTCATACTCAAGAGTTTTTTGTTTGTTTGTTTTTGTTTTTTGTTTTTGTTTTTGTCGAATTTGAGATTACTAAATCAAATTCAAACACACCAAACATACGCGTCAATCGTGCTCTGTAAACACAAAATGCCATGCCACTACTACCAAAAAAAAAAAAAAAATGATTTACTTTTTCTTCAATCCCACGTCGTTCGCGGATACTCACAGTGAAGTTAACTATGCAATGTTGATACAAAGCTATGAAGACCACATGCATTCTCCAGTAACCACATTAGACTTGCTGTGTGAAAAAACGTCCGTCGTCCGTCCGTCTGTCTGGAGTAAACTTTACACATATTCATAACATCAAAAAACACTGGACTAGTTTTTACCTACTTTATCACAAATCATCGTTATGTATAAATAAGGATTCAAGATTTTCTAACAAAGGATCCCCATTTCTAGGAGATAATGATGAAATAATGAAGACAGGGTGACTTGTACATCTCAACGATCAATAAAACAGAAAATTCAAGTCTTTTATAAAATTTCCCTTATATAATCAGATCCAGGTTAGATCAGTACCTAAGGTCAAGGAGGGGGACGATACGTCTAAGGATTCAAAGTTTTATAGAAGAGGAATATTTTCTTTTCAAGAAAGTTAAAATCAAGTTATCAAATATTAAGAAAAACGTTTCGATCAAATAAACAATGCTGCGGCGTTGGGTCTGGTTATTATGTATTTAAAATGCCAGTTGTTAGGTCGTTCTTTACATACTGATTTCGACTATGGATTACTCCGGTTACCTCATCAAAATACAGGGTTCACGGCGGGTGTAACCGAACAACAGGGGATGCTTACTCCTCCTTGACACCCGATTCCATATCTGGTGTGTCCAGAGGTCCATGCTTGCTTTTCTCTTAATTTTGTATTCTTCATAGGCTTTATGAGGTTGACCACTCTGTTCGTTATCACGTGTTCATCTTTTAAAGTAACTTTATTCTATTGCAGAAAGAGCTAGACATTCTGAATCAAACCAGTTCGGAAATCAATCGGTTGGAAAACGAACTTGATGTAAGTTTAGGTTTATATTGTAAGGAGACACCATATGATCGTTAGATTATCGTTCATACTATCAATCGTGCCATGGCTTCCTCAAACCCAAGATGCATACGTGGGTAGTGATTGCTCTTTCGCCAAGTGCTTGGAATTTGGAAGTGAGAATCTCGGGTCTGTCGTATATGACCATAAAAATGTGTCGCAGCGGGCGTTAGCACGTTAGAGAAGCCTCATTGCTACGACCATGAGCGCTAAGCGTAGGTCTAAATTTGTGGTACTTCACTTACAGCTGGTGACGTCTCCATCTGAGTGAAAAATTCTCGACCGGACGTAAAACAAATAATCAATCAGTCAATCATACGATCAAAAGTTGTCTCTTTACAAAATAGTTTACAGTTAACGAATATTAATGAAACCGAACTAACTTCTGAGCTTTCGCTATTTTCACGGTGTACCAGACTACGGAATCAATGACGAACGACAGAAAATATTTTCTTTCGCAAAGGAAGCTTACACACAGTAATTATATGTATCAGTGAAATAGTATATGTTGACAAATCCACGGAATTTAATTCCCACGAAAATTGACGAAACCACGGTTTAAAATATTTTTACTTAAAACTGCAAACGTAATACGTGGTTTCAAATAAAAGAAGTGCGGTTATGACTATTTCGTTTTCTTAAAGTTTATTTCTTACCCCATTCCTGGTATGTCCAGGGATCCGTGTTTGTCCTACTCTTATTTTGTATTCTTTATAGGAGTTAAGAAATCGCACTGTTCGTTGTCTTCACCTTTTCTTTTGCACTTTTTATTTGTGTTTTTACAGTTAGTAAACTCTTAATTATTAATACTTTTCGGGGCCTCCGTGGCTGAGTATTTAGAGCATCGGGCTCAAAATCACAAAGCCTCTCACCTCTGTCGGCGCGTGTTCGAATCTCGGCCGCGGCGTTATGTGCGCAAGTTTGCCAGTTTACTTGCGGAAGGTCGGTGGTCTCTTCCCAGGTACATTGTATATGGGTTCTCTCCTCCACCAACAAACACTGGAAGCCACCAGATAACTGAAAAATTGTTGAATGTGGCGGAAAGCAATAAATAATCAATCAATAATGTTAGTACTTTTCTTTTACTGCATGTTTTTACTTTGAATGAATTATCTGATTTGAACAGTCAACAAAAACAATACTATAAAACACGCTTATAGATAACGAATTCATGCTTAATGCGAAGAGATATTAATAATGTATAATCATATTTTCTAACTTCACTAAGGAAGCGAGATGTAACTACAAAATCACCTTCACTGATGCTTCCCAGCGTTTGGCTCAGGCTGCCGAAAAACGTAAAAAGAATATCCAGCGAGCACGATCGTATTTTGAGCTAAAAGAGGAAGCCAAACAGGTATTGATATTTCTTCTTTACCTATATTATTTATAGACAAAATGTATTATACAAGCACAGAGGTATTATATAGTAATATAGGCATTATGTATTATTTATAACGCAAGGTATTATTTATAACACAAAGTATTATTTATAACACAAGGTATTATTTATAACACAAGGTGTTATCTATAACACAAGGTATTATTTATAACACAAAGTATTATTTATAATACAAGGTGTTATCTGTAACACAAGGTATTATTTATAACACAAAGTATTATTCATAATACAAGGTGTTATCTGTAACACAAGGTATTATTGATAACATAAAGTATTATCTGTAACACAAGGTATTATCTATAACACAAAGTATTATTTATAATACAAGGTATTATCTATAACACAAGGCATTATTTATAACACAAATTATTAATTATAAGCAATGTGCATTATATATAGACACAAGGTATTATTTATAGGCACAAGGCGAGTCCTTGAGAGCAGCTCGTTATATATAGACACAGGGTATTATTTATAGGCACAAGGCGAGTCCTTGAGAGCAGCTCGTTATATATAGACACAAGGTATTATTTATAGGCACAAGGCGAGTCCTTGAGAGCAGCTCGTTATATATAGACACAAGGTATTATTTATAGGCACAAGGCGAGTCCTTGAGAGCAGCTCGTCAGTATCAGTCCGCTATTAGTGTTTATCGTGCTGCCAAGGAAACGGTGACGCTGGCGGAAGAACGACTCCTGCAGAAGGGGGAAGGAAGTCTATCAGCGGCCTGGCAGGAAATGATGAACCACGCCACCATGAGGGTAAATGATGATGTTTGATAGTGTATGAAATAGTCAACACGCACATGTGTATGGTATTCGAGTGATTATCTATTTTGATTTGTTACAAAAGATTTCATTGCTTTAAACCATGGGTCGATTATCAAGCCATGGGCTGATTATCAAGCCATGGGCTATATCTTTTTTCATAACTACAGTTAAGCTATATGTAGGTTCTATTGAACTTTCTATCGCTTATCCGCCGGTCGCGGTAGCTCAGTGGTTAGAGCGTTCGCTTCGTAACCGGGAGGTCGCGAGTTTGAGGACGCTCGTGCCATGGCGGCGTCTAACCTAAGACACAAAAATAGGTAGTGATTGATCCTTCGCCAAACGCTCGGCATTTAGAAGTGAGAATCACAAGTCTTTCGGATATGACCTTAAAAAAGGAGGTATCACGTTAAAGAACCCTCACTGCTACGGTCCTGAGCGCTAAGCATAGGTCTAAATTTGTGGTACTTCACTTACAACTGGTGACGTCTCAATATGAGTGGAAAATGCTCGACGGGACGTAAAACAAACAAACAATCAGTTTATCTATCTATCTATTTATCTATTGCTTATCAAAATCGTTTTAAGCTAGTCCTGCACGGAAATAGAGGACCAGTTTATACATGTATTGTGGTTGAGCATCCGGGACACCTCAACATGATATAGACTAAATCTTTACCAATGAAATCCTTCATAACAAATCAAAATAAATGATCCTTCGGATAGAAAACAATAAAGGTATACAATACAAATGAAAAATTTTAACAATAATTATGATAATTTCATAATACAAATGGAAAATATACAACAGAGATGAAAAATTATACGACAATACGCATGGGAAATATAGACAACAAAAGGAAAACTATACGCGCTGTTGGAATTTATGATGTGTAAAGTTGTGTTGGGGCTGTGACGTGTTTTGTAACAACGAGCTATTGTCCCCGTGGAAATCCGGATTAGAAAAGGTCCTCAGTACCCCTTGCTTTTCGCCTCGTCTAAATGAGACAGTCCTTCGGATGAGACCGCAAAAACAGAGGCTCTGTGTCACTGCATGTATTGCAAGATAAAGATCCCTCCCTGTTCAAAGGGCATAAGCACTGAACACAAGCCTGAATTTTGCATCCCTTCATCGGCAATGGTAACGTCTCCATATGAGTCAAATATTGTCGAGCGGGACGTTAAACAATATACAACTAATCAACAACGCACCATTGTACTTTTGCAAATGAAATCATGGGGACACCATATATGTATTTATTATTTAACATTCACTGTATAGCCTTTATACTGATAGGTGATGGAAGCTGAGCGGGAGAAAAGGCAGAGCGAGGAGCGACATCAGATCGCCACTTCACGGTGTGCTCAGTGTGAGAAAAGACTGAAGCAACTGGAGAAAAAGTTTAAGAAGTCCATTATCAAAGCAGCGTAAGTTACGAAGTCCATCATTTAAGTATGATTATTATTATTTATTGCTTTCTGCCACACTCAACAATTTTTCAGTTATCTGGTGGCGTCCAGTTTTTGTTGGTGGAGGAGAGAACCCAGATACAATGTACCTGGGAAGAGACCACCGACCTTCCGCAAGTAAACTGGCAAACTTGCTCACATAACGCCGCGGCCGAGATTCGAACGCGCGCCGACAGAGGTGAGAGGCTTTGTGATTTTGAGCCCGATGCTCTAACCACTCGGCCACGGAGGCCCTGATTCAAAAAGTCCATTATCAAAGCAGCTTAATTAAAAAAGTACATCATTATCAAAGAAAGGCAGTTAAAAAGTCCATCATTTAAGCAGGATTGAAAACGTCCATTATCAAAGCAGGGTAATTCAAAAAGTCCATCATTAAAATATGTTTCAAAAAGTCCATTGTCAAAGCAGGGTAACAAACGTCCATCATTTAAACATGATTGAAATAGTCCATTACCAAAGCAAGTTAAAAAGGCCATAATTAAGCAAGTTTCAATACGTTTATTATCAAAACAAGCTGTAATTACATTAATGAAAGATAACAAACACTGATCAATCTCATAATTCCTATAAAGACTACAAAGGTAAGAGTAGTGCAAACACAGTCCTCTGGAAATATCAGAGAGTGCGATCAAATGCCTAGGAGGAGTAAGCAATCCCTGTTGACCGGTTAATATTTACTAAACAAAACATGGTCAACTAATTCATTTTCAAAGACGAGCACTATATAGCACTCCAGGATTGCCATTTTAGAACAACAGGAATTTTGCCATCATTCTGGAATGACTCAAATTACTTTTGAAGTACATATAAATTATATTTACATTCACTGAATCTTTCCTCTTGTTTGATGCAAACCAGTTTGATCCGGTGTTTTAGTACCACCTGTCATCGTAATCATTACCAAACATGGAGCGTTTCAAGGTTCAACGGCGTATCGGCTGTTCCGTTTAAAGTAACGCCGATTCTGATTTTTTCCCCATTGCATGCTACCTTCATAACCCGATAAAACAACAAAGCTTAAATGTATGTACATATCATTAGCGACAACAAATCAAATTGACGCAATCGTCAAAGGTGCCAGGCCGCAGAAGATCATCTTCGCAAGCCAAAGGTTTCCGGTTCAATTCGCTCCCAACAAACATCTTCGCAAGCCGGGGAGCGGAGTGGATTGAAAACCTTTGCCCTACGAAGATGCAAAAGATATGAAGGAATCATTCGATCAAATTTTATATATTATTTTTTAATCAGGTCGGACAACACTGACAATATGCATTTCGTACATCACTACATGATGAAGAGTTAATTGTGAGGTCATATTAATAAACAAAATTAGTTCGTATAGATAATCTTACGTAGAAGGTAAACAACTTTAATAAGCATGTATGTTTGGAGTTTTTACTTGTCAAAGCTCAACTCCCCTTTTCACTTAAAGACCACTTACCAGTACATACATTACTACTATTTGTGTGAATATGTAAAAATAGTCTCCAATCCACAAATCACTGCACAACATTTTTGTATTTCACGAACAAACAGTAATACAAGAAAACCACTTGACGCAAGCGACAGGGAAATCGGGACGCAGAAGATAGGAAGAAGTCATTCAATTTTTTTTTTATTATTATTATTATTCTTTTTATCAGATCGGACCACACTGACGATATGCATTTTGTACATGAAGAGTTAATTGTGAAGATATGTATACTTTAATTAAGATGTCTTTTAGTCAGCAAAATTAGTTAGTAGAGACAATTTTACGCAGAATGTAAACGACTTTAAAACGATTTTAATTGTCTAAACTCAACTCGCCTTATCACCCCAACTCCACGTAAATATATTACTAGTTGTGTGAATCCGCAAAAGCACACTCTTTTTATATTTCATGAGCGAATAGTAATATAGATGAAATAAATCGAACCCGAAACAAACACAGTACAAATTGACAACTATAATGTTTATTGAGGTAAATTTTAGATACGCTTGATTCATCTATCTAAAGATTATACAAATCAAACGCTAAAATTAAAAACAACTTCAATCGGCAATTAAATACTCACAGAATTTTTTGGAAGAAATTATTAAAAAATATATTTACGTTAATCCCTCAGAAACACATGTACATTTACAAGAAATAAGCATGTTAGGACAGAGGGCGCTCTTGCACAGCCTGTAATGACAGACATTGTACCTGAACTCGCAATTGTTGTTATAGTAATTAGAAACATTCTGATCATAATGATTCACACTATAGAACTAATTCACATGTAAATGTGCAACATAATCACTTTTATCAGCTACATTGCAAACAAACACAGGGGATGCTCAATACAAGCCGTAATATGTTATTTCTCCGTTTGTGCTTCCGAGTGTTTATATTCTTTTACATCTTGGAGAGAGTAAAAAAAAAAAAACTAGCCGTTTTTATGTGTTTTAACTTTTATTGTGAAATGAATCGGTGCCCCTTATAAGTATTAAGTATAGCCCTTAAGATTTTAAAAATAAAAGTAAATATTTGATAGGAATATTGTGGTCACAAATACGTATCACAAGCCGGGGTTTAAAAAAAATGTTAGATTTCAAAAATAGGAGCACAACAAAAGCTGTGTATACATTAGAACCGGAAATGGTTCCATATTTTGCTATTTTGTCAAAAAAGAACTGGCTATTTTCAAAGTTTTCCCCCGTACTGGTCTCATCTCGCCCTAAATATTTGAAGTACTTTTATAATCTACATCTTTTCAGTTGCACATAATTGCAGTAATAACTTTGGGTACTATTATGGATCACGATACCAAAGTAAAAATTCCAATCAAACAACCCCCCCCCCCCCCCAAAAAAAAAACCGTTTGGTTTACCGCAAGAAAAACATTGATGCTTTGATTAAGTACTATTGTAACATACTTTATATAGTTATATTGTTTTCTAATTCATAAAATGATTGGACTTTTTCTCAAAGCCTATTAAAGTTTGGCGTATCTATTGTGCTTATCTGGAGGGCATAGAATTTCAAACGTGTCATGACATAAAACAGAGAGAGAAAACGTAATGTGGATTTATCGATACCTGCTTATATGGTTTACGTGAGCTTTGTTTCCAATTTCATCTTTTTCTACCATTTGACGTTTTTCTGACATTTCATTTTTTACAGTCCTTATTTTGAGGTTAAACACGAATTAGATGTAAAACTGCAGCACCAGAAGCAAAACGTAACAGACCTACACACGGCCATTAAAGACACGAAAAGCAGATACTCCAAAGCGCTCGGCAACCTCGAAAAAATCTCAGAGGAGATTCACCAAAGCAGGAGAGAGAAAATCATGCTCATGTTTCCAAGGCAACCGGGCGTAGGGGCCGAATCTGGAAGCAGTCTAGCGTCAGCTGTCCCCGAAATCAATCTCGGTATGTGTATGGACTAATTTATAACATTCAGATGCATCATGATAAAATTCAGTTATCCCAACACTTAATTGGTGATTCATTAGCTCTATTTGTCAGGATAAATAAACTTTTTTAAAGTTTAATTGATTTGACATTAAAAACGTCATGATAAAATTAAGTTTTTCTAACACTTAACTGACGATTTGTTATTTTGAAATATCACACCACTTTTAGCTATTGAGTTACTGCGTTATATCTTAAGAATGATATTACATATTAGTAACTATAATCATAATTTTATTACAAAAGAAGCAGAGTTGGAAAATCTTGAAGAAGACTGCGATTCCATCTTTGAAGAGGATGACGAAAATAAAGCAGATCAAGGCATTTCAATAAATTGTCCTATCGACCCAGACTGTGAAACCGATAGACTCGAGAGTGACGGATCAGATTTGACTCGCGGAGAAATATATTGTCACACGAAAACTGAAAACAAGTCAGAAGATACTGAGGACATTTCAAAGACAACTGACAATCGAGACACACCCCCACAAACTCAAAACACCGACATTCGAGACACGCCCCCACAAACTCAAAACACCGACATTCGAGACACACCCCCACAAACTCAAAACACTGACAATCGAGACACACCCCCACAAACTCAAAACACTGACATTCGAGACACGCCCCCACAAACTCAAAACACTGACAATCGAGACACACTCCAACAAACTCAAAACACTGAAGAATGACACATTGAATATTATGCCTACCTGCTGAACAGTATTCAGAGTAATTTTCGTGAAGGCTTAATCTTCGTTCATATTTTGTCAGTATACACACATATCGACGAATTCATTACTTACACGAGATGTGAATGACAAGTCTTCATTTCAACAGAGAAATAAAAAGAAATTCACGACGAATCAACCGGTATTTCTTCACATACCATTGAAACTGGACCCAAAGAAATTAGTGACTGAACCGAAATGAACAAAGATGAAGACAAACCAGGCACTTCTTTGAAGCACACAAAAGTCTGTGGTATACAATACCTGATTCCAAACACTGGGAGTCCTGACTAGTCAAGAGAATATATGCTCTCCTGCCTTCTTGTTCAGCTTAATATGTGTAAAAATTGAAAACAAACAAGTGCAAGAATTCTAAATGGTGTATTTCCAACACAAACTTTTCTTTTCTCCACAAATGAACATGAGATTCATAAACAATTTACAACTGGCCCCCATATATAAAAGCTGTTGGTAATTTTATAACATTGTCAACTTAAGTATATCATGCTATGTCAAGGTGTGATCACACTTAAATGATCATCTATTTGAAATTTGAATGTATTGTGTGTTTGGTATTCATATTTAGCGACATTGGCATAATTGGAAAAGTGTCAGTTATCGAACACGTACAGATGGAGTTGATTCATGCTTCATGTTTTCAAATACGCGCTTTTATATATATATATATATATATATATATATATAGAGAGAGAGAGAGAGAGAGAGAGAGATTAACCTTGAACATAAACTGTACAACATACACTCGCACTGAAGATGTTATCAAACAACGTTTTACCAGAGAAGAAACGAAATAACACAAAGATAGCGTAGGCACGAAAATAAACAATCGTGCCAACAACTTCAAAATAATTCTCCTACATCAAATTGCAAACAACAAACATAGTCAGAGGCGAAAACGTATAAACAATAATACGTCAATTCAAGCTATCGAACAATAGAAAGACATAAAGAACAACGAAAGGACATTCAAAGGCTCATCATTACATATCTGTATATATATATGACAACTACAATGAAATAAAACTACTTGGTGGCGGATCCAGGGACACGCTCCTTCAATATAGATATATGTCTAAAACACTAAAATATATACGTCTTATTTTGTCATAATTCACTATTGCCTGGGGATTTGCCCTCTGGGCCCCGTTAAGGGTCTCAAGATAGACCCCGACATCTTACCATTTACTGCGGCCACCTCCGCTTAGAAATTTATGGATCCGCCACCGCTGCTAGTAGAATTATGCTATACAATGTATGTATTGTACATGTAATAAATAATGGTATTACTTTATCGTAGACGCTAGAAGTTCTCGCACAGAAAATAGATGCATCTGGTTATATAAATGAAATGGTTCAGATTCAATATAAATCACATACATTGGATGAATACCGCTGATTTCGATGAACAGTGGTTCGCTTTCCATATGCCATTCTCACAAGCCGTCAATCGCGTCTCATTTCCAGCACACGTGATGTTATTATAAAATGTAGGCATGTCTGTTTGATAAGTCATGACCTCGTCTGTAGGAGCGGTAGCCACGCCCCCTTTGTAACCCAGCTGACGGCACACTACGTTACTGTTGTCATCTGACCAGTTATCACCGCACACTGGGATCCACTCCTCTCTATGGTGGATCTCCAGATATCCTACATTCCTTTTGATTATCTTTTCACTCTTAGATTCAAACCATAATCGAACCATGTGATCTATAAGAAAGAAAAAAGAAATACGTAACGAACAGTACTCAATCTCGCAATTCCTATCGAAAATACAAAGCAGAGAGATGGGCAAACACGGACCCCTGGACGTACCAGAGGTGGGATCAGGTACCTAGGAGGAGTAAGCATCCCCTGTCGACCGAGGAAATGCATCGAATGAGCTAATTATTGATGATTTTGATGTATTCGTTATCAGAATGATATATTACTGATTTTTTTTTTAATCTGGACAAAGTTGTATGGCGTCAGATAAACTGCGTCACTCTCATTACATTCAATAGATCTGAATAAAATCTGTAATTACAAATTTAACTCACCACACAATACACCATAATCGAGTTTATGATCACATGGCGCCGGGTCCACCACTGATTTAGCAATTGAACACTGTCTTGACAACAAGCACGTAAAATTCATACTCCAAAACACCCCACTTCCTTCTCCGAAGTATCCTGGTTCTGCAGCCACTCCCCCTAGGTATCCAAGATGGCGGCAGATATAGGAAGCCTCGACATGAGTGAGGGGTTTACACAGCGTCCCCCAACGCCCCTTTTTGTAAATTTCTACTCTGCCCTCATATTCACTCTCTCCGTCAATTAAAGCGACAAACGGCTCTGAAATATAGAAACAATTGTAATATCTCCTTCAGAAGAATTTCAATTCAAGAGATTGTCCTCACCACAAACGCAACAAAAATCTAAAAAGCGAAATTTCATGACTTTTCAGATATTTTTTTTTTATCATCTAGATTTGAGTTACATGCAATTACATGTGTAAGACATGAAGTGATTCGTTATAAAATTAAAATCTATATATTTTTTTTTAATCTTTAAAAAATTTTAATCTTGCATTTCGGGGAAACAAGCATTAGAACAATCGAACGCAGATTTTTCTTTTAACTGCTTGTACTACATATAGGTGGTACTAATTTTTGTTTCATGAATGCAAATCCTTATAAAATGATGGTTAGAATAGTTTCACTCCAATATTTGATGTAGATGAATGGGATTAAATTTATTTTTTGTGGTTTATGACACTGTGTTTTGTTGAGGGATACTGTCGTTAGACATTGATACAATGAAAACGCAGCAAATATCGATACATGTTGATTTATGGTTTATTGCTATTATTGTTATAATAATAATAATAATAATAATTATTATTATTATTATTATTATTATTACTTTGTAATCTATCCCGTGAGTCCAAAGTACTCCTTGCTTAACGTAAGAGGCGGTCCTTCGGATGAGACCGTAAAAACCGAGGTCCCGTGTCACAGTAGGTTTGGCATGATAAAGATCCCTTCCTGCTTAAAGGCCGAGCATAAGCCTAAATTATACAGCCCTTTACCGGCAATGTTGACGTCTCCATATAAGTATATAGTCTCGAGATGGACGTTAAACAATTATTTTGTACTCGTTTTATTTTCATTTTTCCACTAAAAGAGTGCAGTCACTATAAACTTGCATAAAAATTTCAAAATAAATTACATGAAAAGAGGGTTTGTGTTTTATATGCATTAGAAAGTGCACATTGATCGCGGTTTGACTTCTTATTGATATGTATATGGGTGTTTTCACGAGAAATGAGTTATCTATACGTGCATCAAAGATAATTCATCTTATCCTTCCTGCTTCCCGTAAAATATGCCAATGCATATTTTGTATTCATATATATAATCTACAAATCAAGTAAACAAAACACCATATGCTGATTAATACCATGATAATGAATAGAGACGTTTCCCAATGTTACCACTTAACGAATAAAGCACTCGCTCTTCTGTAAAGCGTTCTCTTGACGTATATCTAAAACTATTTTGCACATTTTTACACCTGTAATGTCACTTAAAATATGGGATATTTCTATTTTGTAAGACAGTTACAAGCCAATAGTGCGAAACTGTCCCCTGCTACCTAACATATCGGGGATACTTTACTTAGCATGAAACCTGCAAACTCGGTTAAAACGATACGGTATTTTGTCCAGGTAGCAAAATGTTTAACGAATGCGACCCCTGTTCGATCAGTGACCAATTAAACCTATAAGGAATACTAAATTAAGAGATGGTCAAACACGGCCCCTTGGTATATCAGAGTTGGGTTCAGGTGCTTAAGAGGAGTAAGCATCCCCGGTCGACCGGTTTCACTCGCTGTGATCTCTATATCTTGATCAGGTAAACGGAGTAATCCGTTGTCAGAATCAGTGTGTAAGGAACAGCCTTGCAATTGGTATGAAACACGTCAGACAGCTTTTGGCCCAATGACAGGTTGTATTGGCAAACTAGATTGCGAAATACTGACTTTAAACGAGACTGTTAAAACCCCTGTAACATAAACTTGTTTGTCAGTACCCTGCCTCGATTTCTTCCAACATCAATACACTGAATACTCCAAAATCCTAATCAACGAGAGATTAGTGTATATGAATGTCGTAAAAATTGGGGGGGGGGTTGTAATCGTTGTGTAGCAAATGATTTTTGTTATTTCTTATACTTACCTGGTTCTGCAAGTAGCCTTGTCAACGCTGGAAGTATACGGTGCATTTTTCTGTTCGTCTGATAAACAAAATCCAACTTCTCCCGGAATTCTTGTGTTTTGTTATAACTACATGTTACATCTGAAGATTGCATTTCTTTTTCTGGGATATAATTTTTTGTCTCCTGATTTCGAGCTTTGTTTAAATTCAGGTTGGGGTCGTCTGACAATTGTCGCTTAGGAAATGAACTTCCAAGATTCGTACTTTTGTGATTAAATTTGTCTTGTGAAGTAGCGACATTCAGTACTTTCTTTGTGGTGAGTAACGTTTGATTGATTTGGTTTTCCAGAAATTGTAAGCTGGAGAAGATATAAGGAATCCATCCAGTGTTAGACGCGATAGCCTCCACGATGTGGAACACAGCTCTTGTGTTATTAGTCATCTCCTCCATGTGGAAATCCAGCTGTCCACTTAGCATCTCTGGATGAGGCTTGTCCCCCTCGTTTCGCATCTCTTGGAGTTTAAACACCTCATTGTTGAGCTGTTGTATGGTGGTTCGGAGTTCATTCTGCGACGATCTCGTCATCTCTGCAATAACATCCAACACCTGAGATCCATTTCGGTATAGTAGTTGAATTTCGTCCATTAAACTTGAAGTAAATTCACATGTATTTCCAGATGACTTTTTATCAATGGCACCGTCAATATTGTCATCTATCACGTTGCTAATTTCATCGCCCTGTGTTTGCTCTTCCTGAACATTAACTTTCGTCAAATTAACTTGTATCTGCAGGAAATGGTTGATGTCCTCGCGCAATTTCGTCTGATCGTCTGCTACTGTCTCTGTTGCACCCACAATTCTCTCAACTAGATCACCAGTATGTCGGTAAAATTTAATAGAATCTAGAACATTATCATTGAATTCTTGAAGTCTATCCTCTAGAAGCTTTCGTGCAGTTGCATTGATATCTATATTGACAGGATCGAAAGTTAAATTCAGATTACTAACAGCATTCATTGTTGCACCCTCCAGATACTCTATTTTACTCATTGTCATGTTTTGTAAGTTGTCAATTCTAGCTTCTACTTTCAATAAGGATTCGGAACATATCTGTTTTGTTCTGTCCCTTTCAGAGACAACAATCTCTCTCAGCACACTAGCTACTTCGTTCTGTTGAACTACTGTATCATTAAGAGCATTGATGAACGACTGCTGAACGTGTCCTATTCTTTTGTTGACAGTCCTCGACATACTGATTATTTGTCCGTCCATTTTGTTGAAAGATTCCTTGCTCATCATTTCCATGTTCTTTACTTCTCGTTTCAAAAGCATTACTGATGTAGCTATCTCTTGGTTACTGACGTCCTGTTGCTCTATTCGTGAATGCATGCTCTGGAGAAGATTGTCCAGTGTGTGAAGATGTGTGTTCACTGTTCGAAACTGTCTCAGATTATAGTATTGTAATGTACTAATCCCACGCTCCATTGAGATCATACGGGTACTTAGAGATTCAAATTTCTCGTCAACTGTACGCAAAATGGACTTCACAATGGAGTCTTCTAGAGGATCTATGTCTGCTGTGGCATTGGAAGCTAAAGGCACTTGGCATCCCGCTGACTGTATGGTGGTAAGATAAAATATCAACACAATGGGTATTGAAGCCATTTTTCCGAGTCCTTTGGTCGCACGTTCAGAGAATATTTGTGGTCATTTGCCCATAGCATGTCTTGATGTCATAAAAAGCAAACATGTTAAGATAAATAACGTGTAAAATACTATCTTACACTTGTGTGTCTTTACATCATAACACAGGGATGGCGAATTCAATCATCAGGGTCTACGAAATGTTTTGAAAATGTAAACAAACAATCGTCAGAGACATTACTTGTAAACATGGGCTAATGAAAGAATTTCCACACTATATATACAGTGATAAAAATGTATAAAAACAACTGGTTACATACCTGTTCAGGATCATCATAAATATTTCGTAGTTTGTTTCAATCTCAAAGATGAGGGCATGATGACAGAGTTATCCTTCACCTATATCTTCGGAGAGATTCTTGCTGTACATTTACTTCGATTCTCTGTTGGACAAGAGAAAAGCAAGTGAGGCTGTATATACAAAGTTCTCAGATTGTTTTATCTGTGAACTGAAGGTAATTCTAAACTGTCTAGATACAGAGATGAGATGCTTCGTGTGATAAGCCTTGGTTTTGGAGATCGTCTGATTATTTCTGCAGTGGAAACAGACAAGTCTAATGTGATATCAAATTTGTGATAGCTGCCGATTTCAAATGAAGTAGTTAGGACGTACGCATATGTTCACCATGATAAATTAATACAGTGAGGATGTTCAAGGTTATGATTTTATAAATTTATACTTGTATAAAGAATTGATTGATTTATCTTATTTCAATCACATTATGTGTATACAGTATTTCATTCTAACTTATGCGCTGTCCCATATGCTAATCGAAATCAGATTTCCGGCATATGTAAATGTAATAAAAATACCCATAAAATCCTTTATTTCATTTAGGCTAATTTTCGTGGATCACCAAAACATTATATTGTCGATGAGGTAAACGTTTGCATGTTGGTCTTGCAAACATTGTCTACAATGTAGATTCGTGAGACAGAGAAATCCTCGAATAATGAGCTGCCACGAGTATAATCAGGATTCCATATTTCTAAGTTTATAAAACATAAATCTATGTTTGGTATTTGTCTTCTCAAAAATCCAAAACGTATCGTAAAACAGCAAATTCCCACACATCGAAACACGTAAGAACAATGTACTAAATGATTTATCCTTAGAGAGCCCACAATTTATTGTTTTAAATTCGTAGCACTGCGGATATATCTAATATCTACTGTAATATATTTTTTAAATGTGTTCCTTGCGCATAGAATACACTTGAGAGAATTTACAATGCTTTTATTCTTTTTATGTTGTTTTATGATGTACGATATTTGAGAATTTTTAATCAAATACTGACGTCACCAGTTAAATGTGACATATCACAAAACTAGACTTATCCGTGGCGATTACGGCCCTATCAGTGAGGGTTCTTTCACGTATCTACGTCATCATTATCGTAGGGCCTCCTTCTTTTAAAAGAACCGGTGACTTTCATTTTTAATGACGGGTGCGTGGTGAAGGATATGTAAAATGCCTCAGACTTGACACAGCGACAGGATTGAGATTTGAAACCAGCACCCTCCAGACGCGATGAGAGTGATCTAATCACTATAATCTATACTGTACCACAGTTGGTTATTGGATACCTGTGTGTGGACAGTATAAATAGATAAAGTGTATTCTTTTAACAATTTTGAAATGTACGCATGCCCGTAGTTTCTGAATTATTTGTAAAGGACCAACCTGATTTGCAAGAAAAAGTAAAATTGTGAGCAAGATCGTCATCAAAATAAATGTAATCGGTTGCATTTCTGCAATTGCTCTCGCCTTGCACCGGAAGCTGGGAGCGTGCTTGTCATTGCAATACTAAGCTTTACATAAATGTTATCTAAACATAATACAGCTTAGCTCAAAAAAAAATAAAAAAAATAAAAAAAAAAATAAAATAAAAAATTGTAGATTGTAGGTTGTTGAAAAATGCGGAAACACCTCCCCCACGTGCCATGAAAGTTGATTGACACAACATATAAGTGTCAAAAACTTAAAAATTAAATTACACGTGATGAAATAAAAAAAAAAATTTAAAAAAAGTTTTTAACAGGCAGATTTACTTGAGATACCAATTAATATGTTCCACTCATTGGCACCTGTTGTACATTAGCAACAATTTTTTTGTCCACAGCGTAAAACGATAACAAGCTAATAATGCACGTGCACAGATATACCCAATGCCATGTATTTTCAGGCATATGTAATTGTATTTTGTTCGTCGAAAATATTGGTAAAAATAATAATGAAGAATTGCTGATATGGTGAGTACATCTTGAAGTAGACAGCTAATTCACTTCTTAACATCATTACCCTACATTGCCTACGATAAAATCACACAAAGGACACAAAAATAAAAGTAATAAAGCTTTTATTTTATTGAACATGGATGTTAACGGCATCAACTCAATTTTATGACAAATGGGATGACTTCATCTTCTACATGGTCAGCTTCCTATGTATATTCCATCACCAGCTGCATAAGAGAACATGTTCTGCGTATGATCAATTTTTAAGTAGAGACAAGCTACTGAAAATAAGTTAATGTTGCTGATGTTTCAACAGTCTTGTTTAAAGTAAGCATTACCCAAACTCTTTGTTCGTTATAATGATCGTATTTGCAAATAAAACCCGTCGTTAAGTCAAATACTGTATGACGTGTTTCATACTAATTGTTAGGTTGTTAGTTACATACTGATTTTGAATGAGGGTTCACGGCAGGGTTGAGCGGTCAACAGGGTATGCTTATTCATTCCTAGATACCTGACCCCATATCTGGCTTGTCCAGTGGTCCGTGTTTGTACCATTCCTATTTCTTCATTCTTTATTAGATTGATCACGGTTTGTTATCTTCACTTTTCATTTTCTTCTCAGAAAAGATTCTTAACTGCAGGTAGTTGCAATCAGATATAGTAAATTATATAATTATTTCTTTCTAATACTAACGCCAAGAATTAAGGACAGCAGCGTCAAAAAAATATCTAGTATGTGCTTTGTCATATGTAACAGTATATTCTTCTAATCAGTGAACTAATTTTGTATCCGAATTCACCATTGTGCATTGCTAAGATATTCACTACAATAAATTTTGTCTAGAAATGCATTTCAAATCCAATTTTCCAATTATATATCAACACACTAAAGTGACATATATATACAAGGTATAGTAGCAGTATTTCCTTTTCTGCTCCACTTCGCCAAGAAGTTTAGAATTCGAAACAATTTATGAACTTCACATATTATTGATCTGAATATTTTTTTTCTCTTCAAAATTACACTCCTAATCAATTTTGAAATGAACATACAAATTGAAGTTACACGTGTGTTACCGGAAATTGTTTGTTTCGGCGACAGTGCATTGATGCTGACTTGCTTTAAAAAAATAATTAAACTGACTGCACTTTAGATTGATTGATTAATTGGGTGTATTATATTGTTTAACGTCCTGTCGAGAATTTTTCACTCATATGGAAACGTCACCATTGCCGGTAAATGGTTTCAAAATTTAGGCCTATGCTCAGCGCTTATGACCTTTGAGTAGGGAGGGATCTTTATCGTGGCACAACTTCTGTGACACGGGACCTAGGCTTTGTGGTCTCATCCGAAGGACCGCCCCATTTAGTCGCCTGTTACGACAAGGAAGGGGTACTGAGCAGCTATTCTAACCCGGATTCCCATAGGATGATTGTACTTCAGATGTCTGTTCATAAATCGAGGGTTATCTTTCTTCTACCTCAAAAAACATTTACTTTTGGTTGGAAAAAAAATTAGCAGCAACAAAAAATAATAAAGTATTAAAAAAAAACCCAAAAAACCCCAAAAACCCGACAACAAAAAAAACAAACAAACAAACACGTGTACGAAAAAACCTGTGTGACATAAGATACAAATATGTATTTCTCATATATTTGCCTATGAGTTGAATGTATGATTTTCATAAGATCGGAAAAATAATTATTGACCATTTTCTCGTTTGCTTTGAATTAGCTGCCCTATAATTATCATATTCACCTCGCCTTTCAGGCCCGGTCAGTATGGTACTTCTTAGGTCAATAAATCATTGTATTGATAATTATATCAATAATTGTGTAATTTTTGTCATCATTTGTAGTCTTAGGCTAGAGTGTACGTGCATGGTGAAGTGCGAATTTCCCGCACTATATTAATAAACTCTGCATGTTTACAGATTTACTGTAGTCATTTTTGATACTGTTAATCCGTTATGAATATTACAACTGAAATGTACTGGACTTTCAGATCCGGGGTCCCAGTAAGATACAAATATATTTATAAATTATATCAATCTTTTTATTACGCAGTTATTTACGTGTATGTTAAAGAGAACACTGTTCAAAAGAAAATAAAAGATGGCGATCGAGTGATATTTTACAAAGGAATCCTATCTCTATGTCACAATTCTTTTGACGTCACAAGACAAATTTGTGAACGAACATGACAATTAATTAGTAACGTATAATATGAAATTTACAGTGTAGAAGTTAACTTGAAGTAGCGACAGAACTGTAGCTTGGTGGAGTGTGGGGATGGGGATGCTAAAAAGCAACACATTCTACCCTTGTAGAAACCTTAAATTTTACAACAAAACCTTTTTCTCTGAATTTTTACATAGCTGACTAAAGATTTTGATAGAAAAAAAAATTCCTAACATATTTTCCCTCCACACTTAAGACATTAAGAAAAGTGTGCTGCTTTAGTATTGCATGTTCAATAATGCTGCATACCACGAGGAGGACACGTTACTAACGGTACACGTTACTAACGGTACATCCGAGTGCCAAGCGCTAGTATAAATGCACTGATTTTATAGATTGAGAATGTCAACTTTCAGAGCGACAGGCAAATTGAATATGGAGGGGGGAAAAGCAATTCAAATTGTCAACACGGACCTAATTTATATACAAAAGAGTGATAATGGCGAATAAACAAAATACAAGGTGAACAACTTGCGTTTTGTTAGACAAGTAGTGATAGACAGATGATGATATCTAACAAAGATAGGGAGGCGGTGCCACGGAAGAGTGGCGCGGGGTAAAGAAATTCAGAAACGGTCGGACGAGATGTGCCGGGGAGAGAAATAAATGATTTATACACAATGCATTACTATAATAGTGTATTATCAACTGCAATACGACTAAATGAGTTTGCATTCTTCTTTAGAGATACGAGTCTGCGTTGTTGAAGTGGTGACCATTAAAGAGAATCCCACTGTAGGTTTTGGACAAACTCAGTTTTGACGTGTACACACTCTTTGGACTGGGTTTCCCTGACGAAGTTGCGATATCATGGATTTCATCAAAAACTTTGTGGGGCCGATTCTTCACGCGTTTTTTTTGTGTTTTTTTTTGTTTTTTGTTTTTTGTTGTTGAGATTTTCAGATTTCGTTTTAGGAGGCCGATAGATGTTTCTCGTTTGGATGGAATTTTTTAATGGAGCGACTTGGGTATTTTGCTGCGGCATCATGATATTTATGGGGTTTGCTGGAGTCCTCAGTGGATGTTGTTGTCGTCTGCAAATAGCCTTTAATTTAGTTTTCTGTAACAATGAAAAGTACTCATCAATATTGACGTCAGAAAGTCAACAACAAAAAATGTTCCACCTTCAAACAGTGAAGTTCAACAGATTTTGAACAGGTTTTCCCCTCCTTCAGATAATGCTAAAATTTCCAAGATCACGATTGGTGAACACAGAATTCTATGAAATTATATTTATATAAATGGCGGCAATGTTTTCTTTTGTTTATGTAGTTGTTTTACGGATAAGTCACTCAGAATTTTTCTACTCATACTGAGACGGCATCAGCTGTAGAGGACATACCACCAATCTGAATCTGTGCTTAGCGTTCAAGGCCGTGAGGGTTCTTTGACGTGCTAACGCCTTCCACGACATGGGACCTTCATTAGCGAAAGAGCAATCACAGCCTATTTTGACGTAGCTATGGCACGAGCGAGCCTCGATCTCACGACCTTCCTGTTACGAAGAGAATGTTCTACCACTGAGCTACCGCGACCAGTGGGGCGGCAAAGTTAGATATTCTAGATCTACAGATTGCTTTAAAGTATACATTTATAGACGCATTCACTGGGTGATATATTGTATGCATCAACTATAGATTGTATTATATGCTTTTGATACACAGGAATGGATGTTAAGGTTAGCTCAATTTCGCTTTCTTTTACAAATTCTGTTAGAATTGGCATACCGGCCAGCCTATATACTTGTGATTCATGACGATTGCAAACTTTGTCTTAAAATACAGTAGGATCAGTATTAATGAACATCTATTTGCAAAACAGAACTTATAAATACTGGTAAATACTGATAAATACTGGTAAATACTGATAAATACTGATAAACACTGGTAAATGTGTTCCTTGATGATATTAGATTTCTGTACAGTAATCGCTATTTCTGTTAGTTCTAATGGTTATTATTATTTTTTTTTTTTTTTGGAAGTACAAATCCTGTATCTATTGCTAGTGTAGTGAGGTATATAAATCAAGAGATAACATGAATAGCTCAATTGTTTTTCTTTAAAAAATCTTAGAGGTATATGTAGGGCATTTAAAATGGATACAAGAAGAGTAACAGCTTCAATATAATAGTGCCATGGCGAGTTAGAGTTGTCATAAGAGACGACTAAATGGGGCGGTCCTTCGAAACGAGGGCCCGTGTCACAACAGGTGTGGCACAATAAAGATTCCTCCCTGCTCAAAGGCTGTAAGCGCCGAGCATAACCCTAGATTTTGCAGCCTTCATCGGCATATGACTGAAAAATTCTCTACAAGGACGTTAAACAATTTACAACCAAACAATATACATACAATTTTAGTAGAGTCTGAACTTTTGTCAGTTACAACTTCTTCCCGTTGTTCTGAATTTTTTTTTCTGTTGTGAATTTGCCTACTAGAGACGCATATCAATACTACCAAATGGAGAAATAAAGTAATATTTTACCACGCCGTTGTTTCCATTGAAAATATAGTCCCTTATTAATCAATTTCCAGAGATTCCATGTTACAACTGTAAACCAGAGAGATAGTAATACTTCTATGACATTTGATAACATTTCCCTTGTTTTTGGAAAATCTGGGATATACTGAATGAAGGAGAATGCTAGGATTCACGAGATGAAGAACGTCTTAACCCGCATGGAAGATGAATACATGGTTTGTATGTTCATGTGCTCTTAGAAAGAATATACAATAGATATGTGTTACCCATAAGACGATGGCTCCGTGACGGCTTTGCTTTCGTTGCTTTTTATCATGAAATGTCACCTAGTGATGTTTGTCCCGTCTAGAATTTTTCACTCTTATTGAGACGTCACCAGCTGTAGGTGAAGTACCACAAATTCAGACCTATGCTTAGCGCTCAGAACCGTAACAGAGAGGGTTCTTTAATGTGTCAACGCCTACCGTGACACGGGACCTCCGTTTTTAAGGTTTTATCAGAAAGACCCGCGATTCTTACTTCCAAATGCTGAGCTTTTGGCGAAGGAGCAATCACTACCTATGTTTACGTCTTAGATTTGATACGGCCATAACACGAGCGGGACTCAAAATAACGAACTTCGGTAACGTAGCGAACTCTCTATCCGCTGAGCTATCGCGATCGGTCAAAATTATAAGATTGATTATTTGGTATTTTTTTACGTCCAGTCCAGAATTTTTCACTCATACTGAGACGTCAACAGTTGTAGGTGATATGTTACAAATTTAGACTTATGCTTAGCGCTCAGGGCCGTAGCAGTGAGGGTTCTTTAATGTGTCAACACCTGCCGCGACACAGGACCTCCGTTTTTAAGGTCATTTCCAAGAGACCCGCGATTTCACTTGTAAATGCCGAGCGTCTGACGAAGGAGCAACCACTACCTATGTTTACGTATTAGGTTTGACGCCACCATGGCACGAGTGGGATTCAGACTTACGACCTCCCGGTTGCGTAGCGAAAGCTCTAACCACTGAGCTATCGTGACAGGTCAAAATTATATGAGCATTTAACGTAAAACAAAAACATACAAAAAATGGTTTTTACATATTTTTTATTTCAAATAACATTTTCATGTGTTATTAACAAGAGCGTCAAATAACCAGACTGTTGCATTTACAGCACCCAAATACAATCACACAAAACTGGTATACCATCAACATACTAATCACCGACGTATCACTTTGTGACATATATTTCATGAAAATTAATGCACAATTATAATAATTGTTTAAGCGTCTGCTTCGTAAAACGTGATATGATGAATTCATCTATACCCTGAAAAGCAATGGAAACGAAGTCCCTTTTACGTGCATGCAAGTATCTGGTAAATATTAATTCCAAGCGAAAATTACACAGGCTTAAATAAAGACAGTATCAACAATGAATCTGTACAGTGCTTTCTTTTGTCAAATTCCATGTTCACACATCCAATTCAAGAGCGGAATCAGGAATGTTTCTGTTGGAAAATCAAATTTGATTGATGAATATCCAATATATTTTTCTTTTCGAGTTTGTGATTTGTTTTAGAGTTTTTCTAAACGTGGTGAAGATTCTTGAAAGATCCGAAACATGCCCTCTTAGATCCGGTCATGAGATTTTTTACTCTTTGTTCTGTTTTCAAACTATATTGGCTTTGATCATATAAAAAGCATAAAGTAGTAAGCATTCACAAGTTATAGAATACATACGAGGAGGATGTTTTGGCACACACAACAACTTTAGTTCATATGAAATGAGATTCTTTGAATATGAAACATAATGAAAATGAGGCAGTTTCTCATACGACTAAAAAAACCCTCCCGTGACAATAGAACCAGAAATCTAACATACAGTTGTCCCGTTGTTACATATGTATTCATTCGCCTTTCATACAAAACACTTAAAAATAGCACCTTCCATATAACACTCTATAAACATTTGTAAAAGAAAAAACACTCTACCCTTTTTGTTTAGACATTTGAACAACTTTTGTACCAAAACATAAATAGCACACATGCAGAAAAAAACGCCAATCTTTCCCATGATATCCACTACCAACATACAAAATGTCCATCGATAGGTATATATATATATATATATATATATATATATATATATATGTATATATATAATTTTGTATCATGTTTTGACTGGTTTGAAATGAACATGTTCACACAAGACGAATGTTGTCACCTTCACATCGAGATCTTTGAACAATGAGAATATTCCTGCTGGATCCGAGCCTTCTATTTTCACAGAAGACACTGTTGCTTCCCCCTCCCAGCAATTACACATCAAAGCAGTAACCTAAATCCTATTTAGAATTTCGTATAAACTCTGTTACGTCATGACAGACGTCATTAATTTTCGTATCTAGGCTACTACGTCATTATAGACGTCATCAGTAGACGACGAATCTGCATAAAACGATGTGTTTATCTGTAAAGCGTGCTTCTAGCCCATTTCCTAAAGAAAAAGTCTTGTTTCGCTGCTTGCTGAGGATCGTTCACTATCTGTGCATCTGTTTATTTTACACGGAGAAGCATTTTGTTTAGCTCCACCAATCACGTGACATGGTGGCACCGTCACATTACGAGGATAATTATACCTCTCGTAGTAGTCAGTGCGCCTACGTAACAAGTACATAGCGAATATTACTAACGCCAAGAGTACACACACGCCAGCCACAGGTACTGCGATATAAATAGGATTTAACATCTTAGAGCTGTCTTTGCTTGGTCCATTTAGTGCACATGGACAATCCGTATGATCGGGGTCATGTGACAAGTCATTGTTTGTATTTTCTAACGCGTCATTTGTGTTGTCATGATTTGGTTCCACATTTGACGACTGATCTGCGACTTTGGGTTCTGAAATTAAAAGAAGAAAAAATTTGCTTTATTGCAATTGATATTTGTACAATAGATATGTATTATATATAACTATCTAAGATAGATAGATTGATTGATTGTATATTGTTTAACATCCATCTCGAGAATCTTTCACTCATATGGCGACGTCACCATTGCCGGTGAAGGGCTGCAAAATTTAAGCCTATGCTCGGCGCTTACATCTTTTGAGCAGGGAGGGATCTTTATCGTGCCACACCTGCTGTAACACGGGACCTCGGTTTCTGCGGTCTCATCCGAAGGACCACCCTATTTAGTCCCCCCTTACAACAAACAAGGGGTTCTGAAGACCTATTCTAACCCGGATCCCCGCATGGTTATCTAAGAAATCACGAGATGTGCCGGAGAGAGAAATAAATGATTTATACACAATGCATTACTATAATAGTGTGTTATCAACTGCAATACGACTAAATGAGTTTGCATTCTTCTTTAGAGATACGAGTCTGCGTTGTTGAAGTGGTGACCATTAAAGAGAATCCCACTGTAGGTTTTGGACAAACTCAGTTTTGACGTGTACACACTCTTTGGACTGGGTTTCCCTGACGAAGTTGCGATATCATGGATTTCATCAAAAACTTTGTGGGGCCGATTCTTCACGCGTTTTTTGTTGTTTTTTTTTTTTATTTGTTTTTTGTTGTTGAGATTTTCAGATTTCGTTTTAGGAGGCCGATAGATGTTTCTCGTTTGGATGGAATTTTTTAATGGAGCGACTTGGGTATTTTGCTGCGGCATCATGATATTTATGGGGTTTGCTGGAGTCCTCAGTGGATGTTGTTGTCGTCTGCAAATAGCCTTTAATTTAGTTTTCTGTAACAATGAAAAGTACTCATCAATATTGACGTCAGAAAGTCAACAACAAAAAATGTTCCACCTTCAAACAGTGAAGTTCAACAGATTTTGAACAGGTTTTCCCCTCCTTCAGATAATGCTAAAATTTCCAAGATCACGATTGGTGAACACAGAATTCTATGAAATTATATTTATATAATTGGCGGCAATGTTTTCTTTTGTTTATGTAGTTGTTTTACGGATAAGTCACTCAGAATTTTTCTACTCATACTGAGACGGCATCAGCTGTTGAGGACATACCACCAATCTGAATCTGTGCTTAGCGTTCAAGGCCGTGAGGGTTCTTTGACGTGCTAACACCTTCCACGACATGGGACCTTCATTAGCGAAAGAGCAATCACAGCCTATTTTGACGTAGCTATGGCACGAGCGAGCCTCGATCTCACGACCTTCCTGTTACGAAGAGAATGTTCTACCACTGAGCTACCGCGACCAGTGGGGCGGCAAAGTTAGATATTCTAGATCTACAGATTGCTTTAAAGTATACATTTATAGACGCATTCACTGGGTGATATATTGTATGCATCAACTATAGATTGTATTATATGCTTTTGATACACAGGAATGGATGTTAAGGTTAGCTCAATTTCGCTTTCTTTTACAAATTCTGTTAGAATTGGCATACCGGCCATGCCTATATACTTGTGATTCATGACGATTGCAAACTTTGTCTTAAAATACAGTAGGATCAGTATTAATGAACATCTATTTGCAAAACAGAACTTATAAATACTGGTAAATACTGATAAATACTGGTAAATACTGATAAATACTGATAAATACTGGTAAATGTGTTCCTTGATGATATTAGATTTCTGTACAGTAATCGCTATTTCTGTTAGTTCTAATGGTTATTATTATTATTTATTTTTTTTTTGGAAGTACAAATCCTGTATCTATTGCTAGTGTAGTGAGGTATATAAATCAAGAGATAACATGAATAGCTCAATTGTTTTTCTTTAAAAAATCTTAGAGGTATATGTAGGGCATTTAAAATGGATACAAGAAGAGTAACAGCTTCAATATAATAGTGCCATGGCGAGTTAGAATAGGTCCTCAGTACCCCTTGCTTGTCATAAGAGACGACTAAATGGGGCGGTCCTTCGAAACGAGGGCCCGTGTCACAACAGGTGTAGCACAATAAAGATTCCTCCCTGCTCAAAGGCTGTAAGCGTCGAGCATAACCCTAGATTTTGCAGCCTTCATCGGCAATGGTGACGTCGCCATATGACTGAAAAATTCTCTACAAGGACGTTAAACAATTTACAACCAAACAATATACATACAATTTTAGTAGAGTCTGAACTTTTGTCAGTTACAACTTCTTCCCGTTGTTCTGAATTTTTTTTTCTGTTGTGAATTTGCCTACTAGAGACGCATATCAATACTACCAAATGGAGAAATAAAGTAATATTTTACCACGCCGTTGTTTCCATTGAAAATATAGTAGTCTGGTCCAGATTTTGAAAAAAGAGGCTAGAAATGGGTTCTAACGGCAAATTATTATTATTTGGTCCAACATAACTTTTTAACCTAATTTGCGTATGCTGAATCCGAAACAATATGTTGAACTTCATGAAAATGGCGTTAAATAGGTTAAAATGGCGATTCAAAATGGCGGTGTTGAAATTTGCAAAATTATCTATATGGCTTTATTTTAAAAAAGTTTATTGCAAATTAAAGCAATTTAAAGGCTTGTACTAAACTTATATGTGTCTGAAAAATAGAATAAATTGTTCAATGTTCGTTAAACAATTAAAATTGTGAAAAAAACGATTAGATCCCAATTAACTCATTTTTTCGCAACCGCATATTGACGCACAGTATATATATGCATTTTGATATGATATTTAATGCTTATTTCCTTCTAATTGTGCAAATTATTCAGTTAACGTATTGCATACTTTATGATATAAATGCACTTGAAATTCAACACAGTGTTCAATGGTTTTCACAATAGCGCGACCGACACAATCGAGGATCGAATTAACAAATGATTCTGACATAAGGTATAAAACTGATGGCCGAGGTTATAGGCTTGTCATATCTCACCACTCATTGATTAGAAATCATGACTGAACGATCACTTAAGCGAAGTTATCAAATAGATACAGATTTGTGTGTTATATGTCAGGAAAAAAAGACAGACACGTTAGAATTAAAAAGCAAAAAGTCTATCGAAACGTTGACCGAGAGGGCATCTCGTCGTAAGAAAGTTAAAGATGCCAGGAACTATGATGCCATTGACAGAATAGAAAAATTAAGTCCGAATGATAGAGTTCTATGTCATAGGAAATGCTATAGTGCATTTACTCACCCCAGACCAATTCAGTTAATGGAAAGAAAAGCATGTTTGCTTACAAACACATCTGATACAATCAACGTCGATACAGAGGATGATGTACCGTCTACGTCATCTTGCTCACACCCTTCTGCAGCAGCATCCCGAACTTTGCGAAATGCATCTACACCAATAGATTGGGAGTTATGCATATTTTGTCAACAACAAATTAAACAGAAGCTATTCAACATTACAACATTTTCTGTTAGCGACATGGTTCTTAAAAATGCAAAGTATGACAACATACTTCGTGTTAAGTTAGGAAACGTTAGCGATTTGATAGCTGCAGAGGGTAAGTACCATCTAAAATGCATGAATGCTTTTAAGTATGATACACAAAAAACAGAAAAGGAGTCAAAATGTGAAGATCTGGCCATGATATTTCTTGTTCGAGAACTGGAGTACGCAGCCAGCAAGTGCCAAATCTTACAGCTCTCTGATACATGGAACAGGTACTCCAAGTTGGTAGAAGAGGTAGGATCTGAAATGCCACAGTCTTTTATCACTCGTAGATCAACGTTTAAAGAAAATCTGCAAGCCAAGGTGCAGAATATCTTCCAGTTTCTTCGTCCCCTCGATAGAGCAGTATCTGAACGCGAAACTCTTTTAGTGCCCCATATTCTTTCTAAATCTCATTTTGGAGATATGTTTCATGATGACCAAGATACCATGGATGACGAATTACTCACTATGCCATGTTATAAACCTCCACACAACTCATTTCATGAACTGGTACATGTTGCACTAAGATTAAGATCAGACCTGCAAGATAGACCTGGTCACATGGGTTTGAATGTTTGTGAGGCTGATGCCGTAAGTTGTGTCCCAGATAGTATCCTCATGTTTCTGAATCTTCTTTATGGCGGACAAGAGGTCTTTGATTGTACTGATGGCAATGACAATCCAGATTGCAGCAGACAGAAGAAAATAGTGAGCGTAGCTCAGGATATTGTGTATGGAGTAAGTAATGGAAAAAAGTGGACTCCAAAGCATATTGGCCTTGCATGCACCTTGCATCAAATGACAAGGTCAAAACAGCTGTTAAACTTGTTTAATAGTGCTGGTCACACCCTGAGTTATAAAGATGTTCTGCGTGTTGACACTGGGCTTGCAGAGGAAAGCCTTCAGTCTATGGACGAAAGGACTGGACATTTCCTTCCCTCGAATTTAAAGCCAAGCGTTTTCACACACTTTACAGCTGACAATATTGATATTAGTGATTCAACACTGGATGGCAAGGAAACATTCCATGCAACGCAGATAGCATGTTGGCAAGGAGGGTCGGGAAATGACATTAACCTTCAGCACATAAGTCCATCTTCAAATGAGACATTGAAGGTACCTCCTCAGATGGACAGTATTGTCATTTCCCCAATAGTAGAAGGAAAATCACAACCTCACTATCCCAGACCAGTTACGTTAGATATCTTCCAACCTTCTGACTCAGAGAATCAATTGTCCTCTCAAGAGTTTGCTAATGAATTGGCGTTTCATTTGCACAGACATAAGCAGAAAGTCCCAGCTAGTTGGTCAGGACATAATCAGTCTGTCAGTAGTAAAAACCCGGATCTCACACTTGTTGGTTACATGCCTATTGTACAAGCACCTGCTCATGAAATGGATACACTTAACACAGTTGTCCAGAAATGCATGCACATATCTGAGCATCTTGGTCAACGTCATACAGTTATCACAGTTGATCAAGCTTTGTACTTTAAGTTGATGGATTTAAAATGGTCAGTTCCTGAGTATAGAGACAGGCTTGTTCCAAGAATGGGTGGCTTACATATAGCTATGAATTTCATGAAATGTATAGGAGATCATATGAGAGGTTCTGGTTTGCATGAACTGTGGATGGAATGCGAGTTATTAGGACCTGTGGCTGCTGAAAATGTATTAGGTGGAAAGCACTACAGTCGTGGCATGAGAGCCCATAAAATTACTGCTCAAGCAATCTGGAAGATTTTACTGCCAGACTTTGTGTTATTTGTATCTACCAAAAATGTTGATCATTCGCAAACATTGAATGGCATCATGACTGAACAGCAAGACATACTTTCTAGCATTGACCAACTGCAAAATCCTGTTTTCAAAGAGTATTTTTCAAGTTTCAGACAGGAAATTGACAACCCAAATGTCCTGTTTTGGTGGTCATATTTGGACATGGTTTCTATCCTTTTAATGTTTACAAAGTCTGAAAGAGATGGGCTTTGGGATTTATATTTGAAGTCTTTCCGTTCAATGCTCCCATGGTTCTTCCGATATGACCATACAAATTATGCTAGGTGGGGTAGTGTGTATCTTGCTGATTGCCACCAATTGCCTATTGAAGTACTATCAGAGTTTCAGGATGGAAATTTTGTCGTCAAGAGAAGTGCTGGAACTTTCAATCAAGTTGACCCAGACCAAAGTCAAGAATGGCTAAACGCCACGGGTAAGAAAGGTGGTGGAATTGTAGGAATTACTAGGACTCCATCTGCTCTCAGTAGGTGGTCCCTTTCCTACAATCTCAGATCTCATATAAGTCTTCTTACAAAGGTGATGTACGATGTGAATCCAGATGACATTCTCACACACAAGGACGCATCAAAGAGTCGACAAGTTACTGATGCAGTGTATGAGGATTCGCTCGTTGATGCAATGAAAAGGTTTAGAGTATTTGACCTTTTGTACGAAAGAGATCAACTGATCAATATAGTTACAAAAGACAAAGCTACAGATATGATCAAGGAGTCCTTACTTTCTGCAGCAAATTTGGGACAGATATCATTAGAGAATTTCGTAAAAGATCGTCTGATACCAAACATAGAAACAAGTAGTTTACAAGTTCCTTTGAGAAGTGTTCTGAAAAAAAGCTGCTCATTAACATTTGACTCCTTATACAAGGTACAAGTTGTACCAAAAGCTGTGGAAAAGAAAAAAATTCTAAAGGCAGATCGGAACATACTGCAGAGACTTGTCATTGCATATAAGGCCGGACGAGAGGTTGATTTAGAGCAGATTTTGAAACACGAGCTCCTTCCTGTGCCGATATCTATAGCGGATACCAGCGGTGCACTAAAGTCTGGAAACAAATCTGTTGTTTTAGAAGACATACTTCAAGATGTTGATGTAAGGGCGCGAGTCGAAAATGTAGGCGAATCACCAGCTTTGATCATAGATGGCCAGGCTTTAGTTCAGAGCATGAAAACACATGGCATGAAAACATTTGGAGACTTTGCAGATGAGTTTGTTTCCACTGTGGTGAGAAAAGGGGCCATGTATTCAAGAGTTGATGTTCTGTTCGACCGTTACAGGGAACAATCTATAAAATCGGGCACTCGTTCTCGTAGGGCAAAAGGGCAGCAGCCAGTTAGAAGGGTTATTGAAAATAAGGATGTGCCACTCCCGAATAACTTTTCAGCTTTTTTGTCTTTGAATGACAACAAGAAAGACCTAGCTGCCTTTTTATCTGAGCAGATAATTCTTCATGCACCCACAGAGAAAACTGTTGTTACTGCTGGTGGGTTTCTCGATGAGAATAGCGTTAAATGCAATGACGAATTCCTCGATATATCTGCCCTACATGCGTCACATGAAGAGGCAGATACTAGAATAGTTCTTCATGCCATACATTGTGCGAAAGAATCCACTTGCAGTTCAGTTGTTGTACTAGCATCTGATACTGATGTTTTACTGCTACTTGTATCTTTCTTTTCAGAAATAAATATACAGTTGTGGATGGTTGCTGGAACATCTGCAAAGCCCAAGAACATTCCTATTCATGCTGTTGTAGAGAAAACCTTTACCTCTCCAGAAATGTGCACGAATCTGTTAGCATTCCATGCTCTGACTGGATGTGACACAACTTCTTTTTTCTTTGGGATATCAAAAAAAACTGGATTTAAGGTTTACAAAGACAATGTTGGGCTTCTTGGGGGTTTTGGAGAGGGCAATTTAACTGAACAGAAAATAGTCGACTGTGAAAAGTTCGTATGCAAGCTGTATAACCAGGGCACAGTGTCGTCAACTGACTCGGTTAGGAACATTTTATTCGGAAAATCCAAGAGCCCCGAAAACATGCCCCCCACTAGCGATGCCTTGCATCTGCACATTAAACGTGCACATTATCAAGCGCTGGTATGGAGACAAGCAAATATAAGTAACCCCACATTACCATCTCCAACTGAGATGGGATGGAAGTTGAATGAAGGTATTCTAGTGCCTATTCTGATGACTTTAGACCCAATTCCAGAATCTTGTTTAGACTTGATTGCATGTAGTTGCACAACAGGTTGTAAAACATTGAGGTGTGGGTGCAAGCGTAACAATTTGCTGTGCATGGACCTTTGTAAGTGCAAAGTCACAAGCAAAGAACAATGTAGGAACAGTATACGTTGAATTTTGAGGAAAAACAGAGAAAATTCGGGTTTTCTTTCGTGCAATGGCTTTTTTAGGGTCGCATGCTTATTTCTATCTTTTTCTCGATGCTATTGTATTTTGTAATCATAGTTTTTACATTTTTTTTTCTACATGCGCGTTTCAAAACGATTTGAAAAAAATTACTGTCCGCCATTTTGAATCGCCATTTTGACCTATTTAACGCCATTTTCATGAAGTTCAACATATTTTTTCAGATTCAGCATACTCAAATTAGGTTAAAAAGTTATGTTGAACCAAATAATAATAATTTTCCGTTAGAAGTTCTTTTTAGCTGAAATCGGACCAGACTATAGTCCCTTATTAATCAATTTCCAGATATTCCATGTTACAACTGTAAACCAGAGAGATAGTAATACTTCTATGACATTTGATAACATTTCCCTTGTTTTTGGAAAATCTGGGATATACTGAATGAAGGAGAATGCTAGGATTCACGAGATGAAGAACGTCTTAACCCGCATGGAAGATGAATACATGGTTTGTATGTTCATGTGCTCTTAGAAAGAATATACAATAGATATGTGTTACCCATAAGACGATGGCTCCGTGACGGCTTTGCTTTCGTTGCTTTTTATCATGAAATGTCACCTAGTGATGTTTGTCCCGTCTAGAATTTTTCACTCTTATTGAGACGTCACCAGCTGTAAGTGAAGTACCACAAATTTAGACCTATGCTTAGCGCTCAGAACCGTAGCAAAGAGGGTTCTTTAACGTGCCAACGCCTACCGTGACACGGGACCTCCGTTTTTAGGGTTTTATCAGAAAGACCCGCGATTCTTACTTCCAAATGCTGAGCTTTTGGCAAAGTAGCAGTCACTCCCTATGTTTACGTCTTAGATTTGATACGGCCATAACACGAACGGGACTCAAAATAACGAACTTCGGTAACGTAGCGAACTCTCTATCCGCTGAGCTATCGCGATCGGTCAAAATTATAAGATTGATTATTTGGTATTTTTTTTTACGTCCAGTCCAGAATTTTTCACTCATACTGAGACATCAACAGTTGTAGGTGATATATTTAGACTTATGCTTAGCGCTCAGGGCCGTAGCAGTGAGGGTTCTTTAATGTGTCAACACCTGCCGCGACACAGGACCTCCGTTTTTAAGGTCATTTCCAAGAGACCCGCGATTTCACTTGTAAATGCCGAGCGTCTGACGAAGGAGCAACCACTACCTATGTTTACGTATTAGGTTTGACGCCACCATGGCACGAGTGGGATTCAGACTTACGACCTCCCGGTTGCGTAGCGAAAGCTCTAACCACTGAGCTATCGTGACAGGTCAAAATTATATGAGCATTTAACGTAAAACAAAAACATACAAAAAATGGTTTTTACATATTTTTTATTTCAAATAACATTTTCATGTGTTATTAACAAGAGCGTCAAATAACCAGACTGTTGCATTTACAGCACCCAAATACAATCACACAAAACTGGTATACCATCAACATACTAATCACCGACGTATCACTTTGTGACATATATTTCATGAAAATTAATGCACAATTATAATAATTGTTTAAGCGTCTGCTTCGTAAAACGTGATATGATGAATTCATCTATACCCTGAAAAGCAATGGAAACGAAGTCCCTTTTACGTGCATGCAAGTATCTGGTA
>JAMZEH010000082.1:2080000-2282500 GCA_024699665.1 Ostrea denselamellosa | reverse complement strand
TTATTTCGTAATATATTAGTGAGGCTGAAATGGAATATACAAGTACCATATTTGCTCCGGGGCGTGGCAGGGGTTGGCACTACATTCTTATTGCAGAAGTCTCTCTCGTTGCAGCAGTGAGATATTCTGTGTTGTGGAAGTTTGGAGGAAAGACGGTTTTCACAAAGTAATGACTGCCGCTGGTCCAAACATCCAGTCTCCACGTAACCGTCATACGTCTCGCTATAGCACCACGTGCCCGAGCACATCCGGGTACCCTGCTTCAGACATTCTTCCGTCGTACAATCACAAAGCAAACCTGCAACAGATGTACAACGTTAAATATTTCGTTTTTTGAAAAAGCGTGTTGAAAATAGCAAATATTCAACTTCATGTTTAGTGTAATGTTTTAATTTTATCACAGGGTAATAAATGTTAATATCAAAATAGCAATATGACAATTGTCCTCCATATATTAACACATACTGTGATCTACCTAACCAAAAATTCTCAATGGAAGCAAAATAACTGCGTAAGCGTTATTCCACGAAATCACACGCCACAGAAGCCACGTCGAGTGTCGATATTGGATGACGACGTGTTCAATGACATAGCGGAATTTTAAAACAAAACACAAAGTTAATTAAACGTGTTAGAGTTCAGAAATACGATATTGTATAAGTGTATTATTACTCCAAGCGTATTGTTATATTACTTCATAATAAATCGCCATGTTACATTTCAACGCTTGCATTGTTAAAGGTTGAAGCACGATCCCTGCACGTTGTTCCATTTAAAGCATCATCAAAATGGGAATGTAAAGAGTTCTATTTTCCTCATCATTTCATTCATTGGGATTTACGTCTGGGTCCACAGGAACAAACCAGTGAAACGATTCAGGGTATTTTCCGATCTAAAATGGGGAGTTATTACACGAAGCCCACCTTCCTCAAATTTCGCCAAAGGATGAATTTTATTTTTTTTTTGTATTAGTGTGCAAAGCTTGATGTGTTGTGTAACATCTTTTCCAACAAAAAGATCGACGAAATCGCGTCGATTTTCCTTGGGGTCATCAAACAATGTCAGATACGACTGACGAAAAATAAAGTAATTTTCAGGTGTAAAAACAAGGCTTTGAATGTCACCGCTCAAGGATATTGCTCTTTTATCAAGCATACAGTTTTATTAGAAGGTTTGATATTAAATCATCTGAACTTTTATAAGATATATAACGGACTAACACTGTATATAATGTTTTTAAATGTCGTTTATTCAGAATATCCATTGAATGCACACGGAAATGTAAAAATGGGCCTTGCGGAATGTTTCAAACAATATTATTATTGATATAAATATACGGTCTGCCCCCCCCCCCCCCCCCCCCCCCCCGCCCAAAAAAAACTTTCTCACGATAATAACAAAAATCGTTGTCACACATCACTCTGTTGTTCAAACATGAATTAAGTGGTACAGAGATGGCCCGCTATTCTTTCAAATGCAGAACTGGTATGTGTAAAATAGATATAAATATGCATAACTTAAAGACAGAAGGAGAATTTAGGTTTGCACTCTGTCCGTCTGTCAGTCTGTGAAATCAGTTTTCCACCCTTTTTCTTTCGTCAGATATTAATTTGACATATTGCTGTAATTTACCATGATAAGTTATATATCAATTTTGAATTTCGTTCCGCCACATTGACGGTTTTGTCGAGTTATGGCCCTTGGAATTCGAAAATTAACGAAAATACTGTTTTTCTCTTTTTCGTCATGGTTGCAGATATTCATCTGATATTGGTACATTGCTTTACCATAGCAAGTCACAGATCAAGTTCGAATTTTGTTAGAGCCCGTTTATTATTTATAATGTGTTGGCCAACGGACTTAGAAAATTAACACAAATACTAACTTTTCCGCATTTTTAGTGATGCTCTCAGAAATTATGCATGAAGTTTGCAATTCTATTCTCGTCAAAAGATTGTTCTGCTGATAGAGGACTCTCTATTGTCATGCAATACTCGCTTGTGAATTCTGCGAACAAGTTATCTCGTCCCATCATATATTTGCACTCAAGTCTTTATTATATATCATTCCGTAGTTTAGATGTGTTGTTAAGTTTTACAACTTCGCAGGAAGTTTGTTGTTTTGTGAAGTTGTCATTGATAAATAAAGTTTATCTCTCTTAAGGCCTATAAAACGCCTAAATCCGCAGCCGTTACATAACATCTACGGATTTTGAAGATAATGAGTAGACATTATTAATATTGACGTAATCTTCTAGGTCATTCTAATTCAATGGATGACCTTCAGATTTTTTTTTTCAGCCACAGATCCCAGTCTATAGAAACATAGACTTCAATGTAAATACTGATAAAGAATCAATATATAGATATGACAGTACAAAGAAGCATGAAATGTAACTGTTAATTAAACTTGATATTTTTATTAAACTTTTTAATCTAAATCTAATCTCCTTCTGTTTCTCCTTTGTAAGGCTGTATCTTTAGCAGACAAGTAACTAGGTTTCTATAAACTCTTTATACATCCATTGATAATGGTGACAATCATTTAAATATGACACAGACAAGAAAATTAATTACAAAATTATATACGGAACACCAAAATGAATTCATCAAATTAATTACAAAATTAACTACGGAATATCACAATGCATTAATCAAATTAATTATAAAATTATCACTGAATATCACAATGCATCATAATTCGTATTAGTACAACGTCCTCTACCCAAAACATTCAGTCAACAGACTCAAAAGTAACAAGAAGGAAAATTATTTTTTTCTAGTATTAGCTTATAATGGGAGTATACATATAAAAAAAGAACTCCATAGATGTAATTTCCAGACCTTTTAAAGTCAAATCATGGCCCGCCGAATATATTTATTTCCGTTTTATAATGAAGACGTAATAACAGCAGATCATTGAACCGAATAATACAACATACTAAATCGTCACGCACCGCGGCACACCAAAAACAAACTTAAAAGCATTGGAAAATAAAATTTTAAAACCGGCTTTTATCGTGCTTGTATAAGTTAATTTATTACTGCGAAATGGATTTGTCAACAAGAACATAATGCAGTTGTGAAAGAACGAGCAGAATTTTTAAAACCACATAGGGCATCAATCATTGAGTGCCACCTGTGCGTAGAAATGCGCATCTTCATAATGCGATAACAGGTGACGAGGGTACATGACGACGAGTAACACGTGTAGCATATTACGATGATTTGCATCATCATTGTATCTATGCTGCTAAATTCAATGTAGCAGTCAAAACATTTATGTATTTGCATATATCTTTTTTTTTTTTTACAGTAAATAACTCTGGAAGGAATCTAGAAGCTTTGAAAAAATCATTCTTACAAACTCGAGAGAACTGTACATGTAAAATCAAATCAACTTAAGTTAATTTGACAGTTGTATGCTTGAGTACTTCAAGTTTTCGAAAATCAAAGACAGGCTTACAATTCTCGGCCAAAGCGAAACAGATTCGCTGACGCATGTTTTTACTCAGAATGGAGACAAATGCGTGTAACCAATTATAAAATAAAAGTGAACACAAACTTTGCGTTTCTTTCCATTCACAATCCGCAAAATTCGCCGACAAATCACATTAGTGCATAGACGTGTAAAACACTTAAAGATCATTCACCAGTGTGTTTGACAGTGTACATCATTGACGCACTTTAAAGGATTTCACGTCTGATTTTATAGAAAACAGAGAAATGGCTGCCACAATGTCTAGGAACAATGATTTTCAAATGATTCTTGTGGGTTATCTCGGGATTTATCGGTAAACTCTACCTTATCTCGGGATTTATCATTCAGTAATTACGTGGTTCTGTGTTTAATCTTTATTCTTTTTTCTTGTTGTCGGAATGACAGAAAAAGAAACTTATTTGAGGGACGAAGTAAACGCACATATCGTTCTTCAGAAGTTGCAGTTAATCAGCAAACGGCACAATAAGAAAATCTAAAACCAAATCCTCTACATTCTGAAAAAAGACGGACATCAACGACTTTATATATATAAATATATCCGATTCCACCTCATTTTACCAAAGAAATACGAGATTTGCAACAAATGGTATCAAATAAAATATTTATGACGCATATCCTATTATCTTTTTAAAAATATTTAATTTAACTACTAAAGAAAATGACACGACCATGCATTATGAAAGTCTGAAATGCGTTAGGTGAAATCGACTAAATACTTGCCCATCATATACAATGGATTAGGGTTTGTCGAAAACCATTTATTTCCTACAAATCAGAAACTGCAGAGAAATCGCTTTGTATTTCAACAAATCCTTTTAATACGTAAACAAGTGCATCAAAATATAAATGAAATATAATGAAATGAAGGGGGAGAAAAATAGACCCAAAGTTTTATGTCGAAACATCATAAAACCTCTAAGAGAGACGTGGTTTGAGTTTTGTGGAGTGATGGTAACACTTTACGATCGCATTTAGCGTGTAGTGATACAAAAGCGAGATATACTACGGGGGTTTATGGGACCAATGATACGGCTTCTTGAAATAGAAGACATGTTTAAGACAACACAGAACAAACTAAATCTGATGGCTGATGGCCATCATTGCAAAGAATCACACACGAGATTGGTAATTCACAGAGAGCGAGAAGCGTTTACGAGGTAGCGTATTACAGTGAGATATGTCTGAAGAGAAATCGTGAACAAAATCAAAAATATTCATCATCACATTAAGAAAATGCCCAATTATTTCTTTTTTGCTGTAGAATTCTTATATAGACGTATAATAAATTGGATTTAAGAAGCAGGTTATACATTTTCATTAGAATTTTTTAACAACACCACCGTGGAGATCGAGGTTAAAATGTATGGTCCTCAGTACTCCTTGCTTGTCGTAAGAGGCGAGTAAACGGGGCGGTCCTTCTGATGAGACGGCAAAAACCGAGGTACGGTGTGACACGATAAAGGTCCCTCCCTCTTCAAAGGCCGCAAGCGTCGAGCATAGACCTAACTTTCAAAGCCCTCCACCAGTAATGGTGACGTCTCCATATATTTAAAAATTCTCGAGAGCGACGATACACATTATTCCATCAACCAATCATTTCACAGCACATGTCTTAACGTCTATAATAATTAGTTACTTTTATCAAATAGCATTACAGTCCTGATTGGGATTAAGCTATCCCACACCTCCAATGCACATTCAATAAGCACCAACCATTCAACTATAGTCTCTAATGTATACAGCTTTTTCAGTCTTTAAAGAACTTTTATCATAATCATAATGTTTTGTGTAATAATTTGAATACATAACTGTCTATTCTAGCTCTGAACAGAACATTTTAAAGTGAGCATTGCATTGTTCACACACACACACACACACATATATATATATATATATATATATATATATATATATATGTGTGTGTGTGTGTGTGTGTATGTGTGTGTGTGTGTAATATTTCTGTTCCATTTTCATCCCATAATTCTATCGATATCATCACTTAACAAGTAAAAATGTACAATGTTCCATTACTCTACCATTTTTTTTATTATCATAAATCTTGCCATCTTGTTGGTCGATAAATGATCTCGTTGCTTCATCGTTGTTGATGAATGGAAGTGATTAGACAGAAATAACTATTGTGCAGGGCAGTAGTTAGAGAATCGGTGCATTTTGTGACGTTTACAACAGCATTCGTGGAAATGGGTATCACGCTTTTCTAACACACGCATGTAAAATATCTTAATTTTACCCCCTGTCGTGTGTATATCGTAATATCTATTGAACTCATTTAATTGTGTTAATATTTCTTTGCAAGAGAAAAATAGAAAACGTTAATAAATTATCCACTGCATCAGTGCCAAAAAAAAAAAAGAAAAAAAAAAAGAAGTAAATTCTGAAATGCATTACTGAAGGTCGAATTCACTTTCAGGTCGATTATTTACAAAGAAAAATAATTACGATGAACATGGAGGGTAGAGATAAGCCGTGTAGATTACGTGGGGATCCCCCGTTAATTCTCCCGCGAGTTTTAAGTATTAGAAGTAGTCTTTTGAAGACGAAATCTCAAACAGAGGATTAGGGCGAAGTCCAACTGCTTAGAGAGAATATTAACTAAAAACAAGTCTGTTCATTCAAAATAATTAAGCTGTTATCTCTATATTCTTTTCAAGTTAATTAGATGTGTTAGAGGGTATATCTAAATGACTGACAATCAGAAAAATTACGAGAGATTTTTTTCTAAATTTATTTTGTTGCACATAATCAAATCGTGCGATGTCTTAGGTGTCTGTCGGTTTTGATTACCTCGCACCGTATGTTAGTCGGTTCTAACATGCTTCCGTTGTCATTATGAGCGAATTAATGTTACCCCTGTACGAAGTCGTGTTTGCCCAGTTTATTCTTTCTCCAGAAAGAGGCCTGTCCTTTAAGTGCTATCGGCAAAGTAAACATGTCTCAATTTATAAAGTGCAGTCAATTTAGATAACGAAACATACTTGAAAGAAGTACAGTAAGTTAAATTTTTTGCCCGCATTTCTGATATCGTGTTTAAATTTTTATCATTCGATAAAGCTATGAAAGGTAAATTCTAAACGTTGGGCAAGTCTTAAAGAAACATACTGAACCCCAAAATCCAAAACTTGTGAGAAAACTTCTGTGTAGTGTATTTAGATACATTGTCTTAAGTTCATCCCCCCCCCCCCCAACTTGAATAATTTGTTCCTAGGGGTGGGATCAGTTCTTTTTTGTTTTAACCGGAAGTCACTTTCACCAAGACAATTATCGAAGTAGACACGCCAGATATGAAGCCTCAACTCTAATCACTAAGTCAGGAAGCCGATTTACAGACAAACAGACTGACAAACGGACGCTATACTGACCCAGCGTTTTGAGGAAAGCATAAGTGGAATTAATTCACATAGTTCCGTTTACTTGATCAAGATATAAGATTCACGGCGGGTGTGACAGGTCGATGGGGGATGCTTACTCCTCCTAGGCACCTGACCCGGGGAGGATATCCAGGGGTCCGTGTTTGTCCAACACTTAATTTTGTATTCCTTATTCCAAACCCTAACCCTGTGATAAAATTAATAAACTCATTTCCAAATTAAAGATTATATCCCTCATGCATAACTCTAATCCTTTGCCGGATTTGGCTCTAGTATTTGTTTGGTTTTTTCTGGTTCTTTCAGTTCTTCCAAGTTCGTTCTTATTTCGGATTTCCAACATTTTTTACTTCAGCATCACTGAAGAGACATTATTTGTTGAAATGCGATATCTGATGCATCAAAATTGGTACTGTTTATATTTTCTATTATAGGAGATCTAAGATTGATCGTTGTTCGTTATCTCTTTCCAAAGAGTGATTGTTGGTACAGACTTTGTCACGGTATACAGTGACTTATACCTGTAACCGACCAAAGAGTCATAGTACATGTGTATGTACACACCAAGTACTCCGATATATAAAAACATTCTACTGTTCGGATTGCATGTGTATTAAACCTCATATAAAACGTTCAGACATAGAATCGGATACAACTGTCGAAATGCAACTCAAGAATTCAGCAAGAAACAAAGGAAGTTGAAAGTGAAAGCATCAAATAGCTCAAGCAAAAACTGCCAACTACAATATAACACATAGCGCTGTTCCACCTCGTCCGCCATCTTTATCATATCACGTGTTGTAAACATAAGAAAGATGACGCGTGTTCGTGTTTTAACCTCTACATTAATCATCGCTTAATTGCATCAAATAAAACGCTATGATATTCTTATACACATTAATAGAGAACAGGAGTGAGTGCCAAGGAAAGCGGCACCATTTAACGAGCCCATTCCGAACGTGTATACGTTTTTGTACCTAAAAAAAATTCCTCAATAAAAACTTCAACGCGGTTGCACTACAAACGATAAAATGAAACTCGATCTCCGTTTCATTATGGTATAGAGAAGACTTTTCAAGTTGTTCTTGGCGAAATCTTTCTTTCACAAGGGCTGTACATATAAAAGATTAGAGTAAATTACTTTCATGGGCATCACACTTAAAGCTGCATAGTCAGGACGTGCTGGCATGTCTCGGTACCCTTTGATAGACTTAGTCTAGTAATTGGTAACCCTCGGTAGAGTACCTTGTTGCTACTATATATGCTTTTCAACTCCTCAGCAGACTGTTTCCAGATTCCCAGGTTGACTACTATTTTATGTACACATGTAGCATGTTGTGTTTTGGCACCCATCTATAGACTTCGGTATGTGTCAATATGTTCGGTACCCCTCGTCTAATTACATTTGTAACTACAAGATAGTATGTGTTGGTACATGTATGTTAGGACTGCTCAGGAGACTGACTATTCGGTACCCATCGACAGACAAACTACGTGTTATGTTTCGGAATCACTCGATAGATATGATTCGGCAATCCTAGGTTGACTAGTAAACCATAACACTTGCTGGACACTATTCAGACTAGAGCGTGCTTGTATATGTCTATTTCTTGGGGCATTCTGTAGACTAGTGCTTGCGATATATTTCGGTACTTTTCGTAAACTAGTAGTGTTAGTATGCCTACGTTCGAGAGAGCTCGGTAGACTAGCACGTATTGGTAAGTTTCGATACCTCTCAGCAGATTAAATTATGCAAATTTTGTTCATTTCAAAATTTCCAGTCCATATGCGTATGTTTCGGGACTTCTCGACATACTAGTATGAGTTGGTATGTCTGCGTTCGGGACTTCTCAGTAGACTAGCAAATAACAGTGTATTTCAGGTCCCATATTTCTTGGTACGTTGCATTGGTATATTTTTTCTAGCTCTATACACGAGTTATGTTCTCAATTTATAAATATGGGGCAAATGGTTATTGATGTTTTGAAACTCTACTGCTTTAAAGGATAAAAAGTACAAAGAATTAGAAAAATCCATTATAACATGGGCCTAGGATCACATTCTTGCTGAGAACATATACTGAGAAAAATCGCAAGGGCTTGTTTGTTTTATACCACTGCAAAGTATAGCGACATGCTTTTATTACGTCACAAAGAACGAAAACCTCATTCTTGAAACAAATAAGATCGCGATAATGTTTAATTGCTTGTCAAAACTGCCGAAATATTACACACCACTCGTCAGAATAACGAAGGCAATATAAGCTAATTTTCAATTTTCTTCTGCAAGACGTCTCATTTGCAGCCGACCCTTACATCGCCGGACCAGTCTCTACAGGGGAGTTCAATAGCGAAGGTATCCCGAATGTGAGAGGGGATACGCCAAAACTCGCGTCAGCGTTTGTCTATTAGAGACCGTGATAAATGATTTGTTAATGGTGAAACCTCATCTGCAAAACGCAACTTTTGATGGCCGTTATTAAATTAGTTCCTTTTTTATCTTCATAAATCACTAGTCATTTCTGCGGGATTTTTTTCTCCTCCTTTACTGTGATCAATGTGAACGTTATAAAAAACAACACTGCACCACTTTAGATAACGAAATTTACAGAACATGACGAATGCCTTTCAAAGACAATGTAACTGAAAGATAGTGTTTCATGGAATGAAGTTAGAAGAAAATGGCGAGTTTGAATGTATGTATTACGTCCCACGAAGTGTTGGTTTGGTAAGAGAAGAACATGTTTTCATTGTCGCATATATATACAAATTGAGAATGGGAACATTTTCTTAAAACGTAGATTGCATATATTCATGACATCAATCGTCATGTGGCCATTTCTTAAATTTCATTTTTTAAAAACAAAATACACGAAGACATGCTCCGTTACGCTTTACGTCAGCAAACTGCATCAGTGAAACGCGTTCAACACTTCAAGAAAAGTATGCTGGCGTAAAGCGTTGTGAGTACCCTCAAGTACGATAAAAATAAAGATTATTTCTTACATATACACTCTACTTTCATTTCTGTCGGATTCCCCAGCCGTTGAAATATACGTACTATATTTATCAAGATCCATACGCAGAATGTTTACATTCATGAGGAAATTGCTATTGCTACAGTTGGTTAGGATATCGAAAGCAAAATTATTGGATGTGTAAAAAGTAGGCAAATGGCCGGTAAAAGACCCAATGTCTTAACATTGTTTAACTTTATAACAGGAGATCGGCTATACCTGTTAATTTCAAAATGATACGTAAGTTTTCATTAACAATAGATTGTCGTTTATCATGTATAGGTAAACGATTACCTGTAAACATATCTAGGAAAACTGATGGTATGAAATATAACATAGATCTAGATGGTGTGTTACTTATATCATCCATCCACGTGATTCATTGTTGTTGATTACTCGGTAAAAAAAAAACAATAATAAAAATGACTGCACCCGTGTCTTTGGTCGACTCTACGACCTCTAAATCCATCTATCTACAGAAGGCGGTAAATTATCTTGCATTTAAAACCAGAGCATATTTTTAGAATATTACATAAACTTGAACATTTTCTTATTCCAAAGAATGTGGGATGTTTATGAGATATACGACCTTCAAACTACCAGCTGTGATGGTTTAACTCTGATGACAAGTAACAATATAAATTGTACTATACACTGTGTACCCTTGCCAGCCCTAAAACTGCATGAATTTGTTATTCTAAAACTCATTATAGAACTCCTATCGATAAAACGGTCCCTTGGCCCTGGCAACGAGAAAGCGGGCGGCTTTAGAGTCTTTTATAGTTAAGCCCACCCTAAGTAAAAACAAACACTTTATCTTCGAATCGCATGCTTAAATATGCGTTTGTAAAGTATTTTTTCACAATGCTATCGAACCAACCCCGGTTTCTAAAATGCTTTTCGAGTTAAACTTTTTTTCTGCATTTTTTTCCTTCTGTGCAATCTGTAGTCTCATCCAAATGATGTTCGGAAAGTGAGTCGTCACCGACGTATGCTCGTTGACAACCCCAAAGCTTTACAGAATGTTAGCAACTAATGAAACTGCTGCGCCATTTAACGACAGACATTAGTTATGTCACCTGGCAGGAAGTGTACGGAAATGGCCGTAAATGAAAAAATCCCGACAAACAATTAATTACATATCCTCCTAGTACAAAGAAAATCTGAATGCGAGAACTGTAAGGTTACAGTGTTTATATGAAAGTACACCACTTAATTGACAAGTTGTGTTCACGTCACTATATCCGATGTCGTCTTGTGTGCACGACATTTTTCACGTGTCAAAATGTCACATATGTTACATGGATTTTTAGTTTGCGCAGCATTTCCCTGATGAGAGAAAAATCTAACAACTCAGAACTTCGTGGCATTTCTAAGTGGGATGAGAGAAGAAATTCAATTTTCGAGTAATGTTTGCAGGGGCTTCCCTGCAATACAAACTGTTGATACATCTGCAAATTGTATCCTATCTATTCTATATTAACTTCACTGTGGCAACATATTCTCTTAATCCATTAAACTGAATATCTTGTAAATATGAATACCACCCGGAATCTTTTATCAAAAACTTTCACGATTGGGTTTCAAATCTGTTTGCCATGCTATTTCTGACTTTTAAAAGAAAACATGCATGTATATCAAAATATTTATATTCTCCAATGTTTGTCTCCAATTTTATTTCTCGATAATAGTACGTGTATTTACCTTAGTATATTAAAAACAAGGTACAGTCTACTACACTGTGTTCATAATGAATAGGCTACGATAACGAACAGTGCTCGATCTCGTAATTCCTATAGAAAACACAAATCATAGAGATGGGCAACCCCCCCCCCCCCCCCCCCGGACATACCAAAGGCGGGATCATGTTCTTAGGAGGAGTAAGCAACCCCTATCGACCGGTCACACCCGCCGTGATCCCTATATCTTGATCAGGTAAACGGAGTAATCCAGATTCAGTGTGCCTATCTGCTATATTGAAGTAAATAATTTCCAGTAATATTTATATAGTTCAACATCGGTCATATTGAAATTTGGAAACAAATAACAATTCAGGCCAGGCCCTAAATCTCATTATTTTTGGAGTAGACTGTACATTTAAGAAATAAATTTCATTTTTCGTTTTGAAGATACATGAAGGAATAAACTTTTTAAACTTCATGAAGCGCGTAAGAATCTCTCGGAATTCCCAACCGTTAAAATAGACGTCCTTTTTTCATCAAGATTATGCGCGCATGTAGTGAGTTCATGTGGAAATGATCATCATTGCAAGTTATAAAGGTATCAAAGGCAAAAATACTAGAAATATAAATATTGCTACATATGAACAAATTAAATAAAGCCAGGTTGTATCTTGAAGGATATAAAGGGAGACTTCGTTTCCTACTACCCGAGTTGAATCTAAAGCCAGGTTGTATCTTGAAGGATATAAAGGGAGACTTCGTTTCCTACTACCCGAGTTGAATCTAACGGAGAGAGTTTCATCTCTTATGATGTATTGTGACATTGAAACTCTTCTCAACACTAACCCTGTATTCTACTAAGGTCTTTGTGGTATCACATGTCCTTTGTGTAATGATACTACCCATATGTCAGCTTTCAAAGGATGCATGTGATTGGTTGGAATACTATACATGGGAGTAAAAAAGAACATTGGAATATTTACCAAATTCGGAGACGAACCGAAGTCGCCAGAAATAATCCATAATTCAAAAACCTAATTTATGTCATGAATAATATGCATGTATATTTAAGCAAGTAATCATATATTCGAACCCATAAATTATTAAATATCATTATCAAGGGACTTGATACCGAAATCATACTCAACATTGCTATTAATTAGTTTTGTAGCCACGTGTAGTTTTGTAGTCACGTGGTTATATTTTGCAAATGCCGAATCTGTTACACGTCTTGGACTTTAACTCAATATTCTATACTTCCCTTTTAAGTATTTACATATCATGTTTTCTAAAAATGCATTATACTTTAAATATTCATCTGCAATAGTTGTAAAATTAATGTAAATGACCACTTTCTGTCATGGTATATTTGTATTTTAATGGTAAATAACGGTGTCAGGGTGACGCTCGCGGGCAAACAGATGTGAAGTCAAGAAGCCCGGAATAAATTATCATATATATATATATATGTGTGTGTGTGTGTGTGTGTGTGTGTGTGTGTGAGAGAGAGAGAGAGAGAGAGAGAGAGAGAGAGAGGAAATTTTTCATGTTCTTATACGTTGCTTGATTCGATCAAATGATAGAGAGAAGGGTGGAGAGAGAAAATATATATGCGAAATTCCAGCCTGTTAAAAGTTGAGTTATGAATTTAGTTTTTACAATATTTAATTCCCTTGAAATTCCTTGATAGGTCAAAGATAAAATTAACGAGAGGATATTTGAGACATTTCTTTGTATTTCACCCCCCATTTACAGCAAGGCAGTCCTCGGTGACCATTTGTAGATGCTTATCGTTCGGTACAGTTCGTTCGTCAATACAGACCTTCGCTCCGCTGTGTATATAGAAAGCCATTTAAACTCTAGTCCCCTTTCAGATCGATTGTTTAGACGGTCAGATTATTAAAAAACCTTAACAATTTCCCCTTCAATTTGTTAGTTTATCATACCGTAGAAAATTCGGCCTGACACGAGACAGTGGCGATTTCCGTCGGGGCCGGTATTCCGAGTGGCGACATTCGGAAATGGAAACAAAAGATTTATCGGAAAGACGATCTAGATCTCCTGATTGAACGACCAGCTATTTCAACAACGACCACATACAGTGGGCATTTAAAGTACACTCAAAACAAAAGGAAATAATACAGTATAAAATCTCTCTCTCTCTCTCTCTCTCTCAAAATATGTTCGTAATGGTTAAACAAGATTGATCGCACACTAAACGACATTTTCAAATTAAAGATCTTTGCTTTTCTTTTTGTATAGCACAAAATATTATAATTGAGTCATCATAGAAAGAAATTTTAAAACGTCTTTTAAGAAGAGAAGTTTGAATGATTTGATTTATGCAGGTAAAAACGATTTGCCTCGCTCCAGTTGCACTCTCTCATACTGAGGAGATCAAAAAGGAATTCCCTTGTACAATATTAGTGATTTCATGCAACAAAGCAAGATCTAATCACATATTTGAAACAGATAAATCTGCAACTTTCTTATATTAAAATCGATATAGTTGTAAGCTGAACAGTTCTCGTTTATCGTGTCTTGTGTAGGTAAGCGGATTCAACTGTGGCGGGAGAGTGCGGCGGTTGAGGAGAATTTGGGACCAATCCCAACCCAACACATTTCTACAAGATGATAAAATTGTCTGTGAAAATTTCGAAAACATTGCAATAAAATGCAGAATGAATAAATATGAATTACTATATCGGACCAGTCCTACACGAACGTGTGTGTGTGATACAGAAATATCTTGCTCTTGTTTATGGTTCATTTTTGTCCAGGTATATGAATTTTTTAAAGTTTAGATGGGGTGTTTTCTTCTTTTGTCCATAGTTTTTGTTAGGATCCTCTTCCTAGCTTAATTCCCCCCAGAATGTTTGGGAATTTATGAGTAAATGATCAGCATATCGCATACCTAATCCAATACGTTTCCTGTTTTACATCAAAATAATTGATTAGCCCTTATATAATATTGAGTATCTGTGTCGCGAGGTTGGAACACCTTACCTTAGATACAAAACACATACGTTATATAATGTATTTATACGGATTTTCCATTCATAATCATCTTGTGGAACATTTCGTGGTATATTTTGGTACCAATTCAAAGATTATTTTCCTGAAAATGTTCCCATTACAATTTTTCGCTCTCCAAAGTTCAGCGAACTTTTTTGTTACGTATTTAATTCACTGAAATCCATTTCCAGATTCATCTTGAAGATAATTTCCATTCTTTCGAAACAGACGTGGAAATACTGGTACGAAATAATGTTTATTAAACAATCTAAAAGAACACATTAAGTTTTGTGTAAATTTGTATAATGTACGATTTGGTGTGTAAACTATACGCATGCTAAGTTCCACTCATTTCCTCTTCAAGATGAAAGATCTTTTCTCCACAACTCGACAAGAGAGACGAGAGGCCGAACGAATTTGTTTCTAATTCACTCAGGAAATTATCAAATATTATTAAACGTTCGGTAACGAGTTGCGAGATGAGAAAGACTACGGATTTCAACGTCTGCTCCCGGTTGAATTTTATGGCTTTTGCAATTCACGAAAAGTTGATTAGTTTTGGTAAAATCGTGTTATGTAGATTAATATATAGAAGTATAATTAGCAGAATGTAGAATTAGACAATTTTTTGCACAGATTTAATCTGAACAAACCTTCAGGCCGGATACACAAAAAACCACTAGCATGCAAAGCGAGAGAAAAAAAAATCTTGTATTGATTCTGTTCGTTTTTCTATGCAGCTTCAGTTCTTCATTGTGCTTGTAGAGTGGTTCGTCTAGATTATGCACGATTTATCATTAGTGATCACTAATTAACTAACGAATGTGGCGTCAACACGTCGGGTTCATCAACCCGGTCCGAAAAACGCGCTTCAGAAACCCATCGAGTCGGTATACTGGCACCACTTGACAAGTCTGAAAGCTTATTATTGTATTTTTATGCCTACACTCTCTATGCTGTGCAATCATTTGTTAAGCTTTATAAATAATGTTTAACTGTGGGAGTCTACTCATAGGCTACATCGTGTTTCGGCTTTATAAGAGGGTAATTTTCCTTAGTGTGGTATATTAAAAGAAGCTAGGGAATTTCATTTAAATAGCATCTGAAGGTTGTTTTAAATATTCCATGAGAATCAGAGAATCGCCCAGGTTCTTTATTTTCACCATAGGATAAATTACCAATAATACAACATTTGCCACAACGCTATAATATGCAACATCGAAATCTCATGCCTAAAATGCACTCACGTCTTGTTGCAAAGGCTGGAATGTTTCTTTCTCAAATCCTCAAAGAAAATATTTGTGTTGAAGTCGGCAGAAATACCCGCAGTCTTTTGAAATTGGGATCAAATAATTGTTAAAAGCAGCCGTCATTAAATCTGTATTCGATACAAAACCATGCAAATTTCATAACAAACAAACCGACGTATTTCTGTAAACAGAACCGCTTCTACCGGAAGAATTATTTTCCCAGTTTCAGTTGAAAACAGCTGACAGATAGATACGTACACAGTCAATTTCACCTTGCAAGGATGCTAATTCGTTGTGTATTTTTTGTTATGTTTTTTTTCCTTGTACAAATGCTGGATAGTGAAGAGTGGGATTACAAATGGCTGGTGTAACGCTCCTAACAATTTATATACGAGTTGTTTTTCAAAATTAAAAACTTGAACATCTTACTAAAGTTATACCATTATCTTATAGCTTTATCTGCTGCTTTGTCCTATCAATCATTGATATTCAAGTTTTTCATGCACTCGTGCTTGATTTTTGTTTTAATTTGGTTTGCAAATCCCAATAGTATTTAATGAACGCCTAAGCATCCTGTCGACCTTTTTTGATTGCTTTCGATTTCTATAAGTAGGTGACAAGCAAAATTGGAGATGTATCTAAATTTTCTATATTTATAATGGAGAAGAAAAAACCCCGACATTTATGCCACACAAGGAGCACTCGTACCAATGCGTTCCTCTCAAGTAACGGATATATTTGCTTAAAGAAAAATCACTTTCACTAAAGTCTTTTAATCCAATCAGTCTACCAGATTGAGAGGATTCTAAACCACTAAACGCCGCACAATCGAGGGTTATAAGGCGTCTTTATAGCCGCTATGAAACGCCCCAGCAGGATTTTCACCCCGCTCTGATAAGTAAATAAACAATATTTACCGATTTCATTGATGAAAAATCACTCCGAGAGCGAAACGATCCGCCCATCGCATTCTAACGTAAAAATCTCATTGTTGGCTTAAGAGAAGATATTTTGTTGCTCATTACGATCCGTTCAAGGCTTTATTTTGGATTTCTTTTGATTTTAAAAGTTCGATAAAGTACATTGCATGGCAGAATATAGTCTCCGTATTTAGAATACCTCATTTAATAAAGCCCTGTATTTCATTGTGTTCCGAGTAACATTTGCATACAAGACAATGCGTTTAAACAATGACTCGCGGATGATAAATTGGTAAAATGACACATCACAAATCTTCTGTCAGGTCCTCAACAATACGTACCTTAGGACAGATATCACATAATATTATACACGAGAGACGAAGTGGTCTTTTAAGGATATATTGGGTTAAAGTATAGAGACATTTGACATTTTCACTGTTCATGAACATAAAATTTCCTATAGATCAGCGTTGACATATTATATACACACGGTTTTATTGCAATACTGGGTTAATCTTACCTGTTGTGTATTTCAGTAAAATTCCCACAAAGTACAGACAAATTGTAGAAAGCGTATGCAGGTTCATCTTCAGTTGATTAAATTTCCCACTATAACAAAACAGTATCGGAATAACTCCGCGTGGTGTATGTAAAGATGGGTCTCTTTACGGTATATTACGCTCACGTGCGAAGAAACAAACACACATTATGACGAATATGAAATTAGCATTTCACATTGTCTCCGCTCAACAATAACGTGTCACTTTCCGAAGGCAGACTTCGAAAAAAAAATATGCAAATGAAGAATCCTGTTAATTGCGAGTAATTAGCATTCTGGGAGAAATGATGAATCCATATGGAGTGGTTTCGTCATGTAGTTGTTGAACGAACTCATTCTTTTCAGTCGCGTTCGTCAGGTTAATATCTTTTCTCGCGAGATTGAGAATACGTACACAGATTTTGATAGAGACTTCAGATAAGGGATTTTCCTGGTCGTTGATTGGTTAGATTTTCTGTTCTCTTCCTTACCTCATAAAATAAATACATGCCCCCGTGTTTACAATTAGTTACGGCAAGGCAGAAATATTTTTGCTTCTTGGCTAACACGTTCATTTTTAAATCGTTTAAAATTTCTCCCTTTCAACAAATAAGTGTTCATTGGCGCAATACGCAATCGTTAAATATTTTCTAATGTTTGGTTTAATTTTATAAATTTTTAGGCACTATTTCGATTTTTGAAGAATAATTCTGTAAATTAAGGCCGAATAATTAAAATTCACTATTCATCTCCCGTGGACCAAGAAAATAAAACGCCGACCTAAAACAAGGGAACCAAATTTGTTTTAATTCTTTTAAAATGCAATTCAGGGCGTTTATTGCCTTACGAGATAAAAGAGACCAGAGATACGGTTTTCTGTGATAACGAAATTCACATGTTGCAGTAATACCCCTTCGCTACTGTGTAGCGGCTTTTATCAAAGGAATTATGACATTGAAAAACTACGAAAGGCGCGAGCCAAGGTTTTTTTTATAACGCTAACACACTCCATAACACAAATATATATCTATAATATGATGTGTAAGATGATAAATTTCATTTGGCTGTCGCTATCGGGAGTGAAGATGGTTTCGAGGATGAAAGCCAGGTGTATAAGGGATGTTGATGACGCCGCCGACGACGATGGTGATGGTGATGAAGACGATAATTGAGAAATCATTTACGTTAATTAGACACAGTTGATATAAAATTTCAGCTAAACACCGACGAAAATTGATTACTGTGAAATACAAGTCCACAGAAATTTTAATCTATCTTTTTTCCCCGACCTCATCGTGGTGGTTTTTTTTTTTAAAGCAGAACAGTCTTTTTTTCCCCTAATATAATTATATTGTGCTTTGGGGCTCAATCGACCCGCCACGCTCCGCAGGCAAGAATTAAAAAAAAGACAGAAAAGCCGCCTCGTGCCTCAGCACAGGCTACCAACAGCTAATGACTTAGTGTACTTTAAGAGAATTATCTACGATGAGTATTATAGACATAACATTTATCAATCTCGATTTATGCAAGTCTATATGAGTTCGCTGGGTTAGAGATAATAGGGTAGCCTTCACTAATCAGGACATCTGGTGCCAAAGCAAGCCCGAACGTAAGCCTTGACCAATTACAATGGCGCTGAATCGGAGACCTCGCTGATGTAAAAACTAACGAAGAACTCGTTTCTGCCAAAATTTTATGAAAGACAAAATTAAGGCATGTAACACCATAGAATAGTATATACGTATATCACGGTGATAAACTTACAAATGCTTCTGGTCATGTTTCGGAGTTCAAAATTGAATGGTTTCCAATCCGTTCATATTACTTGATAACGCTCTAGACTCGAATAACATGATTTTAGTGATGTTCACTTTCAAAGAGTGATTGTTATCTTCAATGTACAGGCAATGTAAATGTCTTATATTTAATTTGCTATATTAGCAAATAAAAGACACCGCCAAAACTTCCACATCCGTTTCATATTTGGATATTTTATGGAAGATATACGTTAATGGCCAGTGGCAGATTTATTGTGTGTGTGTGGCCGGGAGGGGGGGGGGGGGGGGGGGGCTCTAAAATTATAAAATTTGAGGTAAACCTTGCCATGGTTTTTTGTATGGAAAAAATACAATCATTTTTTTCCACTCTCAAAAAGTAAAGACAAAATCGTTTGATTTAATACTTTTTTTGAGAAAACTTGTATTTTATTCCGAAAACCTTAAAATTTGTGTCATTTTCTTAATTTGATCTCATCAAAAATTATAGAAAATAATAAAAATGACTATTTAGGAGACATATCCCGAGCCCTATAAAATCTAAAATAACCAGGGTCTTAAGACGACTCCCATATCTTCTGCCTCATGACGTTGCACCCCATCTAACTTCATTTCCTGGATCCGCTCCAGATGGCAGAGTAACAATTCAGTTTTATGACAAACGGAATGCGGTCAGCTTCTCCATCGTCAGATTCACATATTTATTTATCAATAATCCATTATCACTTCCATATGATGTTTATGTCTTTCAACTGATCTAGAACGCGAGAGCATGTTCTACGTATAATTTTTTTTTTTAAATCGACACAGGCTGTGGACAAATAAATTGATGTTACAGGTGTCTTATTAATGATCTAATTTGCAGATACAAGTTATCACAGTGTGACGTGTTTCATACCAATTGTTAGGCCGTTCTTTACATACTGATTTTGACTACGGATTACTCTATTTCCTTGATCAAGATATAGGGCTCACGGCTTCTTACTGCCCATTGGCACTCGATTCCACACTTTTTTCCCAAGCGTCCGTGTTTGTCCTACACTCTTAATTTTGTATTCATTATAGGACTTGTGAGACTGATCACCTTTCTTGATATAATTCGCCAAGAATGGTAATTATTGTAACGGTTGTAAAGTATACATGTATCGAATGTACGTAAAACGTAAAAATCCTGTTTTTATAATCACAGAAGAAAACTTCCAGATCACAGGTAGGTATCCTAGACTGATATTATAAATGTTGAAATAATTACAGTGACTGGTCTGCCCAGACAACACATTTCAAATTAGGAAATAATAGATACCTGTCACTTATATCTGTCTGTCGTACATGATCTGTCTGTATGTCGTGCATCTGTCTGTGTTTAGTACATCTGTCTGTGTGCTATACATCTGTCTGTGTGCTATACATCTGTCTGTGTTCCATACATCTGTCTGTGTGCTGTACATCTGTATGTGTGCTGTACATCTGTCTGTGTGCTGTACATCTGTCTGTGTGCCGTACATCTGGTGTGTGCTGTACATCTGTCTGTGTGCTGTACACCTGTCTGTGTGATGTACACCTGTCTGTGTGCCGTACATCTGTCTGTGTGCTGTACATCTGTCTGTGTGCTGTACATCTGTCTGTGTTTATTACACCTGTCTGCACACAGACAGGTGTAATAAACACAGACAGATGTACATCTGGTGTGTGCTGTACATCTGTCTGTGTGCTGTACACCTGTCTGTGTGCCGTACATCTGTCTGTGTGCTGTACATCTGTCTGTGTTTATTACACCTGTCTGTGTGCCGTACATCTGTCTGTGTGCTGTACACCTGTCTGTGTGCCGTACATCTGTCTGTGTTTATTACACCTGTCTGTGTGCCGTACACCTGTCTGTGTGCTGTACATCTGTCTGTGTGCTGTACATCTGTCTGTGTGCTGTACATCTGTCTGTGTGCCGTACATCTGTCTATGTTTATTACATCTGGTGTGTTCCGTACACCTGTCTGTGTGCTGTACATCTGTCTGTGTACTGTACGTCTGTGTGTGTGCTGTACATCTGTCTGTGTACTGTACGTCTGTCTGTGTGATGTACATCTGTCTGTGTACTGTACGTCTGTCTGTGTGCTGTACATCTGTCTGTGTGATGTACATCTGTCTGTGTGCCGTACATCTGTCTATGTTTATTACATCTGGTGTGTGCCGTACACCTGTCTGTGTGCTGTACATCTGTCTGTGTGCTGTACATCTGTCTGTGTGCCGTACATCTGTCTATGTTTATTACATCTGGTGTGTGCCGTACACCTGTCTGTGTGCTGTACACCTGTCTGTGTGCCGTACATCTGTCTGTGTTTATTACACCTGTCTGTGTGCCGTACACCTGTCTGTGTGCTGTACATCTGTCTGTGTGCTGTATATCTGTCTGTGTGCTGTACATCTGTCTGTGTGCTGTATACCTGTCTGTGTGCTGTACACCTGTCTGTGTGCTGTGCACCTGTCTGTGTGCGGTACACCTGTCTGTGTGCTGTACATCTGTCTGTGTGCTGTACGTCTGTCTGTGTGCGGTACACCTGTCTGTGTGCTGTACATCTGTCTGTGTGCTGTACACCTGTCTGTGTGCCGTACACCTGTCTGTGTGCTGAACACCTGTCTGTGTGCTGTACATTTGTCTGTGTGCTGTACATCTGTCTGTGTGCTGTACACCTGTCTGTGTGCCGTACACCTGTCTGTGTGCTGTAAATCTGTCTGTGTGCTGTACACCTGTCTGTGTACTGTACATCTGTCTGTGTGTCGTACACCTGTCTGTGTGCTGTACATCTGCCTGTGTGCTGTACATCTGGCTGTGTGTCGTACATCTGACTGTCGTACATCTGTCTGTGTGCTGTACATCTGGTTTTCGTACATCTGTCTAGCTGTACTTCGTGATTCCCGTTGTGACGATGTGTTATTCTACCTTAAAGACATCCTGATATATGTATTCTGACAATCATATGATTGATCCAAGTTATAAGTAGATAAATCGTGCACAAAAGAAATAGCAAGCTTGACCGATCACATCCTTGACAATTACATGCACAGCTCAGTGTTTGTTGTCATTCAGCAAATGTACAACGGATCGAGGCGCCCAATTCCCTCTGTTGTCTTGTCATGCAGTCAACGTTAACACACTGTCAAACGATGAAAGCTTTACAAAGTATCTAAAAGGCACCCGCATGCCGTCACGGGCTTTCATACAGGTATATACAAACAATGAATAGGTATTCAGAGGGAGATGCTTTATTGTTAGAAACAGGTCGGCCTTCTGACAAAAATGGATTATATATATATATATATATATATATATATATATATATATATATATATATATATGCAACGATGACTAAGTCATCATTGGATATATTTTTTTTCTACTTATTACCTTTACCATGGACTTTTTCTACAATTTCACGAGAGAGAGAGAGAGAGAGAGAGAGAGAGAGAGAGAGATGCATATATACAATGTACTCGAAACAAGAAGTTAAGGTATAAGTCATACAAAATTGATTTGCATATGCATTGTATTTATTGTATAATAATAAACACATGCAAAAGGATGAGAGACAAATTTTCAAATTAGAAATAATAAAAGACAGCCATTGCTGTTAGAAATTCCGAGAATAGCTTAGTCTTGACAAGAGATATTCTTGCTTAGTATGATAGAACGGTCAGTATGGAACCTCTTTCTACGATTAAGTAAATACAAGAAGACGTCTTGCAGCATCGATAATCATTAACCGAAATTAGGTGCTGTGGAAATCGTTCATTTCCGAACATGATAACATTCCACTCAGAACACTGAACCTTCCTCTATAAATACTTAAAAATTAGTGACTATTTTCATTGTGTCTCAAGGTATGGATACGCATGTAGCCCCAACTTGAAAATTTTACAGCAAGCATATTTCGTGAAATTACCCCTCCCCCCCTTTTGCCCTCCAAAGCTTTTTCAAAAAGTTATATTTATTTAACTTGTGCTTTTTAAATTGGGGACTATATTCTTTGTGATAAGTGACACTGAGCTTGGACCTCAAAGCTTATCCTTTTGTGTCAGGACACTTTTGCTGAAGTTCGATTGTTAAACCTCGGTTATTTAAGGTATCATACGGAAATCATTTCGTACTACACATCATCTGATGAACTTGACCGTTGACCCAAAAACGATAAGGTAGGATCGTTGTTAAAATTCAAATATACTGACGGACTTTTCAATATTTTTTATGATATTTATTGCAAACTTCATTCACACTATTCATACTTCGTGCTGCTTTTTAAAATCCATTATCTGTCGTGCCATCGTTCATTATTCACACAATGTGAGGAGCATTTCATAAAAATTTTCCGGGATCATCAAAAATAATGAAAAGGTAAATACGAATTTTGTCGTGTTAAACAATTCTGGTGGTGACTGCAGGTGCAAAGTCAACAGCAGAGAAGAAAAATTAAGAACGAAATGCGGAATCAAGTCGACGGTATGCTGCAAGCGAGCGTTAGTCAGCGGGAGGTAGCAAGACGTTTTAATGTTCATCTCTGTACAATAAGCCGATTGTTGTGACGGTTGTGACAATGTGCTGTCAACAATCGTACGTATGGCAACGCCAACAATCGTACGTACGGCAACGTTAACAAGCGTACGCACGGCAGTGGTAACAATCGTACGTACGGCAACGTTAACAATCGTACGCACGACAATGGTAACAATCGTACGTATGGCAACGTCAACAAGCGTACGTACGGCAATGGTAACAATCGTACGTACGGCAATGGTAACAATCGTACGTACGACAACGTCAACAACCGTACGTACGGCAACGTTAACAATCGTACGTACGGCAATGGTAACAATCGTACGTATGGCAACGTCAACAAGCGTACGTACGGCAATGGTAACAATCGTACGTACGGCAACGTCAACAACCGTACGCACGGCAATGGTAACAATCGTACGTACGGCAACGTTAACAAGCGTACGTACGGCAACGGTAACAATCGTACGTACGGCAACGGTAACAATCGTACGTACGGCAACGGTAACAATCGTACGTACGGCAACGGTAACAATCGTACGTACGGCAGTGGTAACAAGCGTACGTACGGCAACGTCAACAAGCGTACGTACGGCAACGTGACTTGCGGTATAGGTTTACTGTTACTGCGAGGTAACCGATTGGACGTCAGGGCAGGTCCATTCCTCTCAGAGCAGTATCCACGATATAGAAACGCCATGGGATCTGGTGCAGAAGACCTTACAAAAAGTTACAACATAAACCGCATCACCAAGGTTACAGAGTGCAGCGTGTCAGACAGAGGCTGTTCAAATCAACGTCAACACTGGACATGGGTCTTGTTCTCCGACGAGTTCATATTTAATCCACAAGAACTGGGAAGGGTGTTGTTATCAGTGGCAGAATATTCTTCAAAGGTCTGTAAGTCAACATCGTCGCCATTTTCTACAAAAAACTACTAACGGAAATAATCGGGTTGTTACTATTGGTTGCCTACGCATGGTTATCATTGCTAATGGTGGACTCCCCTCATGATTTCCATTTTTATTTACAGGTAACCTCTCAGGTAATAGCAATTACATATAAAATCAATAGATGTTAAACTTTTATCATAAAAGATTATATACAATGCACCATATATATTTGTTCATTGAATTCATGGATGAATGAATAACACAGAAACTAATCAACTGCTGTGTTTTAAAGTCAGTCGGTATTGTATTTGAAATATCATTCAAAAACCCCCTTTTCATAAATTTCATAAATACGCTTTCTGTGCAGTTTGATAAAGCTGAGATAGTAAATAAATAAATAAATAAATAAATAAATAAATAAATAAATAAATAAATAAATAAATAAATAAATGTTTATTCAGTATATATATACATAAATACCAAGGATAATACATGAAATTTCGAAATCTTATTTCCAATGGGGTCCTTTGATGCGCGGATGTTGGCGCTAGGGGGTCATTATGTGGGAGGAAACCAGAGTACTCGGAGGAACCCCACGTGGGGACTATTTGGGTGGGAAATTACATTGCTAGAACTCAAATACTATTTAAGATATCATTCGGAAATCATTTTTATTAACCTGGTGCCCTTAGACCTTTTGACCATGAAAACAATAGCTTATAGAGACCTTTCAAAAGTCTTCACGCATGTTTCAATATTCATTTGAAAATAAAGGTTTGATCCTCCCCTCGAATGCTTAAAAAAAGACCAAAAGATAATGAACGTAACGTAACAGTAGAGAAATGAACATTTGAAGCGAAAGCAAAATACAATGTTCAACACTTCAGCCACAAAACGTAGGCAGTGAAAACTCCGAAAAGTTAACCACTCAAACATGAATTAGACAAATGATTATATAGTACATACTAGTACATCCATGTAATTTTCCGTGTGGATCCGGGTTAGAATAGGTTCTTAGTACTTTAGCAGGTGTGACACGATAAAGATCCCTTCCTTATCAAAGACCATAAGCGCTAAGTATAGGCCTAAGTTTAAGATCTCTTCACCAGCAATGGTGAGGTCTCCACATGAATGAAAGATTCACAAGCGGGGCGTTAAGCTATATATAACCAACCAACCAGCCAACAAACTAGTAATCAGTGGAGAAAAGTTAACCACTCATACATAAACGAAACATGACGTAAAACATAAACAAAACATGACATAAAACAACATACAAACATAAACAAAACATGACGTAAAGCAACATACAAACATAAACAAAACATGACGTAAAACAACATACAAACATAAAGAAAACATGACATAAAACAACACATAAACAAAACATGACGTAAAACAACATACAAACATAAACAAAACATGACGTAAAGCAACATACAAACATAAACAAAACATGACGTAAAACAACATACAAACATAAAGAAAACATGACATAAAACAACACATAAACAAAACATGACGTAAAACAACATACAAACATAAACAAAACATGACGTAAAACAACATACAAACATAAACAAAACATGACGTAAAACAACATACAAACATAAACAAAACATGACGTAAAACAACATACAAACATAAACAAAACATGACGTAAAGCAACACACAAACATAAACAAAACATGTAGCGGTGCGGTAGGTGCTTATTCGTATTCTTTCGTTCGGCGTTGTATTAAGTCATTTCATTATTTCCTGTCATCAAACAGTAGGATTTTTGGATTTGATTAAAACACATTTAAAATACAACCACAACATGAAAATGAGCAACGTCGATTACTTGGTGAAAAACTTCCGCCAACCGTCAGACGTTTATCATAGGTAGTGTCTCTTCCATCGCCATGCGACGGACATTACAAATTCAAGTCACGTGGTTTTCGGATAAGACCTTCAAAATGGAGAATCTGTATCACGGTAGACATGAGCACAATTAAGAACCCGCCCTGCCACGTCCGTAAGCGTCATGCATAAGTTTGTACATAAGAATTCGAAGCTACTGTGTGAAAAATCTCTAATGGGACGTCAGACAGCATTTAAAAAAAGGGGGGGGGGCACCGGAAATAAAGTAGAAATGAAGAGAGATGGCAAGGTTTGGATTTTGTCCAATCATTTGAATTTATCATTCGTCTGAAAGATGTAAAAAACCGTTTTAACAATCGATCTAATAAATGGTGCGGATGATCAAATCAAATTAATCGTTTTTACACTTTTTGATAAACTATTTGTACTAGAAAAGATTTATGTAATGCTTTGTCGAGTCGTATAAATGTTTTATTGAGTGTAAATTGTACACTGATAGCTATTCAATTCATGGATGGGAACGAATTTGCAGATCGTACAAATTATCTCCAAACTCGTTCGAATAAGTAAACTGTTGTACACGATTAGTACATGTTAGTACTATTTTGATAAGTGGGCTATACTTATTAAAATTGTACTACCACGACTTTTTATAAACAAGAGTGATTTATTATAGATATACTAAATCTGACAAACGTACATCTTTAAATTATTTCTTTGAACTATTTCTTTGATAGTTCGTACTATTTAGTACAATGTAAACAATAATTTATATGTTTTATAAAAAGTATTTTATTGATTTAAAAAGTGTTTGTATATCTATCAAATTATTTGCAGTGCTTTAATAATCACAAAATTGGTTTAATAATTATTAAAATCGTTTGAACAATTAAGACCTTGTGTGCAAGTGAGATATATATTATTATGTTTGTACAGTATCTGCCAGTATGTTTGTACAGTGTACGTGGGTGTGTAATTACTGGGATGCCATTTTGTTCACGGTCGGGATCTATATCTAAACCAAAAAACCTTTATTTACACAAGCTCAAAAAGGCAACGTAAGGTGTTATCAAGAAATCAGATAATTGGCTTTTATCCTTCGATTATCAATTGGATTATTTGACAAAGCTACTTTAATAGTGATATCGATTTATGCTTGTGAAATTTAGGGCTATGAAACCATCAATATTTTGAATATGTGCACTTAAGAATTTTAAAACACACTCTGAATTTATCAAAACAGGTACACCGCTAGATACATGGCAAGACCGGAAGATTCCCATTGTAATTTAAGAAACTTTATTTTCTAAAGGAATATATTTCATTTTTGAAAGTACATGGGATATCAACTGCTACGTTTCACGCAGGTATATTTCATGAAGCATATAAAATAGATGAAAGCGGAGATAAAGAACAGTGATCAATTACTGACCCCTGGATACAAAAGTAAACGGAGTAATACGTATTCAAAACTAGTATGTAATTTGTCAATAGTCTACCTCAATTTAAAAACTGATCATACGCAGAACATGCTCATGCGTATGGAAACAGTTGAGAGCCATCATTACCGTATGCAGGTGATAATAGAATATTGCTATATAGATATGAGAAGTTGACCATAAAGGAGCTGAAGTCTTCCGGTCCTTGGTTTGCCGTTAACCTCTATGTTCAGCAAGCATTCTGTAAGTATTGCAAAGCAATACATGTGATATTCCTTGTGAATAATCACACATCAACAATTTATACACAAGAATAACCTATGAAATAAAAGCCATATATGACAGATTTAAATGCCATACTTTCCAAGATTAAGGGCTATAAGTCAGTAAAAAAAATTAATGGACAGGAAACAAAATTCAAACTTGATCTATAATTAGCCAGTGGCAATGTACCAAATATTAAATAAATATCTGCAAACATGACGGGAAAAAAAGCGTGGAAACCTGAGTATTTGAGTTAATTTTCTAAGTTCAAGGGCCATAACTCAGAAAAAAAATCGACGAACTGAAACAAAATTCGAACTTGATCCGTAACTTGTCACGGCAATGTATCAAACATAAAATGAATATCTGCAAGACGTAAAAAAAAAGGCGTGGAAAACTGATTTGCAGGACGGACTGACAGACGGACAAACAGAGTGCGAACCTAGAGTCCCCCCGGCTTCGTCGGTAGGGGACTAATAAAATATCGGTATCTTAGTCTGCAGCAGATGTGGAAGACTCTCTGATGTCTTATCAAATGATATATGTATGAAAATGATTATAGTTAATAGATAAACGTCGTCGGTATACCTAAATGTTGAGTTGAAGGATCATGTTCATGTCTGATCCTCGCGCGCTTTGATATGGGGACTTATACATTGCATGCATTCTTTTCAACCTGAAACATTTTTCAAACCAGTTAAAAATTATTTCATTGATTTTCATAACACATAAAGGCCTTTAATCACAATAAATCTCATTTTTATAAAAGTTACGTACAAGAATTTACAAGAAATGGACGGGTACTTAATTTGAAACTATCCTAATTGCAACCAAACATGTCAATTTATAGTCGATATTGTCTAATGTTTACTCTACAACTTGTCGTTCCCCCAACGTTAAGTTATTCTGTGGAAAACGTCCGTGCAAATATACGCTAATAATTGATAGATGCACATAGGAATGTATTTGTCAGCCAAGCTTTGGATACTGATGAAATCTTTTATACTTCTCGTAACAGACTAAATGGAATAGTGTTTTGGGAATCATTTCTCTTCGGTCTGAGACAATTCTTAATGTCCCTCTATATCTAAACTCACCATCTCTTTCTCTCTCTCTCTCTCTCTCTCTCTCTCTCTCTCTCTCTCTCTCTCTCTCTCTCTCTCTCTCTCTCTCTCTCTCTGTGACTGGCTGGGACACTTCTTGAGGTGTCCCTCGTTATCCATAGTCACAATCTGTCTCACTATCCATGAGAAAACGAAGGTTAAATTCTATTTGAGGTCGAGGTGAAAGCTCAGTCATAAGAGGAAATGGTTTCATAAAAGTTTAGGATTTCCCGCTCCTCCCTATAACCTTGAATCCAAGATTCAAAGGTCGTACAAAATGTTACTCTCTTTAGTAAGACTAATGGAGCAAGTGGACATCAAAATAATAATCATCAACAATTGTGAAAGTGAGTTTCTTTCCTTAAATCAAGAAAAAAATATCAAATTCTACGAACTTTCTGTAGAATACAATTCATCTAAAGTCATTACTAATTCATTTTAAGTGGTTTAGAATCATTTTAAATTGTCCATGTTCAACATATTTACAATAACTATGACCTACAATAGCATGAATACACTGTTATACATAAACATGGATACACTGTTGTACATAAACATGGGTACACTGTTGTACATAAACATGGGTACACTGTTATACATAAACATGGGTACACTGTTGTACATAAACATGGGTACACTGTTGTACATAAACATGGATACACTGTTGTACATAAATATGGGTACACTGTTGTACATAAACATGGATATACTGTTGTACATAAACATGGGTACACTGTTATACATAAACATGGATACACTGTTGTACATAAACATGGGTACATTGTTATACATAAACATGGGTACACTGTTGTACATAAACATGGATACACTGTTAAACATAAACATGGGTACACTGTGGTACATAAACATGGGTACACTGTTATACATAAACATGGATACACTGTTATACATAAACATGGGTACACTGTTGTACATAAACATGGGTACACTGTTGTACATAAACATGGATACACTGTTGTACATAAACATAGATACACTGTTGTACATAAACATGGGTACACTGTTGTACATAAACATGGATACACTGTTGTACATAAACATGGAACCAGTCGTGTCAGTGGTCAGAGCGTTCGCTTCGTAACCGGGAGATCGTGATCCCTGCGTGAAATCTAAGACTTAAAAATGGGTAATGATTGCTCCTTCGCCAAACGCTCGACATTTAAAAGTGGAAATCACGGGTCTTTCGGATATGACCTTAAAAACGGAGGACCAACGTCGCGGCACGTTAAAGAACTCTCACTGTTATGGCCTTGAACGACAAGCATAAGTCTAATTTTGTGGTATTTCACCAACAGCTGGTGCCGTCTCAAAATCGGTGAAAAATTCTTGACAAACAAACAATAACATAGATACACTGTTATTCAATGACACTGGTACATAATAACATGACTACAATTGTACAAAGATATGGATACACTGTTGTACAATGACTTGAATACATTGTTTCACAATTACATAGATACATTATTGTACAAGAACATGAATACACTATTTTACAATGGTATGGATATACAATAATTATTCAATGATATGGATACACTGTTATACAATAACATTGATATACTGTTGTACAATAACATGAATAAACAGTTATACAATAATATAGATATACTGTTATACAATAAACATGAATACACTGTTGTGTAATAACATGGATACACCGCTGTTCAATGACATGGATACACTGTTATACAATAACATGAATAAACAGTTATATAATGATAGAGATATATTGTTACATGTATACAGTAAACATGAATACACTATTGTACAATAACATGGATACACAGTTGTATAATGACTGTTGTATAATGACATGGGTACACTGTTGTATTATGACATGAATACACTGTTGTATAATGACATGGATACACTGTTGTGTAATGACATGGATACACTGTTGTATAATGACATGGATACACTGTTGTATAATGACATGGATACACTGTTGTATAATGACATGAATACACTGCTGTATAATGACATGGATACACTGTTGTATAATGACATGAATACACTGTTGTATAATGACATGGGTACACTGTTGTATAATGACATGGGTACACTGTTGTATAATGACATGAATACACTGTTGTGTAATGACATGGGTACACTGTTGTATAATGACATGGGTAAACTGTTGTATAATGACATGAATACATTGTTGTGTAATGACATGAATACACTGTTGTGTAATGACATGAATACACTGTTGTATAATGACATGGATACACTGCTGTATAATGACATGGATACACTGTTGTATAATGACATGAATACATTGTTGTATAATGACTGTTGTATAATGACATGAATACACTGTTGTATAATGACATGGGTACACTGTTGTATAATGACATGAATACACTGTTGTGTAATGACATGGGTACACTGTTGTATAATGACATGGATACACTGTTGTATAATGACATGGATACACTGTTGTATAATGACATGGGTACACTGTTGTGTAATGACATGAATACACTGTTGTATAATGACATGGGTACACTGTTGTATAATGACATGGATACACTCTTATGTATTGACATGAATACACTGTTGTGTAATGACATGAATACACTGTTGTATAATGACATGGATACACTGTTGTGTAATGACATGAATACACTGTTGTATAATGACATGGGTACACTGTTGTATAATGACATGAATACACTGTTGTGTAATGACATGGATACACTGTTGCATAATGACATGGATACACTGTTGTGTAATGACATGAATACACTGTTGTATAATGACATGGGTACACTGTTGTATAATGACTGTTGTATAATGACATGGGTACACTGTTGTATAATGACTGTTGTATAATGACATGGGTACGCTGTTGTATAATGACATGGATACGCTGTTGTATAATGACCGTTGTGTAATGACATGAATACACTGTTTTATATACCATAATAACTGTTGTACAATTATGTGAATATGCTGGTGTACAAATCTAGGTTAATTTTCTGTTATTTTAGAAACAAAGCGTTTTGTTGTATTTGTTTACAGTTTTGGAGCAAATAAATTGATGATGAAGCCTGTAACTAACTGTCAGAGAAATTAATGGAACTTGTTTGAAATAAATCATCATTGAATTTGAAATGCGCTTTTAACTCAATCTAGCGAGTCAGAAAAAGAAAGGAAAACATGAATATTAAATTGAGCTACATAAAGCTCACTTACAACAAACGTTGGCTCTCAGTGAAGACAGATTATGTCAGAAATATGGCGTTTGAATGCCTCCGTCCGATGAACACCCTCGTAATTACTGTCTCAACTTCCAGCGACAGGTTTCTAGTTCCTGAGTATATCTTCTCAGCTTTGATGCCCAGAGCAATTTCTCTCATTATAGCGATTCGACAGGGCCGCCGCATAGGGGAGACAACTTGACGACCGAGAAATAAAAATCTAATTATTTCCTACAGGCAAGTGCTCATCCCATACATTATAGCTTATATAGGATAAAAATTTGTATATATGTAAGTCTATAATCAGCTTACATTGATCATAACAAATGAAGGTCAGATGAAAGTTAGATCAATAATTTCTTCAATGTACACATAAATCAATAGATGATTCTCCAAGTTTGTTATTTTTTTTCTTCCTCTTTCTAAACCAAGATATATATTGTTTATCGTCATTTCAAATAAAACAAAAGAGAGAGAGAGAAAAAAAAAAGAAGAAAAAAAACAGAAAAGAAAAACAGAAAAAAGTAACATTTTCTGATTAGTGTTTCGTCGAAAGAATGAAACATAACGTTAATAATTCAACAGACACGGGCTGAAGATTTTGATTCACGACGTTCAATTATTCACCATGTTTTATACAAAAATAGGAGGCAAGAAAATATTAACAGGAAACGTGAGCGGATATGATGGAGAGTTATTCAATTTTTACCCATTCTGATCTGTATGGGTGGGGCGGAGTTTTTTCAATGTACTCTCTCTCTCTCTCTCTCTCTCTCTGTGACCTGGAAACCTGTAAAGTGAGGACGTCCTCACAAAGTCTAGAAGACAATACACACGATATAATAAAGGCAAAAAAGTACTATGTTAGGTAGAGCTCTAGGGACACCTATAAAGCCTTACCTAATTCTCTCTTTCGAATTGTGATAAAAAAAGTTTTGAAAGAAAATATTAGAGGACACACCACTTGACCTCACTAATGTAATACTTCGTATCTAGATATTCCGCATGCTGTAGGCATACTTTATGAGGACGTCATTGTGAGGACAGGAGTTTTGTCCTCATAGGGCACTTCTGTACTCACAACTTCTGTCAAATGGTTAAAATTTGTCCTCACTTTACACGTTTTAGTGCGCTCTCTCGCTCTCGCTCTCTCTCTCTCTCTGTAGTGTTTTGTAACTCTATTCTTCTTACCCGGGCTAGGCTCCGTACCCGCTGGGTTCCTTAAAGTGCCCAATAGTTTTATATAACTATCAGACTATAGCAATGCCCCCAAATAGAATAATAGTAGGAAAAAAAGGGGGCCATATATATTGTATCAAAACAATCTGCACCCGTCAACCATTCTATGTAGTCCGTCACATCACATCCTGTTGCAAACACGGTTAATGTCATTCAAATAATCAGATAAGGGCAGCTCAGATTGACATCTCATTTCAAACCAAAGTAAAATTTGAAGGCTTAAATTGAAATATGAACTCCTCGTGCATCGTTACTGGTGATATTTTTTTTCCCCATTTTGTTACCTATATTAAAATTATGACATCGGAATCACGCTACGAAACCCGATCATCGCCATTTCAAAGGCACACAAATTGTGGAATTATTTTCTATCATTATAAATTCAATATCCACAATCTGTTCTGTTATTTCATATGGAGAGAAATTAGTAAACATTTAAGACCCGTGACTCTCTTCCACGGAGAGTTCTTTATCAAGTCTTGTCTATAAACCGGATATTCAAGACGGTGTTCGGTTTCAAATGAATTTAAGACGATAATTGTAAAATTGTGATGGAAATATCAAAGGCAATGTTTGTAATGAAAATATGATTACACGACACAAGACCTTTAGGAATTTCAGGATTCCTATATTAACGAACTTTCAGGACTAAGCTAAGACTAATTAACTACATACAAGAACATATTAAAGATCAATAGAATTTTTGAAAATGTTCTGAATGCATGTTTATACGGTTTTGTTAATTAACAATTTTACATCTACTCTCCACAGATCAGTGTCGAGTGGTCAAACGTTTCTTTTCTTTCTCTCTCTCTCTCTCTTTTTTTTAGTATTTAAAAAGAAAGATTATAAATATCGATATCGATCTCCATAGAAACTAGATTTACAGCCCGATTCGGGAGAGTCGTCCCCATAGAACGGGGTCTTATTTAATCATTGGAAATCTTGTACATGTCATGTAAAGTTCTTGTAGAAAGTCATTGGTAGAACGTAGACTAATTATAGAAAGTCCTTGAATACCATGGACGAAGTCTACTTTTACAAGGGTAATAGTGGCGGATCTAGAGGGGTTATGGGGGGGGGGGGGGGGGTGGTTGTTGCAATAGTTAATGAAGACAAGCGTTTTGGTAATAGAGACTATAGTTTATATTTCCACTTTTTCACGCATTCTCTGGAAAGGTGATATTACTTGTTCGAAAATTAAATTAATGAGGAATTCGGTATATAACCTATTTGAAGGGTTGCTATTACCTAATATTATATACCAAGTAGATTTTTTTTCGTAATTTTGAAAAGCTATAAGAACATCACGTGGTATTCGTCCGATTTTGATCATGACGTGAATGTGCTATCACATGACTGTTTATGTTAGTAGAAAATGCATTTCAGTTTTGTCTCATAGTCTGTTTATTGAAACATGAAGAAAATGTATTTCATGACCAATTATTCTATATACAAATGTGATTAATTGGGTTAAAGTGATTATATACTATAACAAATGTGGACTTCAGTGCATGGTCGATATACTGGTATAAGAACGCATGTCAAGTGATATTGACCGAAGACACAGAGCGCTCGGTTGATATCGCTTTCTGTGCTTCAGTCAATATCACTTGGCATGGGTCCTATATTCAAACAGATAGTATAATAACACAGTAACCTATTTTAATAAGAGATATTTATTTCGAATAGGTGATATCGCACATTAGAATTCGTAATATCACTAAATATCTACATTTCCAATGATTTTGCCTTTAATATCGTTACAAACTGTAATTCATTTCCTCATGAACGCGCTGCAGTTGTAAACAACCGGTGTATGAATCTTGATAAATATAGTACGTCTATTTTAACGGCAGAGAATTTTGATAGAAACAAAAAGTATAACGTAAATATAAGAGATAACTGGCAAGAAATACCAAACGGCACCTCATAATATCAGTTCCTATTGATATATGGTCTATGAATCTAAAATATGGAATATTTCACCATGTGTGTGGATTTTAGAAAATGAAAAGAAATCAAAATGATTCTTTTTATTTTCTAAAATAAACACTATACATTGAAAAAATGTACTGTACAATTCAAAATTTTACTTTTATTATTGTTATTATTTTTCATAACATTTGCTTGTCTGAGTGGTTCAAAATCCACATAATTATCATCTTAAAAAGCCACTTTCCGTTCCGTTTTGAAAATAAAATAGAAACATTTCGATGAAACAATTGCACACACAACAGATATTATCAAATTGGAATAAACCGAAAAAGATAACGTCATATTAAAAGAATAAGAAAAGAAAACAAAGAATAAGAAAAGAAAACAAAGAATAAGAAAAGAAAACGAAGAATTTCTTTTACTTTCTTTTCAGTTTTCTTAAACAAATAAACACTAACTAGACATATTTATTGCTTAGGTAGACAGGCGCCCACGAAACACACACGTACGATAGATTCAAGGCAACCTTGTTTTCTTTTTGCAGATAGAAAATCATAGTAAATTATTTTTTCCCCTCGCCAAAGAAAAGCACAACAAGCGTTTAAAGGGAAGACGAGGACGCGCAGCCCCAATCACAGGTCGCCAAAAAGACGCGTCGTGTGGTGTCGGATCAGAATGGGAGATAATTAAATAATAATCCTATAATTTGACATCTTCATTTTGTTCCGATGCCAATCTAGCATAGCGTCGACGATTCTACGATTGAAATCATAAAATTAATTCTTGAATCCCTGCAAAGAATTGACGAAATTCAAACCGAGATGTTTTGTATGCGATACCATTAAATAAATGATGAAAAGAAATAAAACATTGAAGTAGTAATATTTATAATACATATAAGTGATTCAGTTCGGTATATTATGAGAGAGAGAGAGAGAGAGAGAGAGAGAGAGAGAGAGAGAGAGAGAGAGAGAGAAAGAGTAAAATGTGTTAAGTGAGGACAATTTTTCACCAGTTGACGGAAGGTGTATGGAAGAAGTACACTATAAGGACACACATCTTGTCCTCAAAATAATGTCCTTATAACTGTGACCTATAGCATGTGAAAGATATAGATACAAAATATCAGATCAGTGAGGACAAGTGGTGTGGGGACATGTCCTTACTAAAATTCTGTCTCAAAACCATTATCTTCATAATTCGAAAGAGGAATTAGATAAACTTTTATAGGTGTCCCTATAGCTACACCTAACGTAGTACTTTTTTGCCTTTATAATAACGTATGTGAGTATTCTCTTCTAGATATTGTGAGGACGTCTAAATTTTACTGGTTTGGAGGAGAGAGAGAGAGAGAGAGAGAGAGAGAGAGAGAGAGAGAGATTGTGTGTGTACATATACTATAGAAACTTCTGAAAAATACAACTTACTTGAAATGATTACATTTAAATTGAAATTCTGGAAATAAAAACTAAATCCATATTTTTTAATCAACAAACCAATAAAACCATTTGACGCCGAAATAAAAGATAGGGAACACACCGAGAAATTACAGTTCACCGTCTCCGTATGTAGCAGCGACTTTACGATCATAATTATGTTTTCATATGCACTCACGGTCCAGGATTAAAGGGAAAATCCAAGCCGATTTACAGATTAGGCGTTTTAAAGATCACCCGTCCACGGACAAAATGCATCTAATGGATATTTGCCGTATTAGAGAACCCCATTAACGTTAAATGTCGTCAGTCGTGAGACTATGAAATTCGTCTAATTTACTCGTAGATTCTCGGCTGATAACGCGAGACGACTGCCAGAAATCCCTCAATCCTTTAATCAATTTTTTCCCTCTGAAATACTTTGATGTACACTCTGTTTGAAAATTGGTGTAAATGAGAGTATTATCATTAAATCGGATGTTAAAATTTTTATTTAAAACACATTTTATGATCACCTTGAAAGGTTTTCCGATGTACAATTGAAAAACCACCTATGATAAGTCTTTTTATGTTGGGGAAAATATAGTTAATCTCATTCAATATCACTCATAAATATGCCTTACATTAATTTGAGGACAGTTTACGATTTCTTGATTTTAGTGTGTAGTTACAGTGTATATATGTATTGTCGTTTTGACTTCAGTAATAAAGATGCTTTGAGGGATAAGGTTTCGTACATTTTTAAAAAAAATATTTTGATCTTCGTCATCCATTAAATATGAGTCCCGTGAACACAAAGCTCACCTGAGTCATCTTTATGAATAAACACCACAGGCAATCACCACCGACAATAAACAAAAAACTAGATATCGCATTGGTATAATTTGGTTCTAACTACTCAATTATGGTTGTATCTGAATACCAATAACTGCACGTAATGATAGATTAATGCAGTATATTGACATTTAACATTCTTACTAACTTTCACTTTTTATGCTGCCCGAAAAAATCTTCGGGGGAGCATATAGTCGCCGTCATGTCTGTCCTTCTGTCTGTCCTTCCGAGCTCATATAGTTTAACCCTTTCATCAGAAGCTGATCATAATTGATCACAAATATTCCTTGGGACAGAGACTTTTGGACTAATGTCATTTTGGAAAAGTCAAGGTTACTCTGAACAAATACCTGATATAGAGATATAAGGTAAAAGTTTCCACGCTTATTTCAACAGTTGTTGATCATATATCACATAAATAAGTAACAGGCAAATTGCTTTCAGACAAAGGTGACTCAAAGTTATTTTGTAAAAGTCAGGGCCACTCAGAACATGTCTTTTGTATGAAGTAAGATCTCTCAAGGTCATTTGGAAAGGTCAATGTCACTTATAACATATACCTTATATGAAATATCAACAAAAGGAAAAAGTTCTTTATTTCAACAGTTTTTTAACATGTATTGATCATACATCACACACATAAGTAATAAACACGACTTTCAGACAAAGGTCACTCAAGGTCATTTTGTAAAGGTTAACGTCACTCAACATATATCTTATATTTGAAAAAATACCTCTGTTTCAATAGTTATTGATCATTGTGCGAGTCGTTCGTCATATGAAGTAATTTTTGGTTAGATACAGTTCGTGAAATATCCATAACTTTTACTGTTATTCTTGCTAAAATATGCTAATCATTGCGTATGAATATACTTGATCTAACCATCTTGGTTTATTATTGAATTGCAATTAAAATGCAAACATATGAAAAATCTTTCAGTTTTTAAAAGTATGCGAGATAATGTACCTCGTGCCTCTTCACACACCGTCATGTAATTAGCTAACGTACTCCTTTATACATAGCCTGGTATAAACACTTCGAGGAAGATGTATATCATCTCACCACACACACACACACACACATATATACACACACACACACACACACACATATACACACACACATACACACACACACACATACACACACATACACACACACACAGAGACGCACACCCAGACATATATATATACACACACACACATACACACACACACATACACACACACACATATATACACACACACACACACACACACATACACACACACATACATACACACACACACACACACACACACACATACACACACACACACACACACACACACACACACACACACACACACACACACACACACACACACACACACACACACACACACACACACACACACACACACAATTGAAAAGACATTTCTTAAATAACATTACATCTAAGTTAAACTGGAAAATGGGCTTCCATTTGAAAACCCCCAGTTTATCCCACAACGCCAAGTTGTGAACCAAACCGTGATAGAATATTTGCAACATTCATTATTCATAGGAATGTTATCAGTAATTATTTCAAATCAGCTGATCATGGAAGTGCTCATGAATATTTAGAGGGAGTCTGATGCATCCAGAGTATATGTACATGTATATTAGGAAATTCGATACAGAACAGCATGATCAAACATAAAAATTCAAAACCAAAATTCATACTAAAACTCCTGACTTCTTAATTACAATGTGATGCATAAATATAGTTTAAATTGATTTGTTCAGTGATAAAATTGTTGCAAATTATTTTTTTTTATAGCAATCTTTAAATACGATATATATTAGAGCTAATTTTGGCGAGTTGGTAAATATGGATTCGTCAAAATTAAGAGAGCCAAACTTTCGAGTTGTATGAATCAGAACTACATAAAAAATTAAATAATGCATTGTAGATATTATTAAATGGGGGAGGGGGGGGGGAATCCGCCATTTCAAACTATTAAGTATCTTTTGAATAATCCTGTAGAATCTATAACCCGACTTTTCTATCATCAAGGACAGCACGCGTGGTTAGGATCTACATTACTAGGATACCGGTCGTGGCAGATTAGTGATTCGAGCGTTCGCTGCGCGACCGAGAGGTCTTGGGTTCGAGCCTTACGCGAGTCGCGCCAAACCCCAATACCTAAAAATAGGTAGTGACTGTTCTTGGTTGAATATCCTGAATCTGAAAGTGAGACTCACGGGTCCTATGGGACGTAAAAAAACCAAACTATTATGTTGTTGTGCAATACATTGTATTTGATTGACATCTGTGTCCTAGATAAAATTCAAGCCATTCTATTTTTTGAACGATGTTTGTCAGAGTTCAATACGAAGATGATGTAACACTTCTTTGCCGGAACGGTTTATGTTCTGAAAGAGAATTCTCCAAAATAATAGACTGTAATTTTGATTAAGCACTGCAGAATTACATCTAAGGATTGGGTTGGACTAATTAATAGCTGATTTGTGACAATTTATTCTTGGACGGCTGTAAACAAACAATCATCAGGCACTATTTTTGTGAACTTTGATTAGGTCTACTGGTCGCGGTAGCTCAGAGCTTAGAGCGTTCGCTTCGTAACCGGGAGGTCGTGAGTTCGAGCCCCGCTCGTGCCATGCTCACGTCAAACCTACGACGTAAACATAGGTAGTGATTGCTCTTTCGCCAAACGCTCGGCATTTAGAAGTGAGAATCACGGGTCTTTCGGATATGACATTAAAAACGAAGGTCCCTTGTCACGGCAGGCGTTGACACGTTAAAGAACCCTCACTGCTACGGCCCTGAGCGCTAAGCATATGTCAAAATTTGTGGTACTTCACCTACAGCTGGTGAAAAATTCTCAACGGGACGTAAAACAAACAATCAATCAATCAAAGAGTTGATTAGGCCTACTGTAAATTAGTATTTTTCCCTTGTCATATTTTTCTGTAAATACATGTAAATTTTGTTAAGAATAACGAGTTATCTGTATGCTTTATGACTAATATGTAGCTTTCTTTTCCCAGCATTTCTCCTTATGTAGTGTACATATTTATAATCAAACTACACATATATATATGTGAATCTGTCCATTGTATACAATGAAAATATATTCTATATATATTGCTGATTTTATATTCGATGTGTATGTGTTGCTCACTTGAACATACTATCTTCCCCTCCCAGACTGGGTTGGGACATGCTTTGAAGAAGCCCGCCATTAAACAGACTGCTCCTTTTTGTACAAATATGTATTATGTACAATTATGTATTCAGTCGTGTGTGGATGAAAATGATTCAGCATGATGGGCGATGACGAACGCAGACAAATAGGTCAGCAGATGACCTAAAATTAAATGTTGCTGAGAAAGGTAAATCCTGACGTCATTTGATTGTTCTTTGCACAATGGCGGAACACTTTTACAATAGCATCAGTGTTATCGTACACAAATGGAAGACCTCTCCCCTCAGAAGGATTCTTTAAGCAAAGTTTCATTGCTAAATGTCAGTAATGGGGGGTGAGACAAAGTGCGTGCGCATTTCCTAGGACTATCTAAAAAAAAATAAAAAATAATAATATTAAAAAAAAACCAAACCCGCTTGTCGTTAGACAACAAACCACATGCGGAGATAAGAACACCAGGCTTTCTAAAATAAAATATGTCAAAAACATTCAACATTACGACATAAGTTAATAATGAATCAAATTTAGGGTGTTTGCACAAAGAAAAAAAAAAGCACTAATTTTTTCGTTAAAAGCTTTTTTTCATAGAAGCTGTCAACTCTGGCGCCATGTTGATAGTTGGGTCGTGCCTTATCTGACAATGAAAAGTGTGCATGTATCAAATACATCCTTGCTTCAGTTATTAAAATTAGGATTCTTGACCATTATGTTTTACAAATACTTTCATATTACTGATTAGATATCAAAGTATTTTTCGTTGGAAAGGTCTTCTCACAAGAAGTGCACATGTTAAATATAAAAGCAGTATCCTTACGATTTCGAAAGTTAGACTTTTCTAAAAGTGGGTGAAAAGTCAATGTAAAGGTCACCTTGTCAAAGATTCTGGTGTCAATGCAAAGTCTTGCCACATGAAATACATACACCAAATATAAAAGGTCCAGCTCTTATGGTGTTAAATATATAACCAAGGTTAAAGTTTTTTTTTAATTGAAACGCTTCAAAAACTACCTTACAAATCTCCTATCGTTGGATTGATTGATTGTTTTACGTCCCGTCGAGAATTTTTCGCCCATATCGAGACACCGCCAGCTGTAAGTGAAGTACCAATTTAGACCTTTGCTTAGCGCTCAGGGCCGTAGCAGTGAGGGTTCTTTAACGTGTCAACGCCTGCCGTGACCTACGTTTTTAGGTCATATCCGATAGACCCGTGATTCTCACTTTTAAATGCCGAGCGTTTGGCGAAGGAGCAATCACTACCATGTTTACGTCTTGGGTTTGACACGGCCATGGCTCGAGCGGGACTCGAACTCACGAAGTACCTCATATAATTTGAAAGAGATTGCTTATATTTGAATTTTCTATAAGTATGTCAAAGGTTAATATAAAGGTAACAAGGTTAAAGGTTTTTGGTGTCAATGGGAAGGTCTTGCCATAAGGAATGAACATAGCAAATGAGAAAATGTCTATCTTTTATGGTCTAAAAGACATGACCAAGGTTAATTTTCCCCCCCCCCAAATTTCCAAAAAACTAGGGCAATGTCAAGGTGACAAGGTCAACAGATATGGTATCGTTGGAAAGGCCTTCTCACAAGAAATGGACCTGCTAAATATAAAGCAGTATCTAATACGATTTGAAAATTACGGATTATATTCGAATTTTCTAAAAGTAGGTCAAAGGTCAATGTTGAGGATATCAGGTAAAAGATTTTGGTGTCAATAGAAAGGCCTTCTCACTAGAAATAGACCTGCTCAATATAAAGCAGTATTTCACACGATCTGAAAAATATGGATTATATTCGAATTTTCTAAAAGTAGGTCAAAGTTAAGGTTACCAGGTAAAAGATTTTAGTGTCAATAGAAAGGCCTTTCCACAAGAAATACACATATCAAATATAAAAGCTTTACCTATTTTAGTGTAAAAGACATGACCAAGGCTAAACTTTTTTTTCCCACAGACAGACAGACAGACTGGCCAAAAACTAGATGCACCCGAATCTTCGAATCCCTGAATTTTATGAAAGTAATTTCCGGATAGTACTTGAAGTTACACAATAAAGACTGCTTGGAAATTATCACAGATATTTTATTTCAAAAATATACCCCTGTATGGTTTGTCTATTTCAAAAATATACCCCAGAATAGTTTGCAGGGAGAAAATCGATTTAGAATAAAATAATACGATAAAATCATACACATTCATATATCCATTGCATACAGTGAAATGAGATGAGTAAAATAAATAAATGGACATATATACAAACTTAATAAGATGTACAACATGAACACGTCTGGACTTATTAAACAGTAACGTGTATCAGATTGTCTCCAATAACTTGTCATACCTACAGCATCAGGTTAAATATAGCAAATTAAAATATCATCATAACACGTAAAATGAATATAAGAGAATAACTAACTAGAATACCGCACAGCAGCCTTCGTCAATTGAAAATACCGGTATTTATGAACGGAAGCACGCGTAATATAACGCATGATGCCGTTTTTAAAATACACCATAAAATAAAGAAACACTGCATCAGCCATCAGTCTTGCTCCTCAATTTTTCCACAAGTCAACAACATATCCCCCTAACGATGACTAGAGTGAACGAGATTTGTCTTGTTGAGTTGTCATGGATATTTCATGATGACATGCATTGATTGCTTGATCATTACCTCATACCCAATGTCTGTCAAATAATCTACCACTTGCAGTTACATGTTCATATTCTACTTTCATCTATCTATTACATATTATTTAATGATACGATTTAAGTGAGTCGAGTTTCAATCCATAACCTTCATCTATCGTTATTGTTTCCGGAACGGAAACCCTGCCGTGCATATCCACCCCTACCCCTATTAAATCTGCCTCTCGCACCCCCGTCGCTTCTCGCTTGGGGCTCATACGTAACGTCCTCGTTACGCTTTGCACCGCGAAATTCATAAGAACTCCGCCCCCTTTCACTGCTTGCGTTGCGGTTGTCATGGGTAACATCCAGCCGGTCCGTTCTGGGCTTGGGTTCACTAATACTTCTTTGGAAGTCATCACTCAATTTTCTGTCACAATTACCCCTATGAACGCCCCGCCCCCTACCGGATCTCCTGCTTCCGCCAGAAAATGGCCGTCTTTCTTGAATCCCGCGCTTAAACTGACCTCGTTGCTGGCCTGCGGAATTACTTCTTTCGTCCCTTTTCCAGTCATGATGATATCCTCTTTCTGAACTTCCTCTGTAGTTCTGGCCTCGTTCGAACTGTCTCCCACGTAAAGTTTGTCTACTTTCACTTTGACCCCTTCCTCTATAATGCCCAACATTAGTGTGCCTACTTTCATCGTCTTCTACATAATGTCCTCTTCTTTGAGATCGAGGCTGCAGCGCTCCGTCGCTATGGTGACGAGATCTGACAGCGTTGTGTGTCTGTTCGTCTATCCTTCCCTTACAACTATTACAAACAGATGCATACGTCCTTTCTGTGTTTGCTTTGTGCTCACTAAACCCGCTCTCAGCGCTATTCACATCAGTACTGTTGGAAGAGTCCGATCCGGTCAGGTTAAAACTCACTTTGGGCTCACCAAGTTCAGTACGATTTGATTTCGTTGCTGCTACTTGAGTATTTTCCCCCACGTAACCCTGAGGATTAAACTGCCAAGGGGACTGGTTCCGATGGGGGGAGGCCGATACAGAACCGTAACCAGACGACAAATAACCAGGACTTGTCTGTGATGAACCAGAGGCTAATTTATTGGTACTTGGCTGAGCAGTGTCTGAGAGATTGGCAGGGGATGTCATAGAGTGATGCAAGTGTCTTGTGGCCGAGTAGAGAACCAAAGAGGTCCCGGGGATCGGCTTCACACTGAGTGACGTCGTTGGTGATGGTACCGAGGGTCTTCGTCCGGATACAACGCCAGCCCAAACACCCGGAGCTACAATGGAATGAGGTTTCCTTAAGGTGGCTCATTACACCAAAATTAAATCTAATGGCTCGTTAAAGCACTTCATGTGAAGTATGATTTCACCATCGAAAAGTGATGCAAGCTCTCAAAATAATATGACATTTCTGAAATATCCATATTATGTAGATTTGAAACAAACCAGACCAAAAAAAAAAAAAAAAAAAAAAATCGATCCCGATCAAAATCGACTGAAATGACTAAAAATAATCAAATTGTAGCTAATATTATTTTCATAAAAAAATTAGCTGGTTTATATATTTGTTGATTTTGTAAAAGATAAGTTTCTCTATGACCACTTTTTAAAAATTCAGATCGGGCTTGATTCAAATTTTAAGAATGGCAATATTTCTGAATTTCGGCCTTTTCTACTCAATTTAATTTTAAAGCACATTCAATGTATATTTTTCTAACATGTTTCATGAAGATTTCAGTCATAGATTACAAAAAATTAACAAATAACGTTTTTAAGTTTAATAAATATTTTTGTATTTAAAAAACTTAGTAGAACGTCTAGGCATGTCTCATCAGATTTATATCATACAGCAAATCAAAGTGAAGTCGAGCAAAAGAAAAAAAAACCCAAAAAACCAAACAAACAAAAAAAACCTAACTTTTTTTTATCATGCCGGATAAAAAAAAAACCTACACAATATTCATATAGAATAATTGTTTAACGTCCCGCTAGAGAATTTTTCACTCATATTGAGACGTCACCTTGGCGGTGAAGGGCTACAAAATTTAGGTCTATGCTCGGCGCTTATGGCCTTTGAGCAGGGAGGGATCTTTAACGTGCCACACCTGAGGTTTTTGCGGCCTCATCCGAAGGACCGCCCCATTTAATCGCCTCTTACGACAAGCAAGGGGTACTGAGGATCTATTCTAACTCGGATCTCCACGGGATGAAATAATTAAGAGCTTGTAGCACTCTTTCGATGTTGAAATTATACTTCATATGAGGTGTTATAACAAGCCATTAAATAAAACTTTGGTGTAATAAGGTACCCAAAATAAAATAAATATCTTTGATGCAGTCAATAAAGCCGTAAAGTGTCGCATTAACATAATAACTAGGATTCTGAAGAAAGGGCATTGCTAAATATCGTCTTCTTGCGATAAATTAAAATGAACTGCAGAATACAATATTTACTTGGAGAAAAATGAATTCAATAACATCGTGTTTTGCTCATCACTGAAGTCAAAAACTCATAAAATTGTCGGTATTATTAGTTTGATTTTTAAAAACACAATCACCTTTCAGAGAGAGAGAGAGAGAGAGAGAGAGAGAGAGAGAGAGAGAGAGGTGCAATACTTTTTTAAAATCTTGTATACCACATTACATGGAGGTGCATACTGAATAGCATACCAATATTCCAAAAACACATTGTGACACAATCATATTGTTTTTATACTTTGCATTTCTAGTGTTAAATATCTCTTATGAATTCTTATCATTAACTAAAGGCATGTGCTCCCGTGAAAAAAAATCTTTTAAAGTGAATTTCTATGTGTATGAGTTACACCGTTACAAGCACGCGCAATGCTTACCCTGTGAAATTACATACTAGAATATTGTTTGAAATATTGTTTGATATATGTTTTGTTCCCTAATAGTCATTTCCACGTTCTATGACGGGTACATGCTGAAAACTTTCCAATTAACATCACGATAAAAACAGAGTAACAATAGAGGGTCTGCTGATGTGACCTTGACTTTTGGTCCCATGACGCCAAAATATAAAGGAGCCCCCCCCCCCCCCCCCCCCCCCCCCCCGGCCCTTTAAATGCAGGATCAACCAACTTTGTATAAAATATGAAAACCTTATATTGAAAATTAATCAAAATATTGTGTCACAAAGAACATGATGACCGACAGAAGGACAGACGATGTGATTCCTATAGGGCATGCACATAAAAAAGTGTGAGGCCACCTGGTTCTTAACCAGGAATTGGCAGTCATTCACACCACGCCTGATATACGCATGCGTAAATATCAGCATACGTTAATTTCCGTGTTTACAGATTTTCCTTACACTTTGACGGAGGTATTTTCGGTACGGCCGTGTTCTGGAACTCTCTCTTCAGCCAGTCACCCTTTAACTGCAGCGTTGAGAAGTGGGTTTGTGGCGTCGAGAAGTTGGGGGGTTTGGCGGCCGCTGTGGGTGAGGTGTCTGTCTGTCTGTGAGTGACTTGGTGAAGGATTAGCGTCACCACTTTTTGACAGGAAGTTGTAGCCTTGCCGTCCACAAGATGTGTGTACTTGATGGATTTGGGCTTTTTCACCGTGGACTGCAAACATTAAATTTTAATTACTCTTATATGCAGCAAGCAGAGTCACACAGACACAAAACAGGCAATTAAACTTGAACTGATTGACAAAATACAACCTTACACTGCCACAATTTAACTGATGCTATTCGCACTGTAGGATAGAGTCGTTATATTAAAACAGCACTGAACTAATGGACATAAAAACGTGCATATTACAAGAAACTAGAGGCATATTTCAAGCTTCGTACAATATGACATTTGCATCAGTTTGTTGCAATTTAATTGAAATTGATATTCTGACGCCTTACTTCAAAGTGAACTGTGCAATCTACGTTCATGTCCTCTGCGATGCCAGTGCACCATTTCTCCATTATAAATGGCGGCTGTTAGAAAAAAATAACAACACAACAATATATATATATATATATATATATATATATATATATATATGTAAAATGCAATCCATCATCTCTACAACAAACCGATCTACAATGTACAACAAAGAAACAGATCATGCTATCTCTCGTTTGACTTGTACTCCGTCATGGTCAATGTGATGGAAGTCAAAATAAACAACCACATCAAAAGCTTAACATGGATACCAGAGAATCTTGATAGGACAATTCTTCACCTCGTCTGTGATGTTTACTGTCACTTATTTAAAAGGGGAACACACACACACTCTCTCTCTCTCTGACCAAACCTAGCTATAATGGACACCAATAAATGTTATCTAATACTCTCTTCCGAATTGTGAAAAATTGGTTTTTGAGACAGACTTTTAGAGAGGACATGTCCTCACTAAGCTAATATTTTCACATGCTATATGTCACATTTATGTGGACGTAATTGTCAGGACAGGATTTTTGCCCCCATAGTGCAGTTCTGTTCTCACAACTTCCGTCATATGGTGAAAAATTGTCCTCACTTAACAGTTTTACTCTTACTCTCTCTCTCTCTCTCTCACTGTAATAAGTGTTATCGTAACCTTGCTCTTTCCCCATCACCAGACACCTTGCAGAATGTAGCGTTTGAATATAGAAAAATAAACTTATGGCGCCTCAAAAAATGTAGTAAAACATTTCAAAAAATGATGACAGCCTCATCAAAATAAAGTGATGACGAGTACACAGAAAATGATGACGGGAAATTAAAAAGGACAAAGAAAATGATTATGATAGGGGCCTTCCACATCTTCCATATGGCGTGCTAATTACTTAAAACATAAGCATCCTCCACATAAATTGAATACATACATGAGATATATGAAAGGTTCCATAAAAGACACTTTCAAACACGACGTCCTTGATGAATGTTAGAGGTTGGATATCATCATCTTCGTCATCATTGTCTAGCTCCACGTACATCTTCCATTTATGGTCCTAAAATAAAGTTACCATCCAGATACAGATGCCATCTAACAGATCTAGTTCCAAGTACATATCAGACCAAAGTTAATATAATAATACATTATATCTTCCACCTGGAATCGTTTAACAAGATATATTCATAATCTATCACCCAACAGATCTATTCTGCGTTCATCTTCCACCTGTAGTCTTATAACATACTATCATATTCATAATCTATCATCTTACAGATCTATTCCACGTTCATCTTCCACCTGTTGTCTTATAACATACTATCATATTCATAACCTATCATCTTACAGATCTATTCTGCGTTCATCTTCAACCTGTAGTTTATAACACATTTTTATCATAGATCTATTCCAAATTCATTTTCCTGGAACGAAGGTGTCATCCTAACATATCTATACTGTTCTGTGTGCATATCCATTCGATTAATGCTCATTTCTCTATTTCTAAATTTGTAACTTTTGAGAAATGACTCGAAATCTCAAAGAAAAAAAAGAAGAAAAAAAAAGAAGGAAAATCAATAACTTAAAATGTAACGCATGATGAAAAAAAACAAAACCAAACAAACCAACAAACAAATAATAAAAAACAAACAAATATATATATATATATATATATATATATATATATATATATATATAAAACAAACCAAGAAACGAACAAGTTTAAACACCGTAATTTAGAAAATACACTTTACAAGAACATAAATCATAAAACAAATGCACCGTTTTAAACCAAGGATGAACACTTGTTTCCTGATTAAATTTTGAAAAGATAAAAATTTTGACATTTTAGGAGTGATATGAATATTTAATGGACAGTGCCCCAAACGAGGAGCACTTGTAAAATTATATATATATATATATATATATATAAGCCCAATAAAAGATGTTTTTAAAACATAAATGATGTACAGGACACGCTGGCCTGTGAAGATGTCCTAGCAATTACTTTCTTTGACTTCCGATGACTCCGAGATGACTTTTACTCCCATCTGTCGACAACCCATTATTTGTAATTTTTGGATTTTTAAGAAGGTTACAAGAGATTCTTAAAGGTCTGCGTCAATTAGATTGAATCCTACAGCGAACATAAACATTCTTCAACAATAAAAAAAATACATACATAAAAAAAACCCAATCACTGCTCGTACATTATGTATAGGAACAAAAGAGAGTAAAATCGAGGAAATGTGAAGCCCGAGTAGAACCTTGTCGGAGAATTTAAAGAAGACCAGGGGGAAATAAAAAAAATATTCCATGTGCACTTTATCAAGTTTGTGGAGAATTGATGCGAAATCGCAGCAGGGAGAGGCAAATATTAGCCCTGATAAATTATAGCAAACACGGATTCCCGCCGCGACGGTGACAGGCTGACGGAATGACATTGAACACAACTCCAAAAAGTTAAATTTTTTTTAAAAAAGTTGAGCAGTAAAAATAGAATGATATGCAAGACGCTCCGAGCGATAATACTAGCCTGCTTTGGGACTAAATATTTTACTGGATTGCTGTATTCATTATGAGAAATCAACAAACACTGAAATGATTATCAAGATCAACACACAACCTGCGGACCAAGCTCCTTAATGGAACTTAAAAATCCGCACATACAAGACGTAATTCACGATTTCATATAACATTCATTAGCTTTCGCCAAAGTCCCAAATATTGTTTCGCCCCCCCCCCCCCCCCCCTTTTCCCCCACTAAGCATCAGCCTTTTGTGCCGGACCCGCAGGGGACCTAAAGGTGACCCTCCTCCTATCATGTAATGTGGCCCTGCTACGAAGAAAAAAAAATCATATATATACTTTTTTGATTAAACAACAAACATCAGATTAAAGAATCTTTACTAAGGAAGGACGTAAAAATCGACCAAAAAAAAGTTTTAAAATTGATACCAAGAAAAAAAAATTGACGAGAAAAATTCGCAGTTAAACAGTCTAGAGCGGCCAGTGCGGCTCCGTGCGTCTCGGATTGTCAGTTTGATTTTGTTCAATAAGACCTTTAACAGGAAGTTGCCGTGAAAATTAATATGGTGATTTGAATGTGAAATTGATAAAGACGGAGACAAATTGATTTATACCATCACCAGGTATCACAACTCGGCACTTTCTCATATCTTTGGGGCAGGAGACCGCACACTATTGAAACGAGAAAAATAGATCAAATAAAAAAAATATATCACCTTAACAACAGACCTAAAGTGCGCGTCACTGAGCTGTTATTCCCTGATGTCCGATTATATTTTCATTTTTGTTTCTAATCCACAATAGTTAGTTTATTTCCTTGCATTGACTGCTCGATGCTGCCCTATCAAGTTCATAAGCGACGTTTTTCTATACAAGTTTCCCTAACATTTCAGAAACAATTTACTTGCATCCCATTTTTTTTTTTTACATAAAAAGGAAACAAGCTTGGGGTTTTAGGGTACATTACCAGGTCTGTATTAACGTATATTTTGATAGTTCCTGGTTGTAATATTACAGGCGGTGGTGTGTACAAGGACACAGAGTTACTGTCGCAAAGAGTAAAGAGTGGGAAGAACATATCTTAATCAGTCGAAAATCGAACCTGGGACCCTCGAATTAGTAGTAAGGTGACTTACCCACTGAGCTAACCAAGCCGATATACAATATATCCATCTAGCAGCATTACTACAATATAAAATTTAAACCTATTTCCAAAATCGTAAGAACTCTTCTATCGAGGAGATAAAAACATAGTTTTGTAAGTGGGGGATGTGTCCATTTAGCAACATTACTACAATATAACATTTAAACCCATTTCCCAAATCGTAAGAACTCTTCTATCGAGGATATGAAAACATAGTTTTATATGGGGGTGGGGCGCAAATACGTCGCGCGAGATCTTGAATTCTTTTTTTTTTTTTTTTTTAATTCTTGCTCCATTGAGGTTTATTTGCTTTCATACTTGCCCTCTACATAAACAAGTGGATTCCCCCAACTTTTTTTAAAGCGTTACAATTATTGAAATTGTACCTCTAAGGAATCTAAAATTGGGAAATGCCGAGTACGTATAATATTTTGTAACAGTATATGGGTCTATATTAATTTCTACAACATGCGAAATTTTAAGATGTACCAATGAAGAGTACTACTACATTTTTTTTGACCGCGTAACCTCGATGTACTCCGTCCTAAATCTTGTTAATACATGCGTTAATTTTCAGCGATCGAGTTAAAAACTCTAACTACAAGAAGACATTCTGTCGTGCTTTAAAAACTCCCAAAAGCTTCACACCAGATGAGTTGGAGTAATGTAATTAGTGGTCACTAGTAGTCATTACGGGCGGCGCATGAGCGCGGTCTGTTCTGATTTGTGTTTTCAAAATGTACACGTGTTTCTGCGGGATTAACATTTAATGTATTTTTCACGATTTTCCCCCAAATTAATGTAATATAACTACTTAATGGAGAAATGAAGTTTTTTCTAATATTAGCGTTCGATCTGTTTAATTTCTACATATAAATCAAGCGTATTTAAATTTAACTTTAAAATGCAATAAACATTATAATTGGCAATTCGTACTGCGTTTTTTTTATTCGAGTTCAATTTATTTAATTGATATGAAATATAAAAAGGGTGTGCAGTGGCTTGTGGAATCAAGACTTTTTTGCGGATTCACACAGCTAGTAATATATACGAGTGGTCTTGAGTTGATAAGGCGTGTTGAGTCCAGATAAGTGCATGGAAACTCCTTTTAAAGTCGCTATCCTTCTTCGTTATTTCTATTAACGAAGTTTGCTTACATTTATTTTAATTAAAGTATGACTACACAATTCATCCTGAAGAGATGAACGTACAAACTGCATATCGTCATTGTGGTTTGATCTTTAATATATATATATATATATATATATATATATATATATATATATAGATAGATAGATAGATAGATAGATAGATAGATAGATAGATAGATAGATAGATAGATATATCTTCTGCAGCCTGATACCGTTGACGCTTGCGCCAAGTTGATTTTTTGCTATTTGAAGACAATGTTGACATTTTTATTCTCTGTCCAAACGATTGATTGATTGGGGTCTTACGCCGACTTGGCAATATTTCAGCCATTTTACGGCGGCTGTCCAAACGAAGAAATGTACTTATCGTATCTTTTGACTTATATAGCATGTATAACATAAAAGATATGTTTTCATATTTTTGCAATTTCTTTTCGTAACTCCGGTGCTACTTCCGTCATCAGCGACATCAGCCATAACTTCGCTGTAGTCTCGTCATGTAGCGAGATCAGCCAAAGGCTTACCCATAACTTCGCTGTAGTCTCGTCATACAGCGAGACCAGTCAAATGCTTTCATTAAGCTTCGCGATAGTCTCGCCATGCAGCGAGAGCAGTCGCTGTCTTTACTTCTCCGGTCTTTCCAGCAAGTCTGGAAAATTCATCGAATGTATTATTCTCCAGAAGCACGAAAATTTTACTAATCAATGTGCAACTCAGAAATTAGTAATAATCAACATGTTTTAAAATCAGTATAGGAAGATCTCATCGTTTCCAGCTAATATTTTTATTGCACTGAAGATGATAAATAATTTTATATAACCGAATTTTGATTTGATTAAAAAAAATAAAAAAATTCGGAGGTGTTTCTCAGCCTGCAGGAAAGCTCCATGACGTTGTCTTTACCTCTCCCGTCATACAGCAAGTCCAGTCGTCGGCTTGCAATAAATAGCGAACACTCTTTTTTAAAAATGTTAAATAGTACGGTTGCACAATAATTATAGATTAGTACATCCCCCCCCCCCCCCCACTAAATGTTGATCTGATGACTGGCAATCTTGGGGAAAAGACCCAGGGGGTTGGAGGGTCAGGATTTGTTGAGGCAATAGTAAATTGCTTAGTTTACGGTCGGTCTCTGGGAAATCTTATGTTCCCCTTGCTGATTGTGGAGGGAGAAGGAATCAGGAAAAGGTCGTGCCGCGTTCCAAATCCGTCAAGCTCTTATAGAGCGATTAAGATACATGGCTCTAATTTAATATTCTGGAGTTAAAAACCTGCCGTTTTTCAAGGAACTGTGGAATGTAGCTTTCATAGGACGTCTTAATTCCAAAATAAACAGAAAATTAAAACATCCGTCTTTCATAAATTGCCGTCTAAATCAATCTATTTTACCCCAGATGCGCCGAATGCACTTCAAAAATCTCTTCTCCCGTTGAAGAGCGTAAAAAAGGAAACTCTTGTTCACTGCCAAAACTTGATGAATGATTTTATAATAGATAGTGTAAGTTAGTACAAGATTGGCATGTGTAAACACTGGAAATTGACCGGGCACTTGTCTTAAATGACAAAAAGAATGCCGGGGAAAGATTCCCCCCTTAGAAGTCGCGTGTAATACGAAGTGAAAAAACAAACGCGCACTGTAGGTTTTCTACAACTGAGTGAAATCAGTCATGTACAATCATGAAACTAAAAACACAAAAATACATGTTTTCCCACAAAATTCTATGAAGTCTTAATCACACTGCGATTAATAAGCACTCTTAACTTCTCTAAATTTACAGAGGAATTTTTTTCCATCGACAACAAAATGAATTCATTCCACAAATGTCCATCATGTGTCCCGTATCTATGTGGTATACATCATCCCTTACAATAAGCCAAAAATCAAGGTAAGAAGTCCATCTAAGGGCGCTTCCAGATTTTCATTCAAAATCAAACAAGAGGCCAACTGATCACATCGCTCACCTGAGTCATCTTGACCCTGCTGTTGTTCAGCTGTAGTGATTTTTATAAATAATTATTTTCAGTCTTTTATTCTCATGAAAAATTTTGACCCCGTATTGTGACCCCAACCTAGCCCCAAAGGGTCACAACAAAACCGAATTCGAATTCACTCATCATGGGGATGCCTCCAGCCCTCACTACCAATAAGACTAACATGACGTTGTTGCTATGGAGAAGGTCAAGGCCACAATGTATCAAATGGAAGGTTTTGCTATAAGAAGTCTAAGAAATCTGTACAAAATGTAGAAACTCATCATTAAATACTTTAGGATTGGTTAGGTATTCATAAAAGTAGGTCATATGCCCAAGGTCAATGTCACAAGGTTAAAACATTGGGTAACAAAGAAGGTATTACCAAAAGGAATGCACATATGAAATATAATAGCCCTATTACTTACCATTCAAAAATCATAGTTAGAGTTTGGACTGAAAAAGTGACAGGACATAAACAATATCTCCCTTCATAACCGGTATGTTGTGAATTCGAAACCCGATCGTGCCATGGCTGCGTCAAACTTTAAAAGTAAACATAGGTAGTAATTGCTCCTTTTCCAAACGCTCGGCATTTAGAAGTGAGAATCATGGGTCTTTCCGATATTGAGGTTCCGTGTCGGCTCGTGGCAGGTATTGGCACGTTAAAGAACCCTCACTGCTATGGTCCCAAGTGCTAAGCATAGGTCTAAATTTTTGGTACCCCACCTACAGCTGGTGACATCTCATTATGAGTGAAAAATTCTCCACAAGACATAAAACAACCAACCTCAGGTGAGCTAACCCCCCCCCCCCCCCCCATATCCTACAAGTAAGTAACTTGGAAATACATCCATGCTATGAAAACTGTTCACTTTTGGTACCAGTAAGAGAGCTGCATTGCATCATAAAACAAACAGTGTATACAGGATTCTATAGGTCTCGTTAAGTGGATTAGTTGTGACACACACAACTTGGGAAGCGGTGTCACTCTCAGCAGGCTGCAGTCACAAATACAAAGACAACCCTCATATAACCATGTTTATCTGCTTCTTTTGGTGATTTGAAGTCATTTCCTATTACTGGACAAGCTGCCTACAGGAAAACTTGATTGTGTACTACACACAGAAATCTTATCTCTAAGGCATTCTTTGGCTTATCTTTTGTACACGAGAGTCTTTGAGAGCTATTTTTGCAGATGAGATGAGGAGAAAAGAATGAAGTTCTGTAGTAAGATCTGATTCATTCTGACAGTAGAACTTCCCGAGGCTTGTAGGCAGAGGGCAATAAAATTATCCTCAGGTGTTACATGTACAGAAGTCAGCAAAATAACAATCTCCTAGCAACAAAACCATGGTCATTTTAATCTGAGTGTTCCCTGGAATGCCAAAAAAAATTCTGCAAGTGCTTTCTTGTGAAAGTATGGCCCTACCCTGACACATGACAGACAGACAGGCACCAGATGAAGATGTCCTCTGAGTCAGTTAATGATATAATGGCCAAAGGCTCCACATCTCTAAAACATATACATTTTTTTTTTAATTAGATCCAATTTGGACTTCATATTTGATTCTGAATTCATTCGATGATTTTTGGCATACCTAATAGTTCAGAATCAGATTGTATGTTGAATTCTATGCAGAAAACATCACAATATGGCAGGTTTGACATACTACGTTACTTTATACATGTTGTAGCTACACAAACCTGAAATGTGGTATCAAACTTTTTAAAAGTAAATAAATTTCTATTAGTTTAAAATAAAATCATATATGGACATCCTTTGGACAGGAATTAATATAAGGACTAAAGACTTCAACATCTTTTAGGTTTCTTTAATTGTCTGTCTGTCTGTATGTATGTAACTCTCTCAAAAAAGTAGGTCAAGTAACCATGCACAGATTCTGTGATTGCAGATTTTCTAAGGTTATTGCATTATCCACATATGAACAACTAAGCCCCACCCTGAACCCTGAACCCCGGTGTAATAAATCTCATATTGTTCATCATACTCATAGAAATAGTTTGTCTCCTTTATGTCCAGCAGTAAAGAAGATTTTCTATTGCATTTCTCATGCATACTGTAAATGACCAATACAGAAACACCCTGGTGCCTGAACCCTGGGTCATGAATTCCATAGTTTTGGTAGAGGGTTCAGTGCCAATTATAATCATACAAACATTCCTCCTTAATGTCTAGAAGTAAAGAAGATTTTCTAATATATGTTAAATGTGACCAACTTAGCCCCACATTACTCGTATCCTCCGCCTCGAGATCTATACCTGTGTTAAAGATCATTCTAGTATTCTTTCTAGTATTCTGAACATTGAAACATATAACTTCAACATAACTACTGTGTTTCTATCATCACGTGAAGTCTAGATCTATTATTAGCTGCAGAACTGTAGCGTTACTGTTTTATATTTTTGTCTTTGACCATAACATTATGGTTAAAGACAATAATATAAAACCATAACACTACAGCTCTGCAGCTAGATCTTTTATGTACTTGAAAAAAAAGTAAAAAAAATTTAAATTGGATATTTTTAGAGAAGCAGACAAATATCAGTTTTTAATACCAGGAAATGTTATAATTTTGAAGTCTTCTAAACAGATGGGTGAATCAGATGAATTCTATTACAAATTGGTATTCCTAAAATTAGATAGATTTTGCACAATAAAAATAAAATACAGAGAATTAGAGAGAGAGAGAGTACAAAGATTAATTCAGACAACCATGAGATTGAATTTTACAATTTTTCAAAACATTTCAAAAGTAGCAAAACTGATTCTTAATGTATGTCTACTCAGTAACCACATATCAAATTTCAGACTCCTAAGTATCGCAAAGAAAAAAAAGAAATGCATTCAACCATGAAACTAATCTCACAATTTTCATTGGAATAAGTTGACTGTAACAGAAGAGAAACCTGATCTGTATCTACTCATTAGGTAACCTTCTGTCAAATTTCAGATTATTAAGTTATAGAAGAGTGGTAAAAAAAAAAAAAAGTCCGAAAAACTATATTTGGCACATAGTCTCATTAATCTCATAAAAATCACCCAACTAAAAAAAATCTCACACTTGCACAGAAATAAATCACATACTAAATTTCAGCTTCCTAAATCAAAGGAACCTATTCTATTGACAGGGGATGAATAATGCTGCTATGAGGCCGGGAAAATTTCACCCCTTGTATTCTTGAGATCTAATTCAAATCTATACTTCTGAACAAATCACAAATCTTCCATTTCATTTAAATTCTGCCAGGAAGGTAGGTGAGGAAAAGTAATTCATCAAAATATACATGAACCCAGTACATATATTAGTATAAGAAAAAGTCACATCGACAAAGTATCAAATGTTAGAGTCGCACACAACCCGTAACCATGATATACTGTTCACAGGTGAGTGGAGCTGCAACTAGACCTGTCCTCATAGGACTAATACTCTATGAAATTTTGATACTAACCTCTGAACTTTTACCCTAATTGGTTGTATTTAATTAATAGTTAATCCAGAAACGAGACTTGATTTGACAAAGAAAAACATTGGTCCCAACAAAGGACCTTAATTTGAGTTGTATGAAATCTTGGCCCTACCAATGGACTTTTGCCTTGATTTCACAGAGGAAAGTGTTGGTGCTACCAGTGGACCTTAATTTAGTTGTATGAAATCTTGGCCCTACCAATAGCCTTGATTTCACAGAGGAAAGTGTTGGTGCTACCAGTGGACCTTAATTTAGTTGTATTAAATCTGAGCCCTACCTCTGGAGTTTTGCCTTGCCTCAGATGATGTCCGAATATGAGGGTAACAGTGATCTGGCGATGAGCTGGTGATGATGGCTGGGCAGTGTCTACTGTCTACAAACACAATCATAAGGTGTTTCATGTTTACACACTGTCTACAAACACAATCATAGTGTTTCATGTTTACACACTGTCTACAAACACAATCATAAAGTATTTCATGTTTACACACTGTCTACAAACACAATCATAGTGTTTCATGTTTACTCAGTCTACAAACACAATCATAAAGTGTTAGTATCTACAGTCTAGGTCTGTTGGCCTATTCTCTCAAATGAAAGAGACATAACTCTAGGTTCCACTTACTTTTGACAGAGGTGGGAAATTCAGCAGTCTGTGATTGTGGGCTTTCAACAATTCTATTTCCGTCTGTAATAACCAAAATCAAATAAATTACTGACTACAACCTATAACAGACATCATCAATTGTATATCTGTATTGTTTCAGATAAAATCAATACAATATTGACAAAACAAAACTTTTGCTATTATGGTTTAGCTGTAGTATTCTGCAGGAAGCCATCTATCTCGTACCACTTTTGCATTATATTTCCCAACAATTATTCAACAACCCGAGGTACAAAACAATGAGCCAGGGATGGGGAAAAAAACCCCTGCTATAACAGGAATTTTCTGTGGTTGTCCATTTTTCGTGGATTTTGCAGATAGGAAAAATCCATAAAAATTACAACACAAAAAATATATCAACACATGTAACTATAGATAAGTATAATGCATCTACAGAAATTAGAAACTCAAAATATAATTTGCTACCTTTGAGGGATTGGATTGCAAACATTTCCACTTTTACAGTATATCCAAGTTACTATATGTGTCCCATGACATACCATTAGTTCCAAGCTGTGCCCAGTGGATGTGATGCCCATATCCTGAATGCGCTCCAGAGACAGCATCATCAGACGCTTTCCTGTTATGTTGTGTTGTAGGAAGATGTTGGAGTACTGAGCCAGGTCACTGGAATGACCTACAAAAAGCAAAAAGAACGGTCAAGCAAATCATAGCATCCTTCTACCTGCCTTTGTACTCCGTGTTACCTGCCTTTGTACTCTGTGTTACCTGCCTTTGTACTCCGTGTTACCTGCGTTTGTACTCCGTGTTACCTGCCTTTGTACTTCGTGTTACCTGCCTTTGCACTCCGTGTTACCTGCCTTTGTACTCTGTGTTACCCGCCTTTGTACTCCGTGTTACCTGCCTTTGTACTCCGTGTTACCTGCCTTTGTACTCCGTGTTACCTGCCTTTGTACTCCGTGTTACCTGCCTTTGTACTCTGTGTTACCTGCCTTTGTACTTCGTGTTACCTGCCTTTGTACTCTGTGTTACCTGCCTTTGTACTTCGTGTTACCTGCATTTGTACTTCGTGTTACCTGCATTTGTACTCTGTGTTACCTGCCTTTGTACTTCGTGTTACCTGCATTTGTACTTCGTGTTACCTGCATTTGTACTCTGTGTTACCTGCTGTACTTTTAATTCAGACACAAACTAAAACAGTAAACTGGTGAAAACACTGTCTGTAAATCAAACAGATCGGTGGTACTCAATATATAGTTCCTTACAAACTGTGCATTACAGGGATAGAAATTAACATACGCCTGTTAGTGTGTAACTGGTTAAAAAAGTCTGGCAGACTGACTGACAATTGTGCTAGTCAGTTCACTGGGGCTGGTCAAGTTTCATTATGGAAAATCCACTTGTCATCATAAATGTGCTGTAGATATCAGGGGGAATCCGATTAATAAATATAGATCTCATGTACCTCATGATACCAGTTACAATATTTTCTGAGGCATATGAAATTAAAAATCCTGTTATTTTATTTGAATAAGACACAAACACAAATGAAATATGTTTAATCATTTCTGGAAAACTCTGGACTGGTAAATTTTTCTGTGGACTGGTTAAAATTATACCCCATGAGTCTCGTTGGACTGAGGACAACCTAAAAATTAGCTTCAAGCTCTGCATTACATTAGAGAACATATGTTAATAAAAGATAGTTGATAGAATTTGTTGCAAATCCTTTCATGTAAACAAAAACGCTGAATAATTTTAAATAAGAGTAAGGATTATAAGCCCATGAGAAGTTAATATTGGGCGGTTTTATTATAAGATGTTTGTTTTTTGACATTGATTAGCAAACCTGGCAAAAATGCCAGGAGTTGTAGAACTTTACTTAAGGTAGTATCAGCCATCATCATGCCGTGACATACTTTGTTTTGTAACACATCAATAAATGTCAACAATATATTATCTGCTATTTTAAATTTTTATATCTATTCAGGGTAGCTTATTCGATATATGGGTTATTAACCAATAAATCTGTGGATCATAGGTTTGAATCTTGCAAAATTTGAATTTTTTAATGTAACAATAAAACGTATTTTCGCAAGAGTTTATATAAAATATATTACATGAGCTCAATATCATATGAGTGTAATACTTCCTTTTATTGTGAATTTCTTGGGTTCTCATCCCTCCTTAAACCTCTCTCACCAAGACATCCATATGTTGAGAAGCAAAATTCTTGCAATAAATATGCACATCTTCAAGTTGATTACAAAGGCCTAAGCTTTTAGAACTGCGAGGAGATTAAAGGACAAGCCATGTACTCACTTTACAATATTTCCTCAAAACTGACCAAGTTTAACAATGTGTAATTTTCTAAAAAAAAAAAAATGAAGAAAATCAAAATCCTTGCCACATGCATGTCTTCAATACCCATACAAACACTCTGTAAAATAAGGAAGTTCCAACTTGAAAAGTGTGGTAGAGGTTAGCCACACAAAATATGTACCCTCCAAATAACATTATTTTTCACACAAAGGGGCAAAACTCCTGCAAGAGAAATTGAAATGGATCAAAATTGCAACATGATCTGGAGCGGCCCACAAAGCTACATAGCATTTCAGCTGGTAAGTGACAGAAAAATGAAAACATAAACCCCCCGATGGATGGACAGATAAAAGAATGGACATAGAGACATTGATGTACCATAATATGTCCCATCTAAAGACTGGTATGTAAAAAGAAGTCTCTTGAAAGCTAGTGTGGGGACAGACAGGCTTGCACATAAAATATCCTGTAGTTTTGTGACACACTGTACCTGATACAGCATGACACTACTAATATCCCTTTGAATTATGCCAGGAGCAATTAAACATCGTCCAAATCCACCGCATAAGTGTAATAAATATCTTAAGTGTAATAAATATCATAAGTGTAATAAATATCTTATGTGTAATAAATATCATATGTGTAATAAATATCATATGTGTAATAAATATCATATGTGTAATAATAAATATCATATGTGTAATAAATATCATATGTGTAATAAATATCATATGTGTAATATATATCATATGTGTAATATATATCATATGTGTAATATATATCTTAAGTGTAATAAATATCATATGTGTAATAAATATAAGTGTGATAAATATTATACGAGATTCATATGAAATTGAATTCATTAGTTTTGAAACACAGACTGCTACACTGCTGTAACACACATTTACATGTTATACACATGTTCATGCTGATTTATGAAATTAGATTCTTTTAAGCTGTTTACAGATCCCGAAGTGTGCTACTACACCTCCAAAGTGTTCTGCTGCATACCGTGCAAACTGTTTATTGTTTCGTGCAACTAATCATTATTCCAAATGAACCATTCAGCATTCAGTGTAAAAGTTTCATGCAAGAATCATTTTATACACGATCAAGCCACACCCATAGGAATGTGCAGACAATACAAGTCCTGCCTCTAGAAACTTACAGACCATGCAAGTCATTAGAAATTTGCAAACCGTTCACATGATATGCCCTTAGAAACTTACAGACCCTACAAAACATGCAAGCCATTTTGCTATGAAATCTGGAAAAGGTGGACGTAGATGGGAATTCAAGCAGTTATTTAGTATTGCTTGAATTCTGTTAGTATAATTTCAAAACCATCTTACCATTCTGCATTTGTTGAATCCAATGATACTGAAAAAAGAAAGTAATACATAGATATATAAAGAAAGACAAGAAACTTAAATTATAGCTCGTAAGTAAATTCAGGGTTTAGCATGATGTGCAGAAAGGAACCTCAGAAAATCAACTACCAAAACAAATAAATAACCAACAAAAATCCTTTAAAAAATTTAAAATTAAATGAAACTTTAAATTTCACAGCAATTAGATATTCAAATCACATCATATTAGACATGTTACATTTGATGACTTGATTAGAAATCTTATTTTTGGAGGAATGATTAAACATGTTGACTACAATTCAGTGTACTGGAATTCACAAAACTTTCACTAGTCTCTCATTCATTACAAAATAAAAACTGAAAAAGAAAGTAGGAAAACAAAAGTTGCTGTGAGACAAGAATTCCAGCACAAACTCACCACGTCTATCTCACTCCAGGTGTGAATATCGTAAGAGTCCAGGTGCTATAAAAAAAGAAAAAAAAAGAAAATATGGTAAAGAACATCCAAAAGAACATGGGGGCTCTTTAATGCTGAGAAAGTTTTTGAAATACGGCATATTGAGACTTCAAGAACTCTCTTATGCTATGAAAGCCCTTGAAATATGATATATTGAAAGAGCAGGGGGCTCTCTAATACTAGGAAAGCTCTTGCAATACGATATATTGAAAATATAATCCAGAATTACAGAACTTCTGTCCCAGTGACCTTCATCTTTTATCCCAGTGACCTTCATCTTTTATCCCAGTGACCTTCATCTTTTATCCCAGTGACCTTCATCTTTTATCCCAGTGACCTTTATCTTTTACACCTAAACCAACAGGAATGAATGTAACAGATTTTTATACAAAGTATTATTCCCGAAAATTTAATATATGGATAAAAATGTAACTGAAATCCTGTAGACAAGAAATTTCAGAGTTTTCTTACAGTGACTTGACCTTTCCCCTGTAACTTGATTGATTGCTTGTTGTTTTCCACCACACTCAACAATTTTTCAGTTATCTGGTGGCGTCCAGTTTCTGTTGGTGGAGGAGAGAACCCAGATACAATGTACCTGGGAAGAGACCACCGACCTTCCGCAAGTAAACTGGCAAACTTGCCATTCGAACACGCGCCGATAGAGATGAGAGGCCTTGTGATTTTGAGTGCAATGCTTTAACTACTCGGCCATGGAGGTCCCTTTCTTAAAAAACAATAGAAACCAAGGTCTTTATGCAAGATACAATTCCTAAAAGTCGGATAACAGAAGTTGTCAGAAGGCTGCATAGCTGGGTGGGAAATGGTATTCTACTTACCCTCTCCTCCTTGGTTCAAAAGACAGATCCAAGATTAAAGTTTTTGAAAAGTAGGTCAAAGTCCAAGGTCACTAGCTCAAGTTTTGATACCAAATTAAAGGCCTGGTTATGAGGCATCTATATGTGAATTATCAAAGAATATCCTCCTTGGTTTTATATATATAATTGAGGCTAAAAGTATGGTATAATAAGTATTTTCCGTGGGTGGAAATTTTGTGATTCAGTCCCTAAATGTAGCAAATTGTATTCTGTGTTTCCAATTTCTGTGGTTGCATTATACCTAAATGTATCAATAATTTTTCTTTTTTTTTTGCTATTGTAATTTTTTTGATTTTTTTCCTTTCCACAAAAAATGGACAACTGAGGAAAAAACCCATTATACAATATGTCAAAGTTCAAGATCAAGGTCACTAGGTCAAAAGTCTTGATACTAATAGATACACCTAGTCATAAGGCATCTATGTGTGAAATATCAAAGACCTACCCACTTGGTTCAAAAATTATAACCAAGGTTAAAATCCCCCCCTCAAACTGTGATGTTAACTCTGACACCAGAGTCATCACCATAGCTCTGTACTACAGGAAATGCAAATCATTTTGTTGTACACATTACTTCATTATAAACTTGTTCATTGTAACCAGGTTTTACTGTAGCTTATTATTTCCTTTACACTTTATGAATTGAAATATCTCTATATCTCATTTACCACTGTTTTAAACTGCTGCTCCAGTGTTTTCTCCCTCTCTAACAATTTTATCTCTCGTTCCATCAGCTCCCGTTCCTTTGCTGTTAAATTGCTCTCTGCTCTCTTTAACCTTTGTAGTGTTGCTTGAATCTCTTTCCTGAAGCAAGAAATCAGTTGATGCACTATTTACCCTTAGGGCAATCTACTGTAAATTCCTAAATATACGTGTGAAATTTATTATGGTGTAATTTTGCGAGAATTGTATAAATTTTCAATTCAATAGCTGCAGGGGTAGCCAAAAAAAAATAAAAAAAGTTCGGAAAACGGTCATCCACACAGAGATGCATAAACTGATCACAGTAGGACTCCCGCCTTTTAATAAGTAATTATATTTTTATTCATGACATCTGTACCAGTACTTCTCCAGAGAAAACAACAGCAGAATCATCGCATACCAGCTATGACTGTCTGCAATGTTTTAAGCAGAAAATTTAAGAGACAATGCTCACCTCCACACTTCTCTGTGCTCCAGGAAAGAATTTGTTTGGTCTGGTAACAAGTCTACAAAACAGTAAAAGTACTTCAATTTCACCATAACTTTATGATTCAAAATTCATTTTCTCTCCATCAGTGACCTATAAGCATAATAAATGTGTAATACTTTTCTTAGAATTAACTCATGATTTAGAAGTTCATCCAAAATCAAGATGGAAGAACAAACAGAAAAAACAACCATGATTTCTATTTTGTATTTTTAAGGTGTGATGTTTTTATGTATCTTTTTATAATTCACTAAAGCCCCATTTACATGCTTTTTCACACATGGTGTGCAAATTTTACATACTTGTATATATATGCAAATTTTGTATCTGGATGTACATTTTTTTTGGTTTATCAGTAAATTTACTCCTAGTGCCATTTGAATATGCATAGAAAAATTTAAACGTACATGTATGTGTAAATTAGACATCTATAAATTACTGCATCATTTTCATTAAAATCGCATCATGTCCTATATTAGAAAGAGCTGTGATCTCCTGCTGTGTCAGTTAAGTTCAAGTATTTTGGATAGTACTTTAAAAAGAAATGGCAAAACCTTTGGCTACAAGATAATTTGAAATATCAACACATTAATATTGCTTGGAAATAGATAACTTCATAGTGATTAACACAGTGTGTCATTGCATGCAAGCACATAGCAAAAAAGTACATTTACACACTAGGTGTTAAATTTGCATACATTGTATTTGTAAAGTTTACACCTGTTAGTAAATGGGTGCATGTGAAAGAGCTTAATACATACCTAATATGGGATTTCTCACATACCATCACTTAACATGCATACTTAACATAGATTTATTACATACCGTCACTTAACATGGTATGCAGTGTGAGTAGAATGTCCTTGAAATTGGGACGAAACTTTGGGTCTGTGTTCCAGCACTGTCTCATCAATTTAGCAAAACAGGGTGGGCATGTACTGGGTATTGTCAATCTCTGAAAAAAAAACATTGGGAATTTTCAGTTTCTACCAAACAATAGAACTGTTAATCTATACAAAACATTATGCATTGTTGGTCTCTAAAAAACACTAGTACTGTTAATCTATACAAAACATGCATTTTCAGTCTCTACAAAACACAATTGATACATTCTCAGTCTCTACCAAACACTTCACATTGTCAATCTCTAAAAAACACTATGCGTTCTCAGTTTTTACAAAACACTTAGCATTATCAATCTTTACAGAACACTGCATTTTAAGCCTCTACAAAACACTACGCATTCTCAGTCTCTATCAAACAATATGCATTCTCAGTCTCTATCAAACACTACACATTGTCAACCAATACAAACACTATGCATTTTCAGTTTCGACATAACACAATGCATTTTCAGTTTCTACATAAACACTATGCATTTTCAGATTTTACAAAACACTTCACATTGTCAATCTCTACTAAGCACTATGTATTGTCAGTTTCTATAAAATATGATATAGCGTCAGTTTCTACAAGATACTACAGATACATTGTCAGTTTCTACAAGACACTATGCATTCTCAGTCTCTATCTAACACTAAACATTGTCAATCACTACAAACTACTATACTTTGTCAGTCTCTACAAAACACTATTCACTGTCAATCTACAAAACACTAGGAACTGTCAATTTCTACAAAATGCTAGCCACTAACAATAAATGCAAAGCACTAAGTGTTTATAGTCTGTATAACACTAGATATCTCTACAAAACATTAGACATTGACTGCTTCCACAAACCATTAAACATTGTCAATCAAAATACTTTCATTTCTTCTTCTGATGCATATAAACTCAATCTGATTCTTATTATCAACAGTAAAACACGCTTATAACAAACACGCTTAAAACAAATTCATGCTGATGTTTATTTCCCTATGAGAGAAAAACAATGAAGATTTTATTGGATATAGCAAAGTTTGGTTATTACACACTGTTTTTTGCTGGCCCTGGAGGTTCATTATAATAGTGTTTTACTGTATCATCATGACAGATAGTTTATGCTTCGTGAAGTCTAAATTGTGCTACTGATTTACCTCCCCTTTCTCGACCACAAGCCACGCAACCTGAAATCCTTCTATTCCTCGGTATGGCACTTCATGTGTTAACAGTTCCCAGAGCACCTGAAAAATTATCAACTTTAGTCAGCCTGTCATCTCTTTGAATAGCTAAATCAATATTCTTTATTCAATGATGGGTTATTGCTGGGCTATACTTACACTAAATACTAATAATTTGGTGTCCTAAAATTACTAAAGGGTGTACGTATAATGTTTTAGATATGATTCATTATACAGTGTACTCCACATAGAGATTCGGGGGACTGACCTGAATTGTTCATTACATTCAATGTTCAATGTAACTGATGCTGAACTATATAAATAATGTTACTTGAGATTTATTTTTTACATCAGCATAACAGATAGTTCAATATAAGCAACTTCAATATAAGTAGAGTAGACTATAGTACCTCAGACATATCTTTCATTGATATATTATTGAAAGAAAAGTTACTTTTGTTTACAAAGTTGCCCTGCATTTTTGTTTGTTCTTTTAAATACAATTTTTGCCTTGGTTGAGATGTCACCAGTATTATGTGACATGTGGCAAATTTTAACCTATGCATGTATACATGGCTCTAAGGACTGTTGCAGTGAGAGTTCATCATGTCAATGCCTTATGTGAAATGGGATCTCTTAACCAAAGACCCATGCCTTTTACTTAACTGAAAAATTGTTGAGTGTGGCGGAAAACAAACAAACAAACAAACTTTCAATGTTGAGAATTTTGCGAAGAAATATTTACTACCTATTCTGAATGTTTTTAGTTTGATGTGTCGTCAGGATAGAGAATTACTAAACCTGGGCCTCTTAGTTGTAAAGCAGACACCCAAGCCACTAGAATACTGAAATAGGTGTCTGTTTTTATTAAATTAAAACAAACATTTAAAATGATGTTACCAGTTTAAAATGACAGAAGACCATAAAACTTTATTAATTATTCATAAAAAATATCAAATTTCACTTGAATTTCCTCTTTTTGACAGGTCAAATTTTCCCTCAAACCATGTATAATAGTCTTTTAAATATTATAGCCTTCTCTAATGTCTCTGAGTATTTCTAGTCAACCTTTGGGTAAGACTTACCACGCCATAGGACCAGGCATCACAGGAGTCTGAGACAGGCTGACTCTGTATCACCTAGTGAGAAAAAAAGGTGCTCAATCTCAGCCGTAAATCAGAATTTACAATTACATGAAATAACATAAAATATACAAAATAGAGAAATAATGTCACCAAGACAAACACTTATGTAAGTAGTATATTCAGAGACCAAAACAATGTGTTTGTGAAATACAATGCCCCTTAACTGTGGTCAAGTCCAATTTTGGAAAATTTGACCTTGACCCATGGCCTTATTTTTTTATTAGGCTTAGACTTTGACCTTTCATTTAATGAAGCATGAAGCTTCTATCTTCTTTATATGTGGTGCAAAAGTAACAAGCATTCTGAGTGCACTGCAGGCAATATCGTCTCCTACTGGTAAGATAATTCAGTTAAAAGTAGGTCAAGTGTAATGAAACTCACTATCCAAGACAAAACCACATATCAAATTTTAATTGAATATCTTCATCAAATGTGGAAAAAAGTCCAGAAAATTGATTCTTGCAATTCATCAAGGGGCATAATTCAGTCAAAAGGAGGTCAAGCATAACGAAACTTGATATTTAGCTATTTAAGACAAAGTCATACTATATAAAATTTCAGTTGAATATATTCATCAAATGTGGAGAAAACTCTGGAAAACTGATTCAGAATGAAATAGAGAGACAGACAGATGGACAGACCAAGGGTAAACTAATAGTCCCCTTTGGCAAAACCGGTAGGGGACTAGTAAACAAGGACAAAATTACAAATAAACAGACCAGAGCAATATGGCTTCAGTCATCTATCTCAGAGGCATGAAACATGAAAGTCTGTCCTCAAAAGTGAAAATTTACATGCATTGATCGATGAAATATTGGTCTACGTGACCTTTAGCACTTACCTCTGGAGCCATCCAAGGAAAAGTGCCGGCCAGTGACATTTTTGTGGTACTGCCCATAAACCTAGAGGCCCCAAAGTCACATATCTATACAGAAAATAAAATGTATCAGGTAAAACTAAATACATTTCTGAGAAAAGAATATTTAAAAGAATGGCTGTCAATAATTTAAGTACCAACAAAATTGTTTAGCAATTAGCATAATTATGAAATCTGATGCCCATGAAATTTAATGAAACCAAAGTTATCTCCAGAGGCTCAGGATTGCTGGTTCAAATCTAGCATGATCACTCAATAAATTATATTTGTCTTGTATCCTTATCAAAATCAGCATTGTCTTGGTTCACCAAACTTTGGGTGGAGGTGTTAGTCTGGGATGGACTGAAGGAGAGTTTTATTAACCAACTCAACTCTGGGAAAAACTTTCAATTTTTAAACTGCTATGAATATGTTTAATATACAAAACGAAGTCTTACCTTACAAACATTTTGGACTGAGATTACCACTGAAAATAGAAAGGCACATTTATATAATGTAATTACTTCTACTAGTGTAGATTCGGAAATATACAACAAACACCATTACTTGCTTTTATTTTACATGTATGTTGCTGAAATTCATGTAAAAACTCTTGATCAGCAGCTCACTCACAAATTCATCTTCTCGTGATTTGATGTCTACGAATCAATTTGCAATATCAAATATTCACATAAAATAAGGAATCTACATTATATTGTATAAAGGGAAATATTTACCTCTGTTTTATTTTTGCTCCATGCCTATTTGTGAGTGGGCGAATTTAAGACTGGGCGAAACTGATTTTTCTCTTATCTCCCTTTTATCACAACTGTGTCTGACCAATTTTTAAAAGGAGTGAAATTGTCAGCAAGAGAAGAAAGGTGAAAAATAACATGGGGCGAAACTAATCCTGTATGCAGTATACATATATGCATATTTTGATTTTAGAACTTCATTGTTTCTGCTGGATGATTACAGACCATGACACCTGTCATAACAGGGAGAATTTTGATATCAATGGCCATAGGAACTCCTGTCTATCACTTTAGAAATAAATTTCACTTTTGAAAATACTCAAGGACATGACCTGCGATGCTTTACGTCAGTATACTTCATGAAGCATGTTAGTGCTTCCTGAAATGCATGCTGGCATGAAGTACTGCTGTTTATCCCCTCATGTATATTCAAAACTGAAAATTATATTTTTACATCTACATTCTACTTTCATTTCTGTCAGAGAATTTCCAGCCATGAAAATAGTTAGTACTGTATTTACATGTATCATTGTTCACATTTATGAGGAAATGGCTATCATTTCAATTGATAAAGACATGGAAGGTGAAAGCATTGGAAATCTAAATATAATACATGGACTTACAGCATTGCCATCATACATTGTTCTTTCACATATTTACCATTTTTGGACTTGAGATCTCTGTGAATAATTTTCATTGGTGCTTCATTGTGAAGGTAATTCATGCCTGAAACAAACCAGACATTCAACGTGAAATGTTCTCACCTAGTAGGAATTTCGTACACACACATGTACAAGCTGTTCATAAACTCAGAATTTTTATACCGTCTCTTCTGAATCATCATTGTGAATATAAAAATGAAATTTTACAGACAAGTACTCTGTCAAATTGATCCATTCACAAACCTTGAGCAATCTCTCGGGCCCATGTCAGAATTTGCTGAAAGTCCATAGGATTATTAGGATTCTGCAGATAGTCATAGAGAGACCCCTTCTCTGCAAATTCTGGATGAAAAAGAAATGCCGAATTATTTAAAACTTTTGTCTTACAACCATGATCCTATTATGAAAATTATCACAGAGTGGTACATGCATAAATGCACCGGACCATAAAGTGTTACTCTTACTGTAGAATATTACATTAATGCAAGGGGTGTCAGGGTTTATTTGTTTTAAAGGGTCTGTAGGGGGCCAAAATTATTCCCAATTCTAAAATGCAGGAATTCATTTATTTATTTTTCTTTTGGTTTAATTTTCCCAAACATTAAAAACAAATCAAAGCAGGGTAGCCTTATTGTTCATAAATCTCTTTCACAGTCCCACACTTTACAATTTTTACTTTTTAAGTAAACATAATTTTTTGGCCTCTGTTTATTTACGTACAGTGAACTTTGACCAATTTGAACTGGTTTAGTTTTTTCTATACTTCTTTACATGAATCTTTTTAAAATTTCAACAAATGCCTATTTTTTCCCAATTGAAAAGGTCTGGGCCATTGATAATAGGACCTAAAAAAAACCCACTCTGGGTGTCTGGACAGTGCAGTGGCAACACTTTTTTCCCCTTTGAGACATGGTCTAACACTCACTATAGGCAATAGTTGTTTGTGAGACAGTATAGTGGTTGCTCACTCAGATAATTATGTAGGCCATAGGTAATCAAGCTCTCACCCACACTAATGACCTCCCCCTTTACACATATACTAACATCTGTGCAAAACCAGTTTTTAATTCACTATTTTGTATATACATACTTGTGCTTAACTTCAAAAATAATTTACACACACAATGTACATCAAATAGGTGGCTTTCAGTTTCATTGGTTTTTATTCTTAACAAATCTCACAATAAACAGAGACAATTCCCTTTGTTAGAAAAGCTGAGTTGCACATGTATTAATTGCAAAATCATCCCCCCAACCCCCCATGATAAATTTTGCCTATCTCTGATTATTGATGTGATTTTTGTATTATAACCCAACTACCATGACTACAGAAAACACATGCTTAAAAAGACCACTTTCTCCCAAAATTAAAGAATTACAAAATTCTGCAACACCTAATTTTAGCAAACTAGCCCACTTCAAGATTGTTTAAATGTTTCACATCTGAATCACAAAATACTAAAAATGTTTTTTATTGGAATACCTGTCACCAAGCAGTAGTTAGGTTCCTCCATCACCGCCCCGTAGAACTGTATAATGTTCCTATGACTTAGCAGACTTAGTACATGGGCCTATATAAATCAAAGATAATCGTATTTGTATGAAATAATGAAATATCCTCACAAAATTCTATACATGTTAGAAAATAAAGAACATCTTTTCTGCAGTGATTTTTTCTGCATTCTAAATAAACTAAATTTTATTTTTCACAACTACAGCGGGACATCTATTGAAAAAATTATCAATGGGGAAACAAATTTGCATGAGTCCATAATTTAAATACATATTATCACTAAACAAAGTGACTCAGTCATTTCTGTATGCAAACGAAAAACAGTGATGGTGTTCAGATTGCATGAAAGAGTGAAAGAAAAAATATAACTCTTGTATGATCAATCACTGATGTAACATGCAATTTAAAAAAAAGTCATTTTGGATGTGGGTTAATTGTTTTCAATGCAGGTGCCTAAAATTTTTGACTGCAGAGAGAGGGGGGGGGGGGGGGGGGGCCTTAGCCCCTTAATTTTCAGTGTATTTTCAACCCTGCTTTCTAATCATGTGAACATTACAAGCACAGATAGCAAAACGAATTTCTAACTTCCTCGTAATGAATCGGAAAAGCCTAGTCTTATTAAACACAGTAACACAGAACTCACTTCTTTATCCAAAACAAGTAACTTCTTCACTGCAACAATGACATTTTCTGACTTCCATTTTGCTCTATACACACTCCCAAAGGATCCACCTCCACATCTCTCATAAAACTCTAGATCATCAAGGGCAATCTCACAGAAGGAAATTGCCGGGTCCATCTTGTCCAACACTTTCACTGTAGAGAACTGATTCTGGAATCATCAACCCATGTCTTCTATAAAAGAGACAAAGTATTTTCAACAATAAGGCAAAATAAAAAACTGTGTATATCTGGTTTCCTGATCCTACATAAGTTTTTGCCACTGACCCTAAATACCTTACTGATTGATTGATTATTTTGTTTGTTTTACGTCCCCTCAAGAATTTTTCACTGCAGATGAAGTACAACAAATTTAGACCTATACTTAGCGCTCAACACTGTAGCAGTGAGGGTTTTTTTAATATGCTAATGCCTGCTGTGAAATGGGACCTCTGTTTTTAAAGACATATCCGAAAGACCCGTGACTTTCACTTGTAAATGCCGAGTATTTCATGAAGGAGCAATCACTACCTATGTTTACATCTTAGGTTTGATGCAGCCATGGCACAAGCAAGGTTTTAATTCACGACCTCCCAGTTACGAAGCTAACCAATGAGCTACCTCGAAGATATATATAAATAAATTAAGAATACATAATTTTCAAACTGAAACTTTTTTCTTTTCATGTTCGAGCTTCTATATATACATATTGATTACTCTTGATCTTCAAAATGTGTAAGAAGTATTTGTAACGTACATGTATAATATAGACTTGTATTCAAAGCTTATCAAAAACTTAGGTTTTGAATAAAACGGGTTAATAAAATGTTTTACCTACCTACCCTACCTAATCTTTTTTAGGGGGGGGGGGGGGGGGGGAAGTGAAATAGGAAACACATATTTTATTTTAGCCTAGCACAGCCCCTACCCCTGCAGTAGGACATAAAATTTATATTACTTTTAGTTTGCATTTCATAGCTCCGTCCTTTTCTTTCTAAATTATTTCAATGTTATGGATTAAAGGGATAGTAAAGATGATTTTGTTCACTGTTTCATTTTGGATGATTTAAAATGAGTCCAAACGACTTGTACAAGTCATATTCTGTATCACAACAGCATTAATGCATTTATCTGGCTTTATTTCAAAATTTAAAACAATTATAATTCAAATGACATCCCCTGAATTTTTGCAATTCATAAGTTTTGATGAACATACTATCATTTCAAAGTTGACACATGCCATTCTGATTTATTTATAATACTAGAAAGGAATAAGGTGATTTGGGAGGAGAAAAAAATCAAAATGAACTTCATTATCTTTTATAGTTAGTTTTATGGGGGTTTTTTTCTCCATTTTTTTCCCTACTACAGTGAAACTGTCTAATCCGATCTGCAGAAGGAAGCAATTATTTTTTGGTCAGAATACACAGTGTGTCAACTTAAACTGTGTAGACATATCTTCCAAAAGGAAACAGTGGATCATTATGAATGCAATAACAACATGGTAATGTCTTATTCTAAGAGGTGTTAATTCAAATGAGAAGTGACTGCTGATATTTCATGGAAGCATTGACACTCTTTATAAGAAACACTTCACAAACTTCTTAAAAGACAGTTTAACACTTAATATTTCATTTTTTCTTTTGTTGATCTGTCTATATCTGTATATATGTGTACATACATGCAATGTGTCTTGAATTGTCTTTAGTATATATGTAAAAGTCGGTTAAAAAGCTTAAAAACGCTCTCTGGAACTCCTTGCCATTTTACATTGTAGACAAGAATTCACTTCAAGACTTTCAAAGTCTGAATCGGCAAACATTGGACACTGACAATAGAGACATATAAGATCTTATCCAGTTTTAACCACAAGAGCCCTTCATCACAAGAATTAATCTATGATCTGGATGGAGCCATGTACATTAATGGAAGAAGCTCTACAAAGCTTGTTTTAAATTACTGAATGTATAATAATACCAACATTAAATAAAATTACTTTACAGTTGTGGTAAATAATCGGTAATTATACAGTCCAGCACCTAAGTCCCAATTTTTGTCTGATCTCAAAAAAAAGTAAAAAAGTAGCAAAATTCCACCTATATCAAAAATAGTTTACCAATATATCAAAAACAGTTTTGTAAATTACTGCAGCTTTTTTAAAGTTATATGTCCAGTTTAAAAGATTGTGTTGGGCCTTGTAATTGGTCATTAAGAATTCCTCTGTTCTACAGGTTGGAAACACTTCACCTCTAGCGAGATCTTCTCGCTAAAATGTCATTATCCCTATTTAACAAGAACATTACCACATACAGGTGTTTTGTTATTTTCATTAAAAATAATGGCAGATTCTGAGCATTGATGAATAAGTGCAACACACACTGAACATGGTGTGAATTGCTTCCATAGAATTGACAACACATCCAAGAAATTTCATATCAACATTGTTGTGTAAGAACATCCAGCTCAACTTCTAAATATCTTTATTAAGCTTTTCAAAGTAGCTTGATTTAGCTATTTCAAAACTTCTATCAAATTAATTTCTAAAAAAAAAATAAAAATTGAATTTCATTGAGTGAACATATTTCAACTTTAAAGTCCATAAAGCACATTGTAAACAAAAATAATGCTTAAACTGCATCCTTTAGGAAGAATTTTGATTTAAAATTGTCATATGTTTTGGATTATTAAGTTGTTAAGCAACAGTTATCCAATCTTCAGAATAAAATAAAAGTCAATGAGGATCAACAGAGTAATGCACTGACAATGCGCACAGGGTAGTTGATAGTTAACAACACAAAGAAATTCTCTTTTTATAAAAATTTCTTAAAATAACATAGTTTTTTCATGAAGTTTAACAAGAACAGTGTTCTGGTTAGTTCAAAAATTATTATGTGACTTTTTGACCATGCAACTGTACTTAATGAATTCAATCTAATCTAGCTTAATCAAGATATTTTAAATAGATTTATAAAGCTATATAGCTTGATAAAGCTATATATAGATATTGTACTACACCTGGAAAGAGAGGTCGCCAAAATCCAATGCAGATCTCTTTTTAACCTGCAGTAATATCACACCTTTTAGTTAGTACCTTTTCTTCTTTTTTACGTGAAATACGAATAGATGTACTCCTCGAGTGTTTTTCTCTGATGTGGGGTGTAAAGAGTGATAATGAGTAGTAGTGTTTCCAACCTGTTCTATGCCAAAATGTGTATAAATAGTTAGATTATTATTCCCTCTTATTTACTCTTACATGGGCTTTCGTGGGGGGTGGGGGGATCTTGAACTTACATAGTTAGATTATTATTCCCTCTTATTTACTCTTACATGGGCTTTCGTGGGGGGGGGGGGGGGGGGGGGGGGGGATCTTGAACTTACATCATGCACTCAGACCCTCGGTGTGACTGTCACACTTCGCTATTGACAATCTTAATCTGTCAGACGCTTGAAAATCTTAATCAGTAATGCGCTTAAGGTAACCATGTGAATCAGCCCTCCAAAAACTCGACCCTTTTTAATGCCGACACCTATCTAGCTACAAGGAACTGGAAGGGGATTCTAGTTACATTTAAAGTTTTCAACGTTAATATTTGAATTGTTTATTTTCATGTTCAAATTTCGATCCATGAGATGGTTGTCCTTTCCCCTCTTTTTTTTTTTTTTTTTTTTTTTTTTAAATAAACTAAACTGAAGGACACCTCACCCTTTATCAATTTGGGATACAGGCTTCTTCTATTTATCTATTGTTTTGCTTTTGGTTTTTATTTTGATAATCAAGAGTTTTCAGGTCAAATTTAGAGCGATGTCACCCCTTTTTTATTTGAAAAAATGAAGCTACATGTTTGTAAGTACCTTAACTAAAGAAAATTTGCCTCTGATTTCATATTAGTGTCATTTAATATGATAATGTGGGAATATTTCACGCTAACTAAATAACAGACTTTATAATATAATTTTTATTTTATTTGTAACTTAATTCTATTATCACATATCCGACGTTTATAAGGAGCGTGGGGGCGTTAACCATGTATCATTTCTAGGAATACACTTTCCCTTAAGATTGATACATAAAACCTCTCATCAATGTGTTGAGATCTCGTAAACTTGCCGAACATGAATAGGGTCGAAATTTCTGGCAACCCTTTCCCCCCCCCCACTTAGAACTCTTTCGTGTATGAAGATAAATTAAGCGCTATATGTGTTCGAAGTAAAACAGACGCAGCAGTGTGAGAAGATACACACTAAAACAGTAAGTTGACTAAGCGAATGCCGGAGCATTACCGTCTTGAAACGAAAAATCACAGAGTGCACGTCCATGTGATTCTTGTAGAGATAAAAACTTTACGTGTTCAAATGTACATAATCAGTATCATACTGCCACCAAAAATGTTTTTAAAATTCATTGGCTACTAATAATACCTTGGTCACACAATGGTACCAGTAATAACCACTGGTGTTATTTTTACCATTGGTAGAACAGTGAATGCAACCGTTGTCTACTTGCACTTTCTGTTTGTGAACTGTACAGGTCATAAGTACTGGAGAGTTACCGTTATGTCTGCTGTTACTCGCAGTCCTTGGACAGAGCATGTTGATGGAGATACCGTTATAACGAGCACAACTACTTGTATATGCGCGGATCCAGAAATTTTACCCAGGGAACTTGGTTCCACCCCATGCATTTTTAAGGGGTCCAATTCAAACTGTGGACTAACATGTGTTGAAGTGCACACAAATAGACAAATATATTTTTTATTTTCTACCTATATATGGATGGTGGGTTTGGACCATCCATCCTCTCCCATGTCTACATGCCTGACATAACCTTTACCAGGCTGAAAGCAGATTTATACCATGATAGTCTATCACATACTCCAATATGCACAAATTGTATTGACTCAATTGAAAATGTCTTCCATTACTTTTTTGTATGTCCAAAGTATACATTTTGCAGAAATACAATGTTAAAAACAATACAGAATATTACCATGAACTATCATCAATAACCTACGCTCGAATTGTTACTGTATGGTAGTCCAAGTTATGGACAAGAAATTAATATTAAGATATTTGAAGCAGTACAAACGTTTATTGCTACAACAGAACATTTTGATTAATCTATAAACTCAATTTTTTTGTTTTCAAACTGATACTTTTCATTTTGTTTATTTTTTTTTTTTCTGTTTTCCAGTTTCTAATTTAATTCTGTTAATGCATAACTGTTTCATTGAGTTTGCGTATATATGTATAAGTATATGTGTATACATAAGTATATGTGTTTATGCATGTGTGTGCATATATAAAATTATCTGCATGTGTTTGTTCATTGTGACTTTGATGTAGGGAGAGGGCTAGAATAGGCAATTGCCTGCTGTCTATTCCCATTCACATATTTGTGAATAAAATATTGTTTTAAAAAAAAAAACTCTACTAATGGATTTAAAAGAAAATGGGGAAAAATCTATGGTGTAATGAACCCCCTCCATTTTGTGTTGTTGTAATGATATATTGAAATCTATTCACAGACAAGTTAATCATGATCATTTGATGTCAGATGTTTTCTTAGAAATATTTACAATAATGAATTTCATTGATTTTCATTGTCATGTGCATGCATGCTAAATTCACCCTTCACCTCCAAATTTAGATCTAAAGGTGTATTGTTACCTCAGAAGATAGACCATGGTGTCATGCATCTATTGTCTTGCTTGAATTGTTTTACATACATTAGGCCTAATGCAGTGTACTGCATTGTGTAGGGGATCATAAGAGTTGAACGAAATTGAGCAAATCTAAAGTTTGTAGATGTGTGTCTTTACATTATCTCTGCCATTTTTGATGAGGAACTTTTGAGATAGGTGACAAAAATTTGTCCTTCTCAAAGGTTCAGATTTAGTTCGGATTATTTCGCATACTCTAGTCATTGGAGCTTGCAGAGGTGCAAACTCACTGCACTCACTATGATGTACAGGTTGGGAACACTTTCCCAATTGTGAAATCTTCTTGCTAATTGCAATTATCCTTCTTTAGTAAGAGTATATATATCTTGAAAAATGCTGTTTTAGTAGAAGGTAATTTGAGAAAAGCTCAAACCCACAGTGTATAGATGATCAGTTGATATGTTAACCTATTGAGCTAGACAGTATGTGTATCAAGAGTGTCTATATTCTAAAGTTTTTGCATACAGCATATTACATCTTAATGGCATCCAACTGCACATTTTCGAGTTACTGCTGGAACGTGTGTTTATTCTAGATTTTATGTACTGTGATCATGTGATTTCAAGATTTGCTTAGCCTTCGGTACTTCGGGTAAAATAGCATCTGTTTGTAACAAAGAAATGGAAGGATCAAAAGCGAGATACTACTGCTTAGTGGAAGGGTGTAGTGAGGACACAAGGAAGATAGGAAAATATGGTTATAAGGAAATCATTACATTGTTCCCCTTTCCAACACAGAAAAAGGATCTGTTGCGCGTGGTCAGAAGTTGAAATTGAAATTACCTCTAGCTTCAGCTCCACTGCAAGTTCGCACAACTTGAATAAATTTTTCGACAAAAGGAATATGATACCCCTCCATCCGAAAGAAAGCATTTAGGTCCTGGCATTTCCATGGGGGGAAAAAATCGACTGCAGAAGTTGTTTCCATCATTTTGAAACTTGCCGCTATATTTAGGATTTAAAACCGGAAATGCATAGGGCTAACCAAATCTGAGGGTGCGTGTAAAATTTGGGTAAAAACAGTGTTCCAGCAGTAACTCGAAAATGTGCTACAAATAGGGGTGATAATTTGCAGTTGAAATTCGCCTAAATTTTGTATAATATGTGAAAAAAGATTTGGAAATAAAGCACTACATCATCAGACATTTCTTTTTCTTCAGAAATATTCATAATGTATAACAGAGGAGGAGATAGAAAACAAAGAGGATTTGGATTTACAGGTTTCTCAATCTCCAAAAAAGATGACCAGCCTCCTCCCAACCAGTCGGGACTGGGAGGGATGCCGAGTGGTGGATCCAGCATCATGCCAGGTCGATCATTTGGTTACCACACAAACATTGGCAAGAAAAGAGCTAGGAATGAAGATGAGTAGGTCAAAAGATTTCCATATACAGTAGTCGTGTTTAAGATACATGTTCCATATGTACAGTAGCCATGTTTAAAATACATATTATACTTTTACATGTAGCTGTGTTTATGATTCACTGGTAGCTGTGTTTATGATTCACATGTAGCCATAGGGGCCTCCGTGACCGAGTAGTTAGAGCATTGCGCTCAAAATCACAAGGCCTTTCACCTCTAGTCGGCGTGGGTTCGATTGTCGCTCGCGCTGATATATGTGAGAAAGTTTGCCAGTTTACTTTCGGAAGGTCGGTGGTCTCTTTCCGGTTATATTGTATCTGGGTTCTCTCCTCCACCAACAAACACAGGACACCACCAGATAACTGAAAATTTGTTGAGTGTGGCGGAAAACAAGAAACAAACAAACACATGTAGCCATGTTTATGATTCACATGCAGCCATGTTTATTATCCATAAGTAGCTGTGCTTAAGGTTCATGTGTAGCCATGTTATATATAAATCAGTACATTGTTATTTTGTACAATTCAGTTTTATACGGATAGTATGTGAACTTTGTTTATATGGTGGTATCCTTCTGCATGTTGTTCCATTTTGATTTACATTTTCACATTACAGAACCTTCCAGAAATACATGTGTGTGATACTATTTCCATGGAACATTTTCATTGTTTTGGTGATTGTTTTAAATAACAGGGAATTTAACCTGATTGATAAGTGAAGTGCCATTTCTTTTCTCAATAATGAACAATAATAGAGTAGGTTTTCAAGAAATTGCATATCAATGAAACTGTGGATTTTAACAAATCCACAAACTTTGATGCCCACAAAAATGGATGAAACCATGGTGTTAATTTTCTACAGGGGTTCAAATTATAAACAGAAAATGAACCATGCTTCAGATTGATCAGTTTGTATGGGGAATTAGTAAGTCTAACACGTGTCTATTGACATACTCTCTGTATATGTTCAGTATGTTGAGTCTATTGACATACTCTCTATATATGTTTAGTATGTTGAGACTTGTCTTTTTATTGTACTAGTCAATATCAGTAAAGATATCTCTCTTACCAAAGTAAATTTCTCTTTAATGTATTGTATAGGTATTTTGATGAAGAAGATGAAGACAATATGGCATATCAACCCGCCCCTGGGAGCCCTGGTGAAGATAGAAAAGAAGACAGTGATGAAGAGGACCCCTTAGATGCCTTCATGGCTGATATTGAGGTATAGTTTACTCTAGATAGCAATGAATTTGTGACCGAGAGGTTGTGTTTAAGCCTCACATGTACCTTAGCCGAATCAAACCTAAGAATTAAATAATGAGATAGTGAGCGTTCCTTCACTGAATGCATATCGCATGTAAATGTGAGGGTTTTTGGATTGGGCATTAAAACTAGGTTCCATTAACACAATAGTGATGTCATGATAGGGTTTCTCAGTGCTGCTGCCTTAAACACGATGCATAGGTCTAGATTTATGGCACTTCACGTAAAGCATATGATGACTCATTGTGACTGAAAAAATGGTTAAGGGATGTAAAACAAACAAACAAATATCATTTAACCTTTAGACCGAAGGTTGACATTGTATTTACAGTAAAACATGGTTACAGTGAACTTGCAGGGTCAGCAAAAAACGGTTTGTTATGATCAAACTTTGTAATATATCCAATAAAATTTTGGGTATTTTTCTCACATAGGGGAATAAATATCACTTCATAATTAGCTGAATTTGTTATAAGCATGTTTGTTATAAGCATGTTTGTTATAAGCATGTTTCACTGCTTCATTTTTCATATCTTGGTGAAAGTTACGGAGAACTAGATTTAACTATACTGATCTATATTATATATCCTTGTGTGACTAATCGTACTCACTTGTGGCAATCCTTTAACAACAGTTGCTATGACAACCAGCAATATATATTATTTGTTTCCAGACAGAGGTCAAGTTACAACAACCAAAGGAAACATCAAAGGAAAAGGTTAAAGAAAAGAAAAAAGACAAGTAAGAAACTGATACGTACCATATAACGAGTATTTTCTGCGGGTGGAAAGTTTTGCAATCCGATTGGTAAAAGGTGTCAGATTCTATTCTGTGTTTCCAATTTCTGCAGTTGCATTATTCCTATTTATATCAATATGTATCAATATATATCTTTTGCGATTGTAATTTATTTTTTTCAATTATTTGTATCCAAACATTCTGCAAAAAATGTACAACCACAGAAAATACCCATTATATGGTATTTAGTCTTAAATAAAGCCACTTCAAACAGATACCTCTGGATAGATTCCAGAACTTTATACTTGTGAATAATTGACAAATTTGCCTTTTAGAAGCGTGGAATTATATCACCACTAATTTTGATTGTTTTTTATGATATTGGAATTTTATCTTTTCAAAATCAGTTGACGGTAATATATTTCATGTATTTGACTTTTTGACAGAGGTGTTCGGGACGACATCGACCAGGAGGATGATCAGGAGTCTTTCTTCCGATACATGGAGGAGAACCCAATGGCAGGAGTGGTGTTTGACGATGATGACACGGTCATAGAGTATGACGCGGAAGGAAATCCTATCATACCAGAAAAAAATAAAGTAGGCGTGAAGCTAGAGAACTCTAAATTTGTTATTTTATCCAAGTACCTGATATCATGAAGTGACTCGTACACATCAAATCATGAGGAATTAAATACAGAGGTGCCCGGTTTTACATGTAATTTAACAGCGTAAAAATAAAAGCGAATGATTTTATTTCGTGAGTGATGCTTCTTGCATAATTATTTGATAATAAACTCCTTGCATATGATTAGGAATTTACAGTGTACAGTACTCTTGTATGTATACAATCTCAAAACTGCTTTAGAGGGAATCAACAGTCAGTTACTTTCGAACATGGATGTTACTTTCATTGCTAGACATTAAGAAAATCTTACTTTCTTTTCAATAATCAGAACTTGAATTATGTACTCATGCTACAAGTAGTTACTGCAGGACAAGCTGAATCTTGTGCCTTCATCACGTTCATGAATTAATATTAATATTGCCAGTGTGTTTGTCTTGTAGTAGCTTTACGACCTGTAACGTTCGGCATTTCTCCATGAATGTGTTGCAATTTTTAACGATGTGCCTATCAATACAGAACAACTTAATTAATATAGTACAGCTATTTCCAGGAATTCTGACAAAATGAAAATAGAATGTAGATATTAAAAAAGAATCAATTTTTTGAAAATACATAAGGATGTGAACATGATCAATGCAATTTATTCTTAACTCCATATCTTTTCTATTTTTGTTCAGACATATTGGAAAATAATTTCGTCCCATTTTAAAGTCACTAAGAGACAATTTTTTTACTGCCTGAGAACCGAATGCATTTATGCCCACACTATTAATAGATTCAATCACTTAGGATGAGTGAATTAGTGGAAACAGACTTGAGGGTCCAAAATAATCCCCAGTACTCAGAATCTTTGTGTTTTATGTATTCAGATTATGATCAATAAACATTTGATGTGCATATCGTGCTGTGGATTTGCACTTTATTTATTTCAGTAATAGTGATAAGTAAACACGCATGTACTTCAGTTGTGCTAAAGGCACAAAGATGAACCTGGTTAAAATTAACCATAGTTATGAGCACAGTTTTACATGTACCTGGTTTTAGACTTTTGATAATGATTTACAGTGGTGTAAGTTGTGTATGTGTGTTTTTGTTTTAGATTATTGACCCCTTGCCACCAGTTGATCATAGTGAGATTGACTACAGGCCGTTTGAGAAAAACTTCTATCAGGAACACGAAGACATCACCAATCTACAACCAAATGAAGTGGATGAACTTCGGAAGAAACTAAGCATTAGGGTATATAATGATATCTATGGTATCTCTTTATAGATAACAAGAACGCATATTTTACACATCATTATCTGTCTATTCTTGTGAATGTGTAGAGTGTTTGTTGTCATGGCAACCTTTCCCAACAGGTTTCTGGGTTTAATCCTCCCAAACCAGTGTCCAGTTTTGCTCATTTTGGTTTTGACGAAAATTTGATGAGTGGGATTAGAAAGTCAGAATTTTCACAACCAACTCCCATACAGGCACAGGTTTGTGATCATTGTGTATAATACCCCTTTTGAGGTTAGTTTTAGTTGACGTATCAAAACAACACTTGGCAGTTATATAGGTAACACACACACACATATATGTATATATATAATATTACAAAACTTTACATTTATATGAATTACATGAATTAATTGTTTTAGTAACGAATACATGTCTGTTATTGATGTTTTATGGGGCCCCAGGGATCAAAACATTGGAAGTGTCTGGTAATTAACATAATTAGATGATGAGGCTGACTTTCCAGAAAATGATGACTAAATTCCAATGTTTTTATACCCTCTATATAATGCAAACAAATTAGACATTTATTTATTTTTTGTAATTATTGGTAATATAACTGTTTCTGTTATAGATGTAGAATTTTGTGTCTGAAGTTATCACTTACATGTCAATGTTTATATTGAAAAATGCAGAACACATTGAAACTGCATAGATTTATATATTGGCAGTATCTTTATTGTGGAGTATTTGCATTTTATCAAGGGTATTCCACTGGCCTTAAACGGAAGAGATATCATAGGCATAGCGAAAACTGGCAGTGGGAAAACGGCAGCTTTCTTGTGGCCACTGCTAGTCCATATTATGGATCAAGTAAGTATTTCGAAAATGTTGAAATGGCCACAATGAATAAGGGTTATCTCCCCCTCCCCCAGGCTTCATATTACAATGAAAATTTTTACATCACTTTGTTAGATGGTTATATCACAATTTCTTAAATTTCATTGTCATTTTCATAAATTTTTTTTATGTTGCCATGGAGGTAAGAGTGAATGTAATTTTTTCTTATATCTATAGGTGAGATTGACATTACCCTTGAGAAATTAATAAAATCATTCATTATATGTGTGGGGGATCGGGAAATTCCACCAAAGGGGCAAAATTCAGTGTAGGACAAGGTTTTGTGAAGTTTGAACGTAAATGCAAAAACTAATTGGACAGTCAGAAAGAGCATTACCAAAAATGGTTTGCATTATATGTAAACTAAAAAACCTAAGACTTCCCCTGAGAAAGCTATATTAAATTAAAAATTTGAATAATCCAATACAAAAATATTTTACTTCTACATCTAACGTAAAATTCCCTGCATGAAGTGAAAAGAAACGTCATGTAATTATCCTCGTATATTTCCCTTTCTATTTGGACGTTACTGGATGTTTAGCACAAGAGGACTTTCATAAATAATATATATTTCCAAGTTAATGGTTATTTTTACATCTGTTATTTACTAATGCTTAACTTATTATAGTTATTATTTAAGATGTGTCAATGACCATTTTATGCTTTGCTCAGTCCAATGATCATACTGTATATACATAGAATTCTTCATTAGTGCAAGTGTGGGATAGGGAAATTTCATTGAGGGAACAAGATTTGCCATCTAGGATGAGGCTTTGCCATGTCTTACACAGCAAATCTTGTACCACAGTTTGAATTTCCATATCGCACATGAGTAAATAATGAAGGATAAAATTAAATGAATAAATATTCAGGTGCTTTGAGAAGATTCAAAATTATCAAATTCCTCATTTGAACTGCAGTGCAAAAACTAATTGGACAGGAAAGAGCATATCCAAAAATGATTTATACCAGAAAGCTATATCAAATTGAAATTTAAAGAAAACAATACATTACTTTACCATGTAATGAAACTCACAGAAAGAGTATGATGTCACAATCAATGATATTGTAGCAGTGTGAAACAGGGAAATACCACATGGCTGCCTCACATGGGTAATGGCAATCTTACACTGGTGATTATGTGAGATTTTTTTTTTAACCTCACATAGGTACAATGTCATTGACCTTGACATCGCAATTTTGTTTTAAATTCATTTTCTTCAAAATGTGGTGTAGCTTTTTAGGAGTCAGTCTTTTCTATATGTAGGTGTTTATGTTAACACATGGAGTGTAAATCATATTTTGGTATGCTCCTCATTGTGTGATTAGTTTTAACATTTGCCAGTAAGTTTAAATAAGTATTTTTAATGATTCTGAATTATCTTAGAACTAAACTATGGGAAAAAAACTGTAAGAAAAGTGACCCTTTATCATTCACCTATGTGGAAAATTTCCATTTTGGAAACAAGATTTTGCTGATACTTTCTACTAAACTATGAATGATGCCCTCCTCCCTCATTAAATTTCACACATAACAGATTCTCCTGTTCTTATTATTTGACTGGTTTTCAGTAACTAGCCTCCATCAAGTTGAGATGGGTTTTTTAAATATAGTTTTAATTCATCCACAAATAAAAAATCTCATCAACATTATCTCATCATCTTTACTTTAATATGCCCTGAAACTGATGTTTTTTTACTTATTTAGCATATGTATTGTATCTTATATTAATATAATTTTATTTCAATGTTTTATTTAATTGTTTTATGTACTGTAAAGCACAAATGTATGAAAAGGATGCTATATAAATATGGTATTATTATTAAAATGCAGTCTATTTTCACCGAAATACATATAAGTACTCACATAATTAAAGGAGATTACGTGTACTGGAATTGAAATGCTAAGAGAAACACTATATAACTGTACACATGAGAAACCAGTGCTGGATTTAGTTTATGCTGTTGTGAATATACAGTAGATTTTCTGTTTTTGTAGCGAGAACTGGAGGAAGGGGATGGGCCCATAGGACTGATTTTGGCACCAACCAGAGAACTGTCTCAACAGGTAGATATAGGACATCTTCCATTGTTTAACTCGATGTAGCACCTAGTGTATATATTATTCAACAATATTCTGGTGAATTTTTTGCACTAGAGTCAATAATTCACAAAAAGAATGATGGCTGATGGAATTAGGTGTGGTTTGATGGAGGTTGTCTGCCCTTTCTATGCTTTTGTTTTCCTTCTGATGCTGACAAAGGATATATTGTTTCAAGATCAGTATGTGCCATTGCAATATTGTTGTATGCATACACTGTATGATACACTTGTATACACTTCGTTATATTCCCATCCCTGCTTATTGCCAAGAAAACATGCAAAAGGGATTCCCATGCATAATTTAAAAAAAAATAACCATTATAATTTCATCCCCAGTGTTTGGTATCCACCATATGTTTTCAGGTACAAAAAGTCAAATTATTTACATAATCATATTTCTCAATTTTAAGATACATATTCAAGCCATACATATTTTGGCCTGACATATTTTTATAATTAAGAAATGTGATTATGTAAATAATCTCTATAAATGGACATAATGCCAAAAGGCAAAAGGTGGGAACATTGTACATGCATCTGAGATTTTTTGAATTTTTTTTTTTTCCTTTTGATATTTTGCAGATATATCAAGAAGCTAAAAAGTTTGGTAAGATCTATAACATCAATGTAGTGTGTGCGTACGGAGGTGGGAGTATGTGGGAACAGACAAAGGCTTGTCAGGAGGGTGCAGAAATCATCGTGGCCACACCGGTAAGGGGAGATAACAAATGATACGTATGGTGCTTGCAAATTATATCTGAATTTTTTTAAGATAGTATTTTCTAAATTTATTTCACAATTAGTACTTATAATGAAAGCTAATATCACACACCATAGTCCATTTGGATTAATTTTTCATGGGATGGCAAATTTTACATCATTTTTGAAGTATAACTTTATTCAGATTCCCAAGGTTATCATACACTTCATGCATGAATACGTAAATGACTTCAGTGTGGGCTCCTTCATGTCCTTGTTTCATTTGAAATAACGTAGGTCTCAGAAAACATTCTCCAAACAATGTAACCCAGAAAACGTTCTCCAAACAATGTAACCCAGAAAACGTTCTCCAAACAATGTAATCCAGAAAACGTTCTCCAAACAATGTAATCCAGAAAATGCTTTCCAAACAATGTAATCCAGAAAACGTTCTCCAAACAATGTAATCCAGAAAACGTTCTCCAAACAATGTAATCCTGAAAACGTTCTCCAAACAATGTAATCCAGAAAACGTTCTCCAAACAATGTAATCCAGAAAACGTTCTCCAAACAATGTAATCCAGAAAATGCTTTCCAAACAATGTAATCCTGAAAACGTTCTCCAAACAATGTAATCCTGTATTCAAAAGCTGAAATTTAAAACAAGAAGTCTCGGAGATATATATATATATATATATATATATATATATATATATACACACACACACAGACATTTTCATTTTACAGATGATGGAAATATTTATATTCACAAAAGTTTTTTTCCTTTTATATTTTTCCAAGGTTATATATAGTAGTAAAAAGATTTGTTTAAAGCAGTAAACTGCTTTAGGTGACCTATTGCAATTAGTTGTCACCCTGCATTGTCAGTTGTGTGTTAACAATTGAACATTGATAACTACCATTCCAATTCTTTTCAAATTTGGTGTGAAGCATCTTTTGAATAAGGCAGACAGAAATTGTAAATTTTATTATTATTATTATTATAACATTTATATAGCGCTAAATATAATTAAATTACTCTAAAGCGCTTTACATAATTATTTGAAACTGCACAATGAATATACACAACTAAAATTAATTGAAAATAATATGGGCATACAAAATATAAAAGGGGGTTTAGATATAGAATGGGTTAAACAGTGATTAAAATATTCGAAAAACATGTTCAGCACAGATTAAGATCTAAATATTAAATTGATGAAAGGGTCAGTTAAAAAAAGCTAATTTAAAAAGATGCGTCTTAAGTAACTTTTTAAAACTGGCCAGGTTGTCTTCGAGTCTTAAAACGGCTGGCAGTCTGTTCCACAGTGCAGCTGCACTGACATCGAAACGCCGATTTCCATAAAATTTGGTACGTGCCTTGGGTGTCACCAGAAATTTCGAATTCTCTGATCGAAGCGATCTCGATGGAATATATACATCAACAAGGTTCTGATTCCTACTCCCCTGGGGCTTTAGAGATGGGGCCAAAACTGCCAAAAAGTGACCAATTTTCAAAAATCTTCTCAAGAAGTGCACATTTGTAAGAAAAATGAAATGCATGGTAATGTAGAGCAAGAAGGCCTCTACCAAAGTTATAGATTTCATGATCCCCCAGGGTAAAGGTTCTGACCCCAGGGTAGTGCCAAACTTGGTATATATGGTATTTATGGGCGAAACATTTAAAAAACATCTTCTTCAATGCTATTGAAACCAAATTGAAACTAAATGGATATTTAGAATGAGTATAGGTAGCCATTTACTAAAATTATTACTTTCATGATCCCAGGGTAGGAGTTTTGGTATGAGGGTGGGGCCATAATGGTCAGTGACTAAATGTGTTAACAATTGAACATTTTGAACTTCTTGATAATAACCATTCCAAATTCTATGTATGGGCTGTGATACTCAGGTGACTGTTAAGGCCTGTGGGCCTCTTGTTTCAATCTACAAGTTGATTCTGAATAAAATTAAACAGTTTTTTAGTGTCTGTCACATCTCATTTTGTTTAAACATGATATTTTCTATCAAACAAGCTATATGTAAACAAAAATATGGCATGAGCCTTGTTTACATAACAAAGAACTGTTGAGTGCTGTATAAAATGTGTAACTGAACAATCGACAATCAAATTTTTGCTGACCATTAGAAATACCATAGTTAAGCATTGTATACATTAAAACTAGAAAAATTAGATTAAGAAATTTTTCAGTTTAAATAGTGACCTTGACCTTCATCAGTATAGGGCACTTTCAGGGCATTTAAGATTCAATAACACATCTTGTACTGTTGCTGAGTATTAGAATTCAGGTTAGATATATGCAGAACAGGAAATCTACTGCAGATTTTGTAGCCCTGGGACTCATGGTACCTAGGTGATTGGTATGGCTTGTGGGCCTCTTGTATTGTCAGATTTTCTTAAGTGTGATTTTTAAAAAAAATGTGACTTTGACCTGTATTAGCAGTCATTGCTGTTGTCGAAATAAAAGTGAGGCAGATTGTGTGTATCATTATTCATTTTGTTAATGCAAAAAAATAACTATTCAAAAACTTGCAATTAGAAGTAAGGATTTTATTGACTTTAGTAGTATTATAATTATGATATTGCTAAGAAAGGTGATAAATTTGAAATGAAGTTGAGGACAAATTATAAATATCTCTGTTTGTAGGGTCGACTCATCGATTTGGTAAAGAAAAAAGCCACAAACTTAGAGAGAGTCACATACCTTGTGTTTGATGAAGCAGACAGAATGTTTGACATGGGATTTGGTAATTATTTGTTATGATGTGATTTAATTGTACTTTATACAGGGGAATATTTGTCTTGACTTATTTGTGTCTATATGTACTGGAACAAAATTTCTTCCAGATTATATCTTAAAAACTATTTGTTCTTCAATGAGCACAAATTCACTATTTCTTACAGTCAAATGTGCCCTGATCTTTCAAGATACTAAACAAACATTTTCAAATAACCCCAGTCATTTGAGTTATGACATTTGACCTCAACAAAATAAAACCAATGGGGGGGTGGGGGTCATCTAACCTTTGGGGGAAACTAGAGTGCCAGGTTGGATGTTTTTCAAGCAAAGAGTTCTCAAAATACAGAGAAGACAATGTCTTACTATGTCCAGTTTGACCTTTGACCTTATAACCTCAAAATCCGTAGGGGACATTTAGTTCTTAGGAAGAACCAGTGTACTAATTTTGATGTCTATCAAGCAAGGTGTTCTCAAGATATTGGTGAGTAGCCAATATCTACCAGTGTCCAGAATAGTTTGACATTTGACCTTTGACGGTGACATCAAAATCAATAGACAGCACCTACTGCTTAAAGGTAGAACCAGTATTTTAAGTTTAATGTCTGTCAAGCAAAGGGTTCTGGAGATAATGAGTGAACAGTGTTTAGTATACCGACTGACATATCGACCAACTGGATGACGAGAGCAAATCAATATGGGCCCTATTTCAGAGAGGGGGGAGGGGGAAACCTAAAAATTTGCAACACAATTCTAAAATCGAAAAAAAGAGCAAAGTTTGTGAATTCACTTTATTTTTGTTTGTATCTCTATCGTTTGTTTTGGACTAATTTTTTTCATGAATATAGAGTAAGTTACAGTCCCTTAAACCCTCTGCTTTCCCACTTTTTTCTGTTCACTCACTCTTTGATGTAGTCAGTGTTTGCCCTCAGTGCACTTTCTATTCACAATTTTGCATTCACAAACTCCTCATGTTCACTGTTCACAAAGTGTTCATCATTTGTTCACTGTGCACTCATCATTTGTTTAGTTTGCTCATTCAGTTTTTGTTTCTTCATTGATATTCAGAACTCCGAAATGAAAGAATCAGTTTCTGTAATGTCAGCAAATTTGATAAAGGAGTTATTGAGCTTATATTTGTGAAAATCAACACTTGATAGGTTTGAAAAATTTGTGACCATATTTTTCAAACCCATGAAGTTCGCAAATTTTTTAAACCCAATTTGGCCAATATTCATCAATACTAAGTTCTGCAGTCAGTTACTGTATGATACCAGTAATATTGTATATCCCCTCTAACTAGGGAGGTGTGGAAAAGACACTAGTAATTTTCTCAAACAGACAGTGTTTCTATTACAATTTACACTTCGCTGAAATTGTCGGACTAATCTTACAAAATAATTCCTGTCTGGACTAATGATACATTTTCAATGCATTTTAACATTTTGCAGTAAAAAATGACCCCCTGGATCCGGAATGTAAATTTCCAGATTTATGATGCCAATTAACATTCACAAAATTCGGTGCTCCCATTAATTGTATGGAAGGTGAAGCATCCAGTTTAACGGCATCTTGATTTTCTAGGTCCCACTGTATTTACATGTACATTGAATGTATTTGAATTAAGATATTTATATAGCTAAATGTGAATGTGATTCTGTGCTGTTGGTAAGGAAATGATTTTTAAAATTTATATCATATAAGCTGTTTGTGAATAATGAAGTGAAAAATCACAGATTTTTGTGTGGAATGAGATTACTTGCATTAAAGTGAATTTAACGTGTCTTTTTACAGAACCACAGGTTCGGTCCATAGCTAACCATGTGCGACCAGACAGACAGAGTAAGTAACCTATAAGGGCTGGTTGATATGTTGTGAGCCTTGTATTGAAGGAGGTTAGCATCAATATCCCTACTATTCCCTGACTATTTAAGGCCATGTACCCAAAGACTGTTTCATTTGGTCAGTTTATATCGACAAAGTAGCACTCTAAAGTAAACCAGGAAAGAGACTTTTGCAAATGGACAGAATCGGTGAAAGAGCATTGATCCAATATTTGCATAAGAAAGGTTTAGCACCAACGGATATTCATACTGATATGGTAGCAACACTAGACTGACTAGGGAATGATGACCCTTCACATGCTACAGTAAAAAGGTGGGTGGCAGAATTTAAATGCAGCAGGTAGAGGCTTGAGGATGACCCCTGTCCTGGAAGGCCTGTCACTATTGCAACCCCAGAAATGGTCAATAAAGTCCATGATATTTTTATGACTGATAGACGAGTTACAGAAAGGTATATAGCCAGTGCAGATTATCAGAAGCACACCAGGCGCACTTTGTCACATACTAATTTAAACCTTTTAGAAGTAGAGGCTAATTTTTTTTATTACTATGGATGAAACGGGGGTCCATCATTTCACCCCAGAGGCCAAACAACAGTATAAACAATGGAAGCACCATGGTTCACCCCCGCCAAATAAGACTGTTACATCAGCTGGAATGGTTATGCTGTCAGTTTTCTGGGATGCTGATGATATTCTGATGGTAGATGATCTCCAAAAGAGACAAACAATCCATGGTACATACTATGCATCACTATTGAGGCAGTTACAGGAAAATATTAAACTCAAGCACGGTGGGAAAACTCAGTATAGGTGTGTTGTTCCACCAGGAACATTGACATGACAGTCATTAATGATTGTGGCTTTAAATTGATTGAGCATCTGCCTTATTTGTCTGATCTCACTCCATCAGACTTTCGTCTATTTCCAAAACTGAAAGTGATTATTTCCAGTACCACTTTCAGTCAGTGGATTATGTCATACATGCAGTGGAGGACTATATGAATCAAGAAAAAAACTTAAACATCGCTGGCAAAAGTGTATCGATACTGAAGGGGATTATGTTGAAAAAGAATGCAATATGTCCACCAAATTTCAAACCCTTACATATGAGACTCACAACATATTAATATGCCCTCATACATATCGGCCTTTGTTTGAAAATTTGTGTATTTCAATTTGACCTGGTTCTTTTTGAGAATCCTGTTAAAGTTCATTCTGTAGTAAACAGGGTGAAATATACTTTATTTCAATTTGACCCTGTTCTAATTGAGATTCCTGATTAAGTCCATTCTGTAGAAAACAGAGGGTGAAATGTACTTTGAAACGAGTGGTGTTAAAGACGGGTGTTTTTTTCAACATGCATTCCTCAATAAGCCTGCTGGGAATACATGAAACGTAACACAATATCACTTGAGTTTTGATATTTTGAGGAGAAACAAGAAGTACAGTGTTTACTGAATTTGTTATTGTTGGGTATGGGTGCATTTAATTAAGTGAGAGAGTTAATGATGATGGGTCCTCTTACACAGTGCTAATGTAAAATGCCTTATTCCCCATCCACTGCCATTAAATATGGATTAACATATGAGTGTGGGTCTGTCATCAAAATGACTGCCCATCTGAAGGTACACTGAAATCTGGATATTACAAAGAAAATCCAAATCTGGAGACCAAGATTTTCACAAATGGATGTCACAGGGTATTCAATACGATCTGCATATAAAGTTATCAACTAGAAGAAATAAACAAATCACCAACACATCACAAAAATGTATGATTACCCGTTCATTCTCAAATTTACCGGTGCATTCTCTTAATATTTGGTGATCTGTTTATATCTTTTGGCTTGATCTGGGTTTTCGTGTGCTGTGAAGTCATCAGATTTCACGGAGGCTCAATTTTCATGGAGTTTTTGGATACCTGTATCCCTTGAATCCAAACCACAATGAAATACCCAAGATATTTGATGTTCCAATGCACAGAAGCCATAAAATCACATCCCAATGAAAATTTTTTGGTATCAAACTTTGAATTCTATTACTTGTATTAAGAATTACTCAAGTTTGTAATCAAGATGTTGTCACAAAGAATTATATATTTTGAGAAATGTTGCATTTCATCACTAGCCGTAGATGAAATGTGCTGTATAGTGCCCTCCCTTTTCACCTGTGGCTCTCTGCATGAAAATTTTCTCGTTTCTCATAAATATGCATGATGCAATTCGGCCAATCACTGGTTTCCATGCACAGGTTAGTCAGAAATTTAAACTTTTTATAAAATACAAACAAATTTCTCTTGACCAATCGGACCTTGTTCTTCCACTTCTTCGGTAAAGTAACCAAAAGAGAACTCGTATGTATACAGATATGGTGATTTCAACGTTGGAACAGTTAACAGATGACAAACAGATGTGTCGTGGTATATGATTTCTTGTCACAGATAGTTCCATTGCATAAAGCTCAAGTTTTCATGGCTGCAGCCATTATTGAGTTAAACACAGCTGTGCTAATCCAAATCTTCAATTTTAGGCAAAGCATGAATTCTATCGGTCAACAAATTACACCATTCTCTTCATGCATATTTATGAGAAATGAGATATTTTTCTGCAGATTGAGAGCTATGTGTGAAAAAGGAGAGGAGCATATAATATACACTTCAGCTATGGCTGGGGATGATGATATCCTAAAAAAACAACAGAACTGTAGCATTGTGGTTTTATATTTTAGTTTTTGACCGTAACAAAGACTAAAATACAAAACCATAGTGCTACTGTTCTGCAGCTAAACCTTAAAGAACTTCTTCCCCCCAAAAAATATTCATATAGAACTATCAATGAAGAAATGCTTTCAATTTTAGCTATGTTGTTTAGTGCAACATTCAAGAAAAGAGTAGAGAAGCTGGCACGAGACATTTTACTAGATCCAATTCGTGTTGTGCAGGGAGAGGCAGGGGAGGTAATCTATTCTATCAATGTGAATTTTTACTGATTTGAGAAAAATGTCATCTTTTGTTTTATCATAATATCATTTAATCATTTTATTTTGACAACTAATTTTATATGTGTACTGTAATTCTCTGAGTTTCTGGGGAAATATTACCACTGATCCTATGCAACTTAGTGAAGTATTCGCAGTGCTGTACAGAAATGTATCTCGGTGCACTTCACACGATGTAATGTCTTAATGTAAAAGATTCGTAACATATAGGTCTGTAGTGATATCGCAGGGAAAATGTGATAATATTTTGTTGCTCTCTACTATCGCTATCAAAAGATATGTTGTTTATGTTGTAAGTTCCTTGTCAATTGCGTGTCAAAGGATTACAAATTACTTCTCTATAGAATTATATGATTAATCTCCAATCTTTAATACATAATATGTACAATGGCAATTTTGATATTATATTGCAACCTTGAAATGGCCCCTAATCTGCATAGATTTCTTTGTATGAATAATCATATCATGTGTAGCCAGGGGCAGAGTTCTTGCGCATCTATATAGCCATCAGTACATATTTTTGGATATTTATTTTCTAGATATTTTTATATGTTTGAAAAGCGTTCCAAGGGAACAACATCGGACTTATATAGCAATGATATGGTAACTATAGAAATACTCCGAATGCGGGAAACCCCGATCATTCGCTCATTTTGTTGTCAAATTATAGCAGGCTTAGGTTGAGTATATTCTTGCCTCCGGCACTTTTCAATTTCAAGGGTTTTTATATCTTTCTACACACATCATTGAAAGTTCAATGGGTTACCCACATATACTCGATCGTTTGCTTGTAAGTAGGGCCTTGTGATGTTTATCAAAAATTAGATGTCACATGATAATAAGCTGACATCATAGGAAATTATCAATGTGGGAAATGTATGGTAGCTCGCTTGCAAGCAACATATGGGTAGTATAGTTTTGATGTTTAACCATAACAATCAGAATTATACTTGAGTGTTTCACACCAGAATTACAGAAAATCTCGCCTTTAACCTAACTGCATATTCAATTTGACCCACCATTTAGGAAACATAACAAGAGTATAGGGTATTTCTGTACTAGGTAGAATTCAGTAGATACAAAGTGTACATTACACTGACTATTAAGTACGTGTGATATGTATATTTACCTATATATCTCTTCGGTATGTTAGACCACCTCTTTGGTTTTCATAAAATGAAATTGATTATATTGTCAGGCAAATGAAGACATTACGCAGATTGTGGAAATGCTACCACTGGGTCCCGCGAAATGGACATGGTTGGTTAAACATCTTGTAGAATTCACAACAAGTAAGTGCATCTTGATCATCCAGATATTTTGATATAGACTTTGGGACAACAAGAATTTCTTTGCGTCTTGAGGTTTTTTTTGTAATTGTGTAATACCAGAATTGCATGCAAGTACTAAATCCTTTGGCATATACAGCTGGAGGTACTTCATAGTGAATTTTATATTTAAAAGGTAAATTTTATGTTAATTAAATATTACTGAAGTGAAATATCCTAAGGAGGGAGGGGGGGGGGGGGGGGGGTGGAGATGTTCTGCCTCAGGAGATCTCTATTTCTGATTGCAAAATTTTAATGTTGAGATGATGAAAATTTTAGTGTGGTAATTTTGAAATTTTAATACTGAGATACATTAAGCTATTTCTCATTCTATCTCATGATTGACACAAAAATTCTTAGTGACTTAGGAAATATCATTGCTTTTTCTCTCAAACAAGATTCAAGTTTTCACAGGATGAAACTTTGCCCAGTTTTCTATGCCTTTTGGAAAGGACTTTATGATCGTATGTGTCAAAACTTGATGCAAATGATTTTCCAATTTAAATGATTGTACTAATCTTTTTAATTTTGGCCAAGTGATAAAATATTTTCCAACCTACATATACTTACCGGTGGGTCACAAATGTAGACACAAAGAATATTTCAATTAGTACTAGTCATATGTGCACCTTGTAGTCATGTATAGAAATTTTAACAGCTTCAGTGAAATACACATATATGTCCGTAAGTTAATTATAATTATCTATTAAACGTTCAATACGAACACATGTGTGGAGAAGGGAGGTATACTACGCCGTCATAATGGCTGACTTCCTTTTGAAAATATACATGTATATATCTGAAAATATATGTATTGGCAATATTTGTATATTCATTTAAAATTTGATTGCTAAGTTGAATGGTTCAGTCGGTTAAATTGCCGACCACTGATCTGTAAGTTGAGGGTTCAAGTCTAGCTGGGATTTTGATTTTTGTTTCAGATTACTTTCTGCTAAAACTGCATTTTTTGACAAAATAAAGTCAATTTCAAAATTTTGTTGTACATATCCTTTACTTTTCATTCTTCTTTTTAATTTCTCAGATGTGTTATTCTTCCATAACTGCTAAATGTGAATGATTGGTTTTCAGTTGGAAGTGTGCTGATATTTGTGACACGGAAAGCTAACGCAGAGGAATTAGCGACAAACCTTAGAGCCAGAGATTTTAAAAGTAAGCTCTGATTTATGTTGGAAAAAAAATATACTATAAACTGTAAAATGAAACGTAACAAATATTGATTGTAGCTTATGCTTTGTAAAATTAGGACTTTAATGAAGATTGTTTTCTAACCAGGACTCAGTTGTTAATTAAGTTTAAGTGATAGTTAATGTCTAGTTAACACTATATAAATGTAAGAACTAGTTACAAGTTCACTGTTAGTTAAAGTTACGTATAGCTAGCCTTGGTAAAACTGGGTCCAGCAAGGTTAACTGGGTGGGTACCGATTCCTGGTTTTCTTAGGATTCCGGTTCAATAACGTATAAAATATAAAGTACAATTTACTTATGCATGCTTACAAAGCAGTTCACACACAGACTCGCCCTGTATTATCAACGTAGAAACTTGTGACTGGAAAATGGTATGTCTTTGAATGTTCTTCAGACTCAAACTAAGACTTGTGGAAACAGATACTTTGACTATTCAGCACCTACACCATGGAATGCTTTACCATATGAATGATGTCGTGCCAAATTATCGGACAATTTTAAACAACATCTCAAGACTCATGTCTTTAACAATGGTTTTGATATTTAGATGAAAATGACCATTGTTTTTTGTTAACAAAATAGTTTTAGTACTGTTAGATTTTTATAGCACATAATACTACTTTTATGCAGGATATTTTTTAATCTGAATTGTTTGCTTTTAATGTGAAGCACTTTACAGATTTTAAATTGATTAGGGTGTGATACAAATTATAGCACTCATTTTGTATGGTTGTATTGTATTCTTGAGGTCGAGCAGATGGGAGTCTGAAATTCCTCCATTATGAACATCAGCTAACTGCCAGCCAAACCTGGTACACAATTACAGCTAGTTAAACTGAGATGATGCTGATAAAAAAAAAAAGATGCATTGCCCCAAGACACGACACACAACATAAAATGATCACTCTTAGTCTAGGATTTGAACCAGTGACCCTTTGTTTGCCAACCAAGTCCACTAAATCACTGAGCCATGTATCTGAGATGACATGACTTTTTAAAAAAAACCAAAATTGTTTACTTGTCCTGGCGAAGTTATTTATAATCTATTATCTGATTTGTTGGGGAGAACACTGGGTTTATATAGCAGTTAGTGCCCATGCATTATTTTATAGATACGAGGGCTGTTTGAAAAGATCACAAACATTGAGAAAATGACTGTGCACTTGGGATTGTGTGGGTTGTATTCTGTTTCTAACAATTCATAATAAATATTCAAAATATCATGCACAGTTACATGTGTTGCATTGCAAAATAAAAACAATACTAACAATGACTTTAAACAACAGGATGTGAGTTCATAGAGCAACATATTAGTTTTTACCAATGTTGCGTGACATAGTGTTCATGATATGATATACTAGTAAATTTTCTTAAGGACATACACAACATTTCTCAATAATATAGATTTTTTTGTGATGTTTCATGTACAATTCACTTGCATTCTATCTCATTTCTATAAATCATAAAGAACTCTTCGTATCAAGGAGAATAAAAAAAAAAATGTCAGAAATCTCATATATGCCCTTTGCTGATATGATGTGATATTTATTTAAGTGCAATGAATCAAACATTTTCATTGCTATCCAGATCTGTGTCAGCTTGTTGTTTTTGTCTGTCAACAATGAAACAGTGTTAACTTGGTAACTCCAGTTCCAATTCTTTTGGATAAAGCACATTTAGGACAAAGGGGACATAAATTGTAAATTTCAGGATTTCTGTGCACCCTGGAACCTTAGGGGCAGAGCAGAAACTGCCAAAAATTGACCAATTTTCAAATATTGTCCTCTCTACAACCACACATCTATAAAAACTACATTTATAGTCATGTAGAGCAGGAAAACATTTACCGAAATTGTGAATTTCATGATCCCAGGTGTAGAGGTTCTGACTCCAGGGTGGGGATATGTTATCTATGTATCAGACAATAAATAACTTCTTCTTTGATCCTATTGCAGTGGTGGGTTTTCTGCTACAAATTTTCAAAACTCCAGATTTGGCACCTAAAATGGTTGAGTCTTTTGGCTACTACTTGGCATTCACATGTGCTTCCCCTCTTTCAAAAATCCAGGATCCACCACTGTATTGATACTAAACTGAAACTTAATTGATACATGTATTTAGAAGGAGTAGGTAGTCCTTTACCAAAATTATAAATTTCATAATCCCAGGGTGTAAGGGTTTTGGTTCCAGGGTGGAGTCTTACTCTTGCGGTGATTATTGTCTTTGTCATTTGAAAGGCTTGTTTTAATTTTGATGATTCTAGTGTATAAAAACTAAACTAGATGGATGTTTAGGAAAAGCAGAAAGGGATGCACCTGACTGTTGGGTGCATCCAAATTAGTCAGCGTTGATACAAGTATAACACAAATATTTAATTGGCTGTATAATTCTTAACATTCATCAGAAAATAATTGCATATTTATCAGAATCCGCCCACAGTTTAAATGTACAAAATTTGATTGGCTTCAGGTGTATAACACAATGTCATTGAAACTTTTCTGCAAACTTTTTGAACAGCCCGTGTACATCACTGCATTGTGAGCATAGTAAAAAAATTTGACCGTGACATATTGATGAGACAAGACACTCATGCCCTAAAAACATCAGCTTCCTGCATTGTATAATCATACTTGGGATATCACACATTTTGTGTGCGAGTCTCGCGATAATATATAATTAAATGTCACGTACATGTAGATACATGTACGTCTAATACAGATAAAGGAATCTCATCATTATTCATGTGTACAGCCTCATGGGATTCCAAGTTAGAATAGGTCCCCAGTACCCCGTGCTTGTCATGAAAGGTGAATAAATGGGGTGACCTTTGGATGAGACCACAAAAACCAAGGCCCTGTATCACAGCAGGTGTGGTGTGATAAAGATCCCAACCTGCTTAAAGACTGCAAGCGCTGAGCATAGGCCTAAATTTTTGCAGCCCTTCACTGGCAGTGGTGATGTCTCCGTATGATTTTCAAGCAAGACATAAAACAATATATAATCGATCAATCACTACATTTTCTAAATAAGTACATGAAATTATACACATTTCAAGTTTATGAATAAGTAGATTTTAATAGTAATTTTCAGTGATATTAATGAATTTTTCTTTGAAATACAGATTTACCAAAAACCAGAGGTTCAATTAGTGACAAGGTATTAAGTTTGTTTTATTTTTGTTTTAGTATGAATTATGTTCTTCTTTTAGTTGGTCTTTTACATGGTGACATGAGTCAGATGGAGAGAAATGAAGTGATCACAACTTTCAAAAAGAAAGAAGTACCAATATTAGTAGCAACAGATGTTGCAGGCAAGTCACCAGTAGTTGATTTATCAAATCAGTGTAGATTTACATTTTCCTGAAATAGATTAAAGCATTAAGTGATTAACCGCGAGACAGTATATCATGGTAATATGCTATGGTTCAATTCGTGATTCTTTACATTATACTGCGTTTCGGTATAGAGTTACATTGTCATGAAATAGATTAAAACACACCAGAAATCTAATAGAATTTGGCTATGTCAATAAAGTGAGGAGAGAAAAAAGATCAGTTTTTTCAGAACAAATGAAAATTCAGTTGAAATTTTAGGAAATGTATATGTCATGATCAAAAGTATTGTTTTGATGAGATTTTAATTTTTTTTTCAGCCCGTGGTCTTGATATCCCCTCCATAAAAACCGTGGTAAATTACGATGTAGCTAGAGATATTGACACACACACACACAGGATTGGAAGAACAGGACGAGCAGGTATGGAACAGTTTAAATGTCTTGTTGATTGATAAAGCTTTAACAGTAAAAGCTTTTTGTAGGTTGTACCGTATAATGGGTATTTTCTGTGCTTGGAAATTTTTGTAGTTTGATCTGTGAATAGTAGAAAATCATATTCTGCATGCCAATTTCTGTTGTTTGAGTGTGTGTATAGGTATATATGGTTGTTAATGCAATAAAAAGGGTCAAATGCAGTGAAGGTCACTCGTTTATATCATCAAAACCTTGAGTGACTGCCTACTGTCTCCAGCCGGTTCTGCCAGCTAATCACATGCCACACCTCCTCGTTTGGTGGCCTAGGAAATTCTTCAGTAACTGGGTGGCAATGACAAAAGAAAAGTCTCTGTCGCTTCAAACCAGAACCTGTGTGTAGGGGAAGGAAAAATCCAGTAGAAAACCTCTGGTCATCTGGACTGTGTGTAGCTGGCCCAGCATCTCTGTGATACATGAACAACTATGCCACAGGAAGCTGAACTGGTGGGGGGAGGATGCATAACATGGAAGAAGACTGGTTGGCAGTCAGACTCATCGGGAAACTGATAACTCAGTAATAACTTAAAATCAGTACACAGAGAGGGCTGCTGGAATGTACAGACCTCCTGCTGGACTGGAAAAGTGGCACATGTGGTTAGAGAAATGGAACACTGTCACATAGAGATCATTGGAATCGGTGAGACTAGATGGGCAGGCAGTGGTACTATGCATTTATCATCTGGACTCAACATTTTCTGTACAAGAAGATCAGATGACCATCACAGTAGAGGAGTGGCCATTACAACTTCAAGAACGTTGCATAGTAGTTTATTGGAATTTAAGCTCATGATTGAGAGAATAATAAAGGAAAAATACAACTCGGCCAAATTCACCTTACCCCAAACAGAGGACTCTCAAGGGGATCCAGGTTAGAATAGGTCCTATGTGTCATAATGTGTAGCACATGCCTTGCTGTTTCATCAACTGTCTTTTGAAGACTGTCATAAAGAGTTCTTATCTGCATCCTCACCATCCTCTGTTGGGATGTGATGTATATTGTTTGGTGTCCCGCTCAAAAATTTTTATACGCCCACATTTTATACAGTGCTATATATTGTGCTATACCGCTGTCATCCATCTGTCTGTCCTCTTAACTTTATCTTAACAACTTCTCCTAAACCCTTGGGGGGACTTTAATGAAACTTGGTACAAAGAAACATCACAATGTGCAGATTTGAATATTTCAAGGGGAACCCTGTCCAATGTTTTAAAAGAGTTATGGCCCTTGGACTTAGTTTTCTTCTATGCAAAATACTTTGTTTTCACAACTTGTCTGCAATCTTCTGGGCAATTTTAATGAAACTTGATACAAAGAATGATCACAATGTGTAGAGTTGCATATTACAAGGGGAATGCTGTCCCAAAAATTTTGAAGGAGTTATGGCCCTTGGACTTGGATTTTTTATGCTGAATACCTTGTCTTTGTAACTCCTCTGGTGGAATTTGATAAAACTTGATTCAGTCAATAAATGATAAACAGTGATGATCAAGCCTGTAGCCATCTGGTTACTTGTCAAACGACTTTTACTACTGGGCCAGGTAGCCTCCTCTTTTTGAAGACTGAGTAAAACCTATGAAGATGAAATTAACATGGAGAAACGTTTACCCAGTATTGAAGGTAATCTTAATTTGCCACATTTTGTGAATTTAACTTATCTTATTTATTTCCATGGCGATGGATTTTTGTATGAGATAGACTTGTTCAATTCTGTGGGTCAATAATGTATGCAGGCATATCATGTACGGTTTAGCAGTGTTCCATTTTTCACTTATATGGAGACGTCACCATTGCCGTTTAAGGGCTGCAGAATTTTTAGGCATGTGCTCAGTGCCTTTGAGCAGGGAGGGATTTTTGTCATGCCACACCTGCTGTGACACAGGGCCTCAGTTTTTTCAGTCTCTTCCAAAGGACGGCTCCATTTAGTTGTCTCTTACGACAAGGAAGAGGTACTGAGGACCTTTTGTAACCCAAATCCCCAGTGAACAGTAAGACTGAGGTTTCACTGAGCGAGCAAAGAGTGCAAAAAATGAGCATGCAACAGAAACTTGGTGAGTGAGCATGGAATGACTGGTGAACAGTCACATACTGAGTGAAAGAAGGAGTAACTGAACATTTCAGGGACCGTAATTATGGTTCAATGACTAATAACACTGACATGTTTAATTTATATTTGTAGGAGAGAAAGGGTTTGCTTACACTTTGTTGACAGAAAAAGATAAGGACTTTGCTGGACATCTTGTTAGAAATCTGGAGGCAGCAGGCCAGCATGTTCCTCACGCTCTTATACAGCTAGCAGAAAAGGTACGAGTTTTACACTTTTGTGTGGTGAGTTCAGACTTATTTTATGTCTGTAAACAAAAACTTGGCATTCAATTGAAATGAAAAACTTTACAGAACTTGTATTGTGCTGTTCATATAATTTGAATGTGTGGTTTATTTTTAAATATGTCTAGTTTATAAAACTGACAGTGCTAAATGCAATAATAGTTATATGTACATGCACGCACAACTAGAAATTCCATGCTTGAGTTTTTGTTGGCTCACCTGTGCTATAAGCCTGTTGTCTGGCATCCATCCATCCGTCAGTAAACTGTACACATTTTTTTCCCCCGACCTTTTCTTCAGAAACACAGGGTCAATAAATATAAACAGGGTCAATAAGTTTAATCACACTTGGGTAAAGAAAGTTAAAAATTCAACAAATGAAGTGTTGCATCCTTTTCGAATGGGAGATAATTAAGAAATAGTGAAAATATGGTGACGTTATTTAAAAATCTTCTTTAAAACCACTGGACCACTGTTCAGATGCCTAGGTAGAGGTCACACAAGGATGAACAAGTGTTTGCATGGGGATATATGCAGGAACGATCTTGTAAAATCTTCTTGTCAAGAACGGCAAGGTCTGGATTAGTATCCTCAGGGTTTACTTTGTTTGTATATTGTTTAACATGCTGCTCAATAGTTACTCAAATTTGTTGAAGTCAATGATTCTGGGGGTCGAGTGGGGCCATAATAGGAGATGAAAGTTTAGCAAGAGCGGCCTCCATGGTCGAGTGGTTAGAGCAGCGCGCTCAAAATCACAAGGCTGCTCACCTCAAGTTGGCGTGAGTTCGAATTTCGCTCACTCTGATATATGTGAGAAAGTTTGCCAGTTTACTTTCTGAAGGTCAGTGGTCTCTTCCCTGATACATTGTATCTGGGTTCTCTCCTCCACCAATAAAAAAAAACTGGATGCCATCAGATAACTGAAAAATTGTCGAGTGTGGCGAAAAACAACAAACAAACAAACAAGGGGATATTTAGTGGGTGGGTGTGGGGGCGGGTATTAGTCCCATTAGGACAGTTCTAGTTTAAATCCATCGCTACATACCGACTCTGAAAACGCTAAATCATCTGAAATTTCACAACCAGAATGGAAAATAGAAAGAAAAATCTTCATCAGAGCAGGGAGACCATATCAATAATTGATTTTGAATTGTCCCCATGTTGTGTGGATAAGTTCAGTTTCGTCACAACCCTATGTGGATCATTTGAGTTTGAGGTCATAATTTGTTATGGAATTAAAGAAGGTAAACAATTTTAACAATCTTCTAAAGAACAGCAGGGCCAGAGTAACTCAAGTGAACATTGTGGCCCATGGCCCTCTTATTACATTTCAAATTGTCCAGGATGTCCGAATTTTTCTAAAACGTTTGGGTCTCTTTTTAGAATCCATGGTTTAAGAAAATCAGGGGGAAACAGGGAGGAAGAGGGAAAAAATTAAATCTTGGAGGCAAAGGCCTTGGATTCAAGGAGAGACCAGGACTGGGAGCAGAAAGTGTAAGTATCAGATAAAAGGTCATAGCCATTGACCAGAAAATGTCATCACCTTCACAAAATAATGCTTCTTATTGTTTGAGTATTAAACATTTAATGTGGAGTTCCCTCTGAAACAAAGCAACACTTATAGATCATTTTCTTCATCTGTCTGTCTGTCACATTCAAACAACAATGTCTGTCTATCACACTATTACTACAATGTCTGTCTATCACACTATTACTACAATGTCTGTCACACTATTACTACAATGTCTGTCTGTCACACTATTACTACAATGTCTGTATGTCACACTATTACTACAATGTCTGTATGTCACACTATTACTACAATGTCTGTCTATCACACTATTACTACAATGTCTGTATGTCACACTATTACTACAATGTTTGTATGTCACACTATTACTACAATGTCTGTATGTCACACTATTACTACAATGTTTGTATGTCACACTGTTACTACAATGTCTGTCACACTATTACTACAATGTCTGTCTATCACACTATTACTACAGTGTCTGTCTGTCACACTGTTACTACAGTGTCTGTCTGTCACACTATTACTACAATGTCTGTCTATCACACTATTACTACAATGTCTGTCTATCACACTATTACTACAATGTCTGTCTGTCACACTATTACTACAATGTCTGTCTATCACACTATTACTACAATGTTTGTATGTCACACTATTACTACAATGTCTGTCTATCACACTATTACTACAATGTTTGTATGTCACACTATTACTACAATGTCTGTATGTCACACTATTACTACAATGTCTGTATGTCACACTATTACTACAATGTCTGTCTATCACACTATTACTACAATGTCTGTATGTCACACTATTACTACAATGTTTGTATGTCACACTATTACTACAATGTCTGTATGTCACACTATTACTACAATGTTTGTCTGTCACACTATTACTACAATGTCTGTGTCTGTCACACTATTACTACAATATCTATCACACTATTACTACAGTGTCTGTCTGTCACACTATTACTACAATGTCTATCTATCACACTATTACTACAATGTCTGTCTGTCACACTATTACTACAATGTCTGTCACACTATTACTACAGTGTCTGTCTGTCACACTATTACTACAATGTCTGTCTGTCACACTATTACTACAATGTCTGTCTATCACACTATTACTACAATGTCTGTCTATCACACTATTACTACAATGTCTATCTATCACACTATTACTACAATGTCTGTCACACTATTACTACAATGTCTGTATGTCACACTATTACTACAATGTTTGTATGTCACACTATTACTACAATGTCTGTCTATCACACTATTACTACAATGTCTGTCACACTATTACTACAATGTCTGTCTGTCACACTATTACTACAATGTCTGTCTATCACACTATTACTACAATGTTTGTATGTCACACTATTACTACAATGTCTGTATGTCACACTATTACTACAATGTCTGTATGTCACACTATTACTACAATGTCTGTCACACTATTACTACAATGTCTGTCACACTATTACTACAATGTCTGTCACACTATTACTACAATGTCTGTATGTCACACTATTACTACAATGTTTGTATGTCACACTATTACTACAATGTCTGTATGTCACACTATTACTACAATGTCTGTCTGTCACACTATTACTACAATGTTTGTCTGTCACACTATTACTACAATGTCTGTGTCTGTCACACTATTACTACAATATCTATCACACTATTACTACAGTGTCTGTCTGTCACACTATTACTACAATGTCTGTCTGTCACACTATTACTACAATGTCTGTCTATCACACTATTACTACAATGTTTGTATGTCACACTATTACTACAATGTCTGTATGTCACACTATTACTACAATGTCTGTATGTCACACTATTACTACAATGTTTGTATGTCACACTATTACTACAATGTCTGTATGTCACACTATTACTACAATGTTTGTATGTCATACTATTACTACAATGTCTGTCTATCACACTATTACTACAGTGTCTGTCTGTCACACTATTACTACAATGTCTGTCACACTATTACTACAATGTCTGTCACACTATTACTACAATGTCTGTCATACTATTACTACAATGTCTCTCTATCACACTATTACTACAGTGTCTGTCTGTCACACTATTACTACAATGTCTGTCTATCACACTATTACTACAGTGTCTGTCTGTCACACTATTACTACAGTGTCTGTCTATCACACTATTACTACAATGTCTGTCTGTCACACTATTACTACAATGTCTGTATGTCACACTATTACTACAATGTCTGTCTGTCACACTATTACTACAATGTCTGTATGTCACACTATTACTACAATGTCTGTCTGTCACACTATTACTACAATGTCTGTCATACTATTACTACAATGTCTGTATGTCACACTATTACTACAATGTCTGTCTGTCACACTATTACTACAATGTCTGTCACACTATTACTACAATGTCTGTATGTCACACTATTACTACAATGTCTGTCTATCACACTATTACTACAATGTCTGTCACACTATTACTACAATGTCTGTATGTCACACTATTACTACAATGTCTGTATGTCACACTATTACTACAATGTCTGTCTGTCACACTATTACTACAGTGTCTGTCTGTCACACTATTACTACAATGTCTGTATGTCACACTATTACTACAATGTCTGTCTATCACACTATTACTACAATGTCTGTCTATCACACTATTACTACAATGTCTGTCACACTATTACTACAATGTCTGTCTGTCACACTATTACTACAATGTCTGTCTATCACACTATTACTACAATGTCTGTCTATCACACTATTACTACAATGTCTGTCACACTATTACTACAATGTCTGTCTATCACACTATTACTACAATGTCTATCTATCACACTATTACTACAATGTCTGTCACACTATTACTACAATGTCTGTATGTCACACTATTACTACAATGTTTGTATGTCACACTATTACTACAATGTCTGTATGTCACACTATTACTACAATGTCTGTCTATCACACTATTACTACAATGTCTATCTATCACACTATTACTACAATGTCTGTCTATCACACTATTACTACAATGTCTGTCTATCACACTATTACTACAATGTCTGTCTATCACACTATTACTACAATGTCTGTCTATCACACTATTACTACAATGTTTGTATGTCACACTATTACTACAATGTCTGTATGTCACACTATTACTACAATGTCTGTATGTCACACTATTACTACAATGTCTGTCACACTATTACTACAATGTCTGTCACACTATTACTACAATGTCTGTCATACTATTACTACAATGTCTGTCTATCACACTATTACTACAATGTCTGTCTATCACACTATTACTACAATGTCTGTCACACTATTACTACAATGTCTGTCACACTATTACTACAATGTCTGTCTATCACACTATTACTACAATGTCTGTATGTCACACTATTACTACAATGTCTATCACACTATTACTACAATGTCTGTCACACTATTACTACAATGTCTGTCATACTATTACTACAATGTCTGTCTATCACACTATTACTACAGTGTCTGTCTGTCACACTATTACTACAATGTCTGTCACACTATTACTACAATGTCTGTATGTCACACTATTACTACAATGTCTGTCTGTCACACTATTACTACAATGTCTGTCATACTATTACTACAATGTCTGTATGTCACACTATTACTACAATGTCTGTCTGTCACACTATTACTACAATGTCTGTCACACTATTACTACAATGTCTGTATGTCACACTATTACTACAATGTCTGTCTATCACACTATTACTACAATGTCTGTCTGTCACACTATTACTACAATGTCTGTATGTCACACTATTACTACAATGTCTGTCTGTCACACTATTACTACAGTGTCTGTCTGTCACACTATTACTACAATGTCTGTATGTCACACTATTACTACAATGTCTGTCTGTCACACTATTACTACAATGTCTGTATGTCACACTATTACTACAATGTCTGTCACACTATTACTACAATGTCTGTCACACTATTACTACAATGTCTGTATGTCACACTATTACTACAATGTCTGTCTGTCACACTATTACTACAATGTCTGTATGTCACACTATTACTACAATGTCTGTCTGTCACACTATTACTACAATGTCTGTCACACTATTACTACAGTGTCTGTATGTCACACTATTACTACAATGTCTGTCACACTATTACTACAATGTCTGTCACACTATTACTACAATGTCTGTCACACTATTACTACAATGTCTGTCACACTATTACTACAATGTCTGTCTGTCACACTACAGTGTCTAGGGTGTTTTTAATACATTTACTATATTGTCTGCAAAGATGTAAACAAAAATTTTAGGGGATATTATTGCAAGATTTGTGAGTGCCATTCATTGTATCTGTCTCTCTCTCTCTCTCTCTCTCTCTCTCTCTCTCTCTCTCTCTCTCTCTCTCTCTCTCTTTCTTTCTCTCTCTTACTCTCTCTCTCTCTCTCTCGTTTTTGTTATCATGACTTAGATAGTATAGAAGTCATGTAAATGTTTCATATTAGAAGTTTACAAGTAAATCAAGTTACCAGTAAAGAAATGCTTGAGAAATAGGTTCTGTAAATGGCCACCAGATACAAGCATGCAAAGGTAAAGTTAATGAACAATGATCAGCCTCACAACCTTTACGTACTCAAGCTACGTTTCACTGTTACATTCAATTAACTTTTCAGAGTACTAAAGTCCAGGATTCTATGAGTCTAGGAAGTTTTCGAGGAATTGGGTCATCAGCCGGACCTCAGAGTGACCGCTTGGCTGCTATGAAGGCAGCCTTCACTGTGAGTACTTACCTTGTTAATGAGCAATTTATAAAAGTCGATATAAACCATGTTTAGTGTAAAAGACTTAAACTGTTCACAGCTTCAGGTTCAATTTTCAGAATGATTATTTGCTTTCTCTCCATTTTGAATTAATTGATTTTCTTCCCATTTTATGTAAAGGTTCAGTATTAAATTGGTTTACTGCAGTGTTAATTTTACAAGGTACACCATCCTTGAATACAGCAATTATACAATGATAGCAAAACTACAGCTCTACAAGGGGTCCTCGGTACCTGTTGCTTGTTGTAAGAGGCGACTAAATGGGGCAGTCCTTGGGATGAGACTGCAAAAAGCATGAAATGGTTCATGATGAAATGGCAAAACCAGTGAAATGGTTCAAAACGCTACACAAGAAACAAGTCTCAGAAGTATATACATAGATAACATTAGGTTAATAAGCAGAACATTCAAAATATTCGTTATATATTTTGTATATGACAAAGACTAATGCTCTAATTACCCTTCAAGACAGCCCCTTCAACTGAATATCAATTTCACTTGAACAAGACAAGATTTTCTATACAGTGTCACAATGAAATTTCATGCTCATTTGAAAATCGATTCATTTCTTGTAATAAACATCCTTATTATGTCCAGCATTCAATCCACTTTACATGCACAATCTACTCCACTTATATTGAAGTCGCTTATATCGAACTATCTGTTACATTGACATGATAGTAAATCCTAGTAACATTATTGGTATGGTTCAACATTGGTTATTTTGAACTTTAGATATAATGAACAATTCAGGTTGGTCCCCTGAATTTCAGTATATCCTGTTGGTTGATTCTTTATTGTTAAGCATCTTGCTCGAGACTTTTTCATTTGTATGGAGGCATCGTCATTGCTGGTGAAGGGCTGCAAAATTTAGGCCTATGCTCAGCACTTATGGCCTTTGAGCAGGGAGAGATCTTTATCATGCCACACCTGCTGTGATGCGTTGCCTCAGTTTTTGTGGTCTCATCTGAAAATCGCCCCATGTAGATGCCTCTTACGCAAGCAAGGGGTACTGAGGACCTATTCTAACCCGTATTCCTATGGGAATTTGCTTGTGTAGGCATATGTTAAATCAAATCTACTTATAGTGATGATTAACTGTTTAACACTGCTTGTGTAAGCAGTTTCTAATAATCATGATTAACTTTAACTCTTCTTTCATTGTCACAATTTTTAATAATCATGATGATGATTAACTGTTTAAATCTCTTTTTGTCGGCACAGTTTAAATTTAATCTGACTAATAATCATAATGATAATAAAATGTCAATCTCATCTTTATCAGGCACAATTTAAATCCTAATCATGAGTTTAATTCCTTTCCTTTGTAGGCACAAATTAAATCTAAATCTACATGTAGTAATCTTGATTTTTATTACTTTCCTTTTGTAGTTACAATTTAAATCTAATCTAGTAATCCCAGTTGTTATTACTTTAATTTTGTGAGCACAATATAAATGTGATCTAGTAATCTTGACTTATTACTTTCATTTTGTAGGCAAAGTTTAAATATAATCTAGTAATCTTGATTGTTATTACTTTCATTTTGCAAGCACATTTTAAAATCTAAATTAGTAATCTTCATTGTTATTACTTTCATTTTGTAAGCACAGTGTAAAATCTAATCTAGTAATCTTGATTGTTATTTCTTTCATTTTGTAGGCACAGTTTAAATCCAATTTTGTGGCAGAAGAATCCAGCAGCATGCCTAAAGTAGAGCCAGGAATTTTGAACCCCATAAATAGCAGCAGTCGGAAGAAAAAGAGTCGTTGGAACTAGTGTGTTTTAACATCAGTGATACCATTAAGTCATCTAGAATACTGATGAAACTTGGTTATCAGTACCTGAGGTTTAAACTCAGTGTGCCCTCTGTGATACTGCAGCATCTTTATCAGAATTGGTTACCACAGTTTGACACTTTATCAACAGAGGCAACACATAGATCTGACATTGGACAGTCAGGGCTTCTAGGACAATATGCAGATACACACACACACACACACACATATATATACAAAATATTTTTCCTGTTTGGTTTGGATTGAGATCTTTAATTATAATGAAAGTAATTAAGTTTGAACTGAACAGCAGGATATCTATCATGTTACAAGGTGTCGTTACAGCCACCATTGTTGATTCAACTCGAGGGTGATTAGTCCTCCACCCTTTATTAAAATTTCAGTTAGTCAGTATTTCTGCAAACTTCAAGATCCACAATTAAATTAAAGATATGAAATATGGAAACTTTCAGACTTCCTTATTGCTTTTCAGCTAATTAAAAATAAATCTAGTAAAATATGCCTGTATATTGCAATCATTATTTTTAGAAATTCTCTACATAAAATCTGATGTAATTGTAATTAATATAGTACTTGCGATATAGAAATATCACAAGGGATCCAACAATGCACCTGTTAGAGCAGTTGTAACTGGTATGTGTTGGAGTGACATTAGGTATATTAAATGTACTTGTGACTCTGTAATGAAAGAATGAAATAAAAATAATGATTTAGAATTTATACTGAATTAATATGCATGTTGTTGAATTATTGCAGATATTTGTGAATATTTGAAAAAGAAAGATTTGTTTTCGAGGAAGCATCCTAGTAATACTTGAATGTGCCATACATCACCATTAATAGAATAACACATCAACATTTGGTCGTACTGTACATCACCATTAATAGAATTACACATCAACATTTGGTCGTACTGTACATCACCATTAATAGAATAACACATCAACATTTGGTCGTACTGTACATCACCATTAATAGAATTACACATCAACATTTGGTCGTACTGTACATCACCGTTAATAGAATAACACATCAACATTTGGTCGTACTGTACATCACCGTTAATAGAATAACACATCAACATTTGGTCGTACTGTACATCACCATTAATAGAATAACACATCAACATTTGGTCGTACTGTACATCACCGTTAATAGAATAACACATCAACATTTGGTCGTACTGTACATCACCGTTAATAGAATAACACATCAACATTTGGTCGTACTGTACATCACCGTTAATAGAATAACACATCAACATTTGGTCGTACTGTACATCACCATTAATAGAATAACACATCAACATTTGGTCGTACTGTACATCACCGTTAATAGAATAACACATCAATATTTGGTCGTACTGTACATCACCATTAATAGAATTACACATCAACATTTGGTCGTACTGTACATCACCATTAATAGAATAACACATCAACATTTGGTCGTACTGTACATCACCATTAATAGAATAACACATCAACATTTGGTCGTACCGTACATCACCATTAATAGAATAACACATCAAACATTTGGTTGAAAATTTGAGTTCTGTTTTTAGTTTAGGAATCCAGTATAGGTACGGTAACTCATATTCATTCATCTAATTGACTGAATGATTTTGAGAAATTTGAATGACAGTTGGTGTCTAAGTACAATTCCCAAATATGGAATTAATGCCAAGCTCGTTTAAAATACAGTTGTAATAATGAGCCTTACAAACAAATACAATGTTTTTACAAGCTTTGTCAGCTGAAACTAAAATGTATTCCTCATATAGCCTATCTTATTCTTTTATCACTTTTGTTTACTAAACACAGAAGGATAGATGGTGTACTTTTGTTTAGATGGGTGTAATATGTAATTTTAATATTCCTCTTATACTTTTTATCCATTCTGACAAGGAATCAAGTTTATTTATATGTTTAGTCCATCTTGTGGCATAGTCTCTATCTGAATTCTTAATAGAGATGAAGTTCTGTTGCCAATTGAAAGACAGGTACTCTGAATTTTAGATTTTAGATCTTTTAAAATAAATTATTCCAGATGTACATTTACATTTACAACTATATCAGATTTATTAATTTAGATAAATTAAGGAACATTACTGCACACTTCTCCCTTTTTAGCTCACCTGGGCTGAAAGCTCAAGTGAGCTTTTCTGATTACCCAGCGTTCTTCTGTCTGTCCGTCTGTCTGTAAACTTTCACATCTTCGACTTCCCTAGAACCACTGGCCAATTTCAACCAAACTTGGCAAAAAGCATCCTTAGGTAAAGGGGATTAAAGTTTATCAAATAAAGGGCAACGCCCTTCTCCATAGGGAGATAATAGCGAAAATACACTGACCAATTTTAAAAATCTTTTCCAGAACCAGAGGGCGTATTTCAATGAAACTTGGTACAAATCGTCATTGGGTAAAGGGGATTCAAGTTTGCTTAAATGAAGGGCCATTCCCTCCTTCAAAGGAGAGATAATTACAAAAATAACGTGTGGTTATTTTTAATATCTTCTTAAGAACCGCTGGGTCAGATAAGTTCAAATTTACATGGAGGCTCCGTGGCCGACTGGTTAGAGCATCGCGCTCAAAATCACAAGGTCTCTCACCTCTAGTCGGCGTGGGTTCGATTCTCGCTCGCGCCGATATATGAGAAAATTTGCCAGTTTACTTTCGGAAGGTCGGTGGTCTCTTCCCGGATACATTGTATCTGGGTTCTCTCTTCCGCCTACAAAAACTGGACGCCACCAGATAACTGAAAAATTGTTGAGTGTGGCGGAAAACAAGAAATAATCAATTTACACGGCACTTTCCTGACACTGCCGATTCAAATTTGTTAAAATCATTACCCTCAAGGGTAGGGTAGGGCCACAATAGGTGACCAAAGTTTTACATGCAAATATATATAGAATTTTTTGTAGAAATAAAAATCTTTCGTTTAAACAAGCCGAGTAGAACTTGTATTGATAGATTTTTGTGTTGTGTATTTGTATTTCATTTATTATTGGTAACTAATTTTTTTTTTTTTTTTTTTTTTTTTTTGTAAACGTGTCATTTTGATTGGTGTTATTTTAAGTGTATCAGTGAACTAGCTATCGGTAGATTTGTGTTGAGATGAAAAATTTAAATGCCTAGTCATCAATTCATGCATTAAATGAAATGCATTATAGTCTTATATAAACCTTTTCTTTGAAAATTAAGGTAATGACGCTCAGTGATTTCAATTAGACACTTGGTGATTTTGAGATCTATAGATCTAGGCTCATTGTTGTAAACAGGTCTCTCCCTTGACTTCTGTCCTGAAGCGGAGGAAAATAAAGTATTTGAATTATGTTCATTGTTTCGGCGGATTTCTGAGAAATTATTTTAGCTATTTATTTATAGTGTGAATTATTCCATTTCGCTGTATAATAGAAAGGAAACCTCGCTATATAGCCCTCTTTCCGTGGGAGTAGTTGACCCTGCTATGTAGCCCTAACCAGGTGTTTTGGGGAAGGAGAGAAATATGGAGGGAAGACTGCTGTTCGTTACTGGTTTGGCCTTTCCTTTCCCTATACACTTTGTTTTTCCATGCGGACGGTAGTTCCTGGTGACATGCACTGACCCCCAGCATGCGTGAGTACCAATCCAAGACAACCGTTACCAAAGGCAGTTAAGAGAGATTGCAGTTCTTAGAAAGGAATCATTGCCTTTACCGGCTTTCATAGAATTCGTTTGTCTGTCGTAGAATAGCACGAAATAGCATGGATTAAAAATAATTGCCCCCTTAGTTGAAAACTAACAGACATTTTGTCATCTTCTGTCACCTAAACTGTATCAATTGCGTATACAAGCATCGGACATGTTTAATTATCTACACAGAGGAATCAATTTCGGTGTTGGAGACTGGTATAGCATCATATTTTTAACCACAAATCAATAAGATACATCGCCTACTGGTATGATTTTTCTTCAGTCGTTGTTTATGTGAAATGAATAAACGCAGCAAAATTGAAACTTCCACACCAAGTGGAATATTTAGAACTGATTTGGGCAGTGGAAGGTGTGTAATTTATTTTGTTCTCATTAAAAATAGCGTAAAACATTTGAATCTTTCATCGATATCACAACATAAGTGTGAATTGATGATATGATATAAGTAAAGAAAAGTTAAAAGTAACACCAATTTTTAGAGAAATTATATGAATTAATTTCACAGAAATACGTTGTTACCTATATAAATACTCTTGAATTAAAAAAAAAAAAGCATTAAAGAATTTCTTTAAAGGGGTGCAGAAGTTCAAAGATTCCAGAAGATAAAAAAAAGAATAGGTAAGAATTTACTCGTGTACATTACAATATTTATTTGAAAAGGACAAGGTCCATAATATATTTGTTTATCTGGGTTATGTGATAGAGAGAGCAAGAAAATCTCGGTTCAAAATGAGACCATTATATTTTCGTTATACATGTAGATTATGGAACAAGCACCAAAACTAACCAGCAGAGAAAAAGGCTGTAGATAAGGAAATTCATCAAAGTACTGAGAGTACTTTCGTAGCTATTCGTCATTCTTACTTGTAAAAAAAAAAATGTTCAAAATCCTAATTCGCAGGGGGCGGTCAGAGTCCTCAGCTATGAGTACCCCCCCCCCCCCCCCCCCGAAATATTTATTCAATTTCTTAATTCCTAGGGGTGGGGAGGAGTAGCGTGGGGGTTCTTTCACCATTATATCGGAAGTTTCAAGCTTACATTCTCTCAATTCACTATTACTGTTGAAAAATGGGGGGCACACCCTCCCCTGATTCTATGTGCATGAAAAGGATCCCCCCAAAAAGATTACATTTTGCATTAACTAGTATATTTTGCGTGCAGTTCAACGTAGAATGTAATAACACAGAATGGCATACTCTTATAAATGTCAAATGTCTTGAGTGCCAAATTTGCACACAGTGTTGGAATTACTGTGTAAATGAATCAAAGACATGTGTATTACCATTTAACGAGAGTAGTACTTAATTACCGTTCTGTTTTATTGAATTTACGATCTATGAGAGCAATTATTGCATTTTACGTCGAGATCAAAGCAAAAATGTAGTAGAATTGAAATTCATGGCTATGAAATCTGCAGGTGTCTGTCTATCTTGGTGAACTATAGATCATTCAGGTTTTAATGTGTACATAGTATTTATTATTATCATTATTTTTATAAATACAATACATGAAAATAAATTACGTTATTACATTTTGTGTCATTAAATTTTGTGAAAAGATAAAAGCAAAGTATAACGTAAAATGTAATATTTGAGCTTTTTACATTTTTCGTTGTTACATTTTGCGTTGCTGCTTTTTCGTGAAATAATAACGATCGTGAATATTATACCTATTCTACCAAGAAACATTTTCTTTATATATAAAGTGAGACACCTGGAATATTGTGAGGAATTCATAAACACTGAATATAGATTTTTCGTCGATCATATTTTTTAATCGCAGTACTAACTTGTATGAATGTACAATCAAGTACTTTGTGCATTATGAGCATAATGTATTGTTAGAAAGGAAATTTGAATTATAATCTTTGATGCAAAAAAAAGATGGAATAGTTTATTTTTTCTGGAAGACAATTATTTCGAATTATGTACCATAATCCACGTATACATCGCAGTAGCCATGTTTAGAGAGGCCTCTAACCCCAACATAAAAGACAAACCAAAAATTTTCTGTTGAACTGAGAATAAATAATATATATTATTAGCCAATGAGATCAAGGTTTGAATCTCTCTCTCTCTCTCTCTCTCTCTCTCTCTCTCTCTCACACACACACACACACACACACATATACACACACACACACATACACACACACACACACACACACACACACACACACACACACACACACACACACACACACACACACACATATATATATATATATATACACTACACACACTTACACACACACATACATACACACACACACAAACACACACACATACACCACACACATATTGTGTATCCCATTTATATCTGCACACACACATACATACACACACACTCACACACGCGTACACACACAAACACACTCACATGTTGTTTATCCCATTTATATCTGCACACACACATATACACACACAAACACACACATACACACACATACATACACACACATACACACTCACACACATACATACACACATACACCACACACACATATTGTGTATCCCATTTATATCTGCACACACATATACATACACACACATACACACACATGCATACACATATACACACACATACACATGTTGTTTATCCCATTTATATCTGCACACACACACGCACACACACTCACATATACACACACATATACCACACACAAACACACACACATACACTCACACACATACACACACATATACACACACACGCATGTTTTTTATCCCATTTATATCTGCATGTGGAATTTTTGTACCTTAATGTTTTCCCGATTTTGCAAATCTGCAAAACTTGGACCATAACTCGTATAGTATTTGGATACATGAATAATACAGGGTACAAGTAGTAAATATTCTACTTTGATACTTCCCCTGATGGAAGATATCTGATCGTGCCGATCAGAATTCTTCCATCGGGGAAAGTGTGTCGCAGTCTGTACAAAGAAGTGACAACGTGCTTATAAGCGGAGTTTATCATTTTGTTTCATGGATTATGACAATAAAAGGAATTTTACTTCTATCAAGGATATTTTCGACCAGTGTACACGTACATCTGCGGCCCTTTACAGATATCACGAGTAGACTCAGGTAAATTGTCGTCCGCATTCGATGGGTTTTCATGGCGAGTATATGTCATATGCACAATTTGTATTTGTGTTTTGCTTGAAGTGAATTATGAATAGTATAAATTGTATGCCCTTTGCTTATTCCATTCTATCAATGGATAATTGATAAAATATCTGTCTGCGTTTATTGTATAGTTTCGATATCTTTACTGCAACTATACATGTAAAGAAAAGCTTTATATTCTCTCTCTCTCTCTCTCTCTCTCTCTCTCTCTCTCTCTCTGTATATATATATATAATCAAAATTGTTAGAATGCTTTGCTGATGTACGATATTTTTATTGTAATTTTTGCGCACGGAATTGTCTTGTAAAACTTGATTTCACTTCTTTTTTATACCATATACACGGCTATCGGAGACGTCGAGACTATCCGCAAATGTAAATCGGAAACACTGATATGAAGGGTAGCAAACCTTGATCCCTTATATACCAGCCAAATCCTGATGCATATAACAATAGAACATTCATCTAAAATGGCCGATAAGAAGAGAAATATGGTGGACTCCGATAATTCTTTCTCTCTCTCTTATATATACATATATATATATATATATATATATATATATATATATATATATATATATATATATTTATATATATATATGGGCCTCCGTGGCCGAGTGGTTTTGAGCATCTCACCTCTAGTCGGCGAGTGTTTGAATCTCGCTTGCGCCGATATATGTGAGAAAGTTTACCACTTTACTTTCGTAAAGTCGGCGGTCTTTTACGGGGTATCAGGGTTCTCTCCTCCACCAATGAAAATGAAATGTTGTTGAATAAAGCGGTTTTTTTTTCATGATTGTGGTCGATATATATGTAGAATTGTTTTGGAATGAAATTAATTCGAGTTTTGTGTTTCTTAACTTTTAGAATAGTTCAAACACTCCATTAATTTCTTATACAACACTGACATCGACATTTTGACCATCATCCTCCCAAGATAGGTAGTGCTTGCAGACTTCGTGTAACTAGATACAGTAACGATGAACTTAGCCTTCCGGGCCTCCACATCTTCGCGCCTCATTCAGACAATTGTAACATTTGTTATTCTAAAGCTGGCCGACCAAAGAAATTACTGGGGCCTCCGTGGCCGAGTGGTTAGAGCATTGCGCTCAAAATCACAAAGCCTCTCACCTCTAGTATGCGCGGGTTCGATTCTCGCTCGCGCCGATATATGTGAGAAAGTTTGCCAGTTTACTTTCGGAAGGTCGGTGGTCTCTTCCTGGGTACATTGTATCTAGGTTCTCCCCTCAACCTACAAAAACTGGACGCCACCAGATAACTGATAAATTGTTGAGTGTGGCGGAAAACAACAAAACAAAAACAAACAAATCAAAGAAATTGTTAAAGAGAAAATTAACTGTTTCCATCTCAATCCATGAAATATTCGATTATAAGTAAAGAGCACGGGTACTTTAACGCGACGACAGACATAGACACAGCTTCGACAGTCCTTTCATCTTCGACTTCATCTTCTTCAGATCCTTCATGCTAATGTCCTGTGGATAAACTTTGTCTTGCAGAATCAGAATCCATATCTGAAAATACATTGAAAAGCGTCATAGTGAGAAGTATACCCATTGAAAGGTTTTGTAATCAGCAAATTGCTCAAACTTTTGTTTGTACCATTTGTCAAGGTGTTCCATGTGAGCCTACAATTTCAATCACATTTTTCGTGCAGAATGTATTGCTAGTTGGTGTTCTGTGTCTGGTCTTGTCCTTTGTGTAGAGCATTGCTCGATGAGTCTGAAGTGTCTTCACTTCATGGTCAACTTTTGCACATTTTTGAAAGTCTGTCTGTGTCTTGTGTACATGACAATTGTCATCAGTCATTTAGTATCAAATGTACTGGTGAACACGAGAATATTTGTGCTATGAAAACTACAAAATTGTTGTATAATGTTACGACCAGGCCAAACGTTTTGAAACCGCCGCTACATTCTGTGTCAGCAAACCACACACCCATAAAAAGGTTAAAATCTATTATATCACAAGTAAATGAGTTTTGTAGTAATGCAGGTAAAAACAAAACAGATGTTTTATTTTTCATATTGAAAGATCACTGGCGCGATGTTAATGATCCTTGTGGAAAATTTATGGCTTAATGAAAATTCTGATTCCTGTCTCTCTTCAGAGCAATGTCTAGTAATTAAAGTTGATTTATTACAAAGCAAGGGACAGTATAGAGCCCAATATGACCTTTTACTTCGAAATAATGATTATATTTTTCAAGCACCAAGCAAGCTAGAAATTTGGGAAAAAATGTTTATGCCTTCAGCTCCTGAGTTTCGTGTTGTTGATAAGTAGGGAAATGTTTTGGTCAGTCATATTCCAAATTCTTCTTCAGAATCAAAAAGTATTACTGAATTTATTTCACCTGATTTTGTTGAGGTTGCGTCTCCAAATTGCACAGGAGCTAGGTGGTCATACCCTGTGGCTTTAGCTCTCTCTCTCTTCACAAGAGCTAGAATCTGATATCGTACAGCGTCATGACAAAAGTGTTCGCGATTTTTAAAAATGGCGGCCGCTTACCTGCGCGTCTCGGTTGGGAAAAGAGCGATAACTCTATGGAAAATACGAGTTATCCCTTGATTTCTTTACAGAGTTATCTTGATGTCATTGATGACGTAATTAGATATAATTTGTCGTCAGCAAATATCTCAGTCAGTGTGAACAAGGAAATTCTATCATGGGTCGAAAGTCTTCCGAAATCTCCGATGATGTCAGAAAAATAGTGGTGGACATGAAATTAGAGGGGCAAACAACATCAGTTTTTGTGGATTTGTTACATATACCTGAGTCAACCATTAGATCTATTTGAAAAAAATATTTGTCAACTGGTGAAATCGGAGCTTCGAAAAGAAAAGGACGCCCCCGGAAGCTGTCATTACGAGATAAGAACTGGATTATTAGACATACGAAAACTAACAGAAGAAAAGTGTTGAAAGATATTACCAATGAATTTAATGAAAGTAGAGATGCGATTGATTCTGTTCACTCACTGACTATTCAAAGATGTTTGAGTAATCATGATTTTAAGCGACGAGTTGTGAGGAAAAAATGGTCGTTTCCGAGATCATCAAGAAAAGGCGTGTTGCCTGGTGTTTAGAGAAAAGGAAACTCACTGTGAATAATTACTGGAACTCTATCATTTTCTCAGATGAAAGTCTGGTAGTTTTAGGGGACAATCACAGAGTGTACGTGTGGAGAACTTCAAAAGAATCGTACTTGCCGCAGCGCATGTGTCCCCCTCGACAAAGAAGACTTTCGGTTATGGTGTGGGGATGCATCATCTACCACGGCGTAGGCACACTATGTATGGCTAATGGGAATATTAATGCTGTCAAATACATATCCATTTTAGAAAATCAACTTTGGCCCGTTATTGCCCAGCATTTCCCCAACAAAACATATCGCTTTCAAGACAACAGCGCCCCCGTCCACAGAGCCCAAAAATATAAACAAAATAATAATATTCCTACAATTGTATGGCCAACTCAATCTCCGGACATTAACACCATTGAAAATTTATGGCGTAAAATCAAGAGAACTTTGCAAAATAGAGCTCCAGATATCCGAACTCCGGAAGAACTGTTCAATGAAATTTTACACATCTGGCAATCCTTCGATGAAAACTATATCAAATCCTTGTATGAATCCATTCCCCATCGACTATTAGTTGTAGTCAAGTCTAAAGGCCACCTAACCAAGTATTGATAAAGGTAAGACAGTTATTTGTTTTACATTTTATTGTTTGTTTCTAGGAAGCGCATCGTTGTTTACGGCCGCCATTTTGAAAAATCGCGAATACTCTTGTCATGGCGCTGTAAGTCTTAACCGACATGGTTTAGACCACGATAAAGTTATTTTTCATACAACCATGAAAGATGGCTGTGATGGCATGGGTTAAATTTATGTATATAGGGAGAAAAATTGTAAAACTCTTCCCGACATGGCTTATAGCTTTTCTTTTTTGTACTGTAAAGGTACAGGCCCAATTTGGAAATGAAATGAATGATATTTTTACAGAACCGTTACCAAATAGTGTTCGAACTAACAGATCATTGCTGGAATCTATTTCAGATGAAACTAATCTTGTTTCAAACATTGTTTGTATATTACCTTTTGAAAATGAAAGGGAGAGGGTTCAAGAAATTGTATGCGTGTTAAAACATCCCTAGTGTGGCATATTCATAGATTTTCATTTTTCAACAACTCCATGGTGGATGAAAAGAGGGCCAGAGGAGACTCCTAACTTCAGGGTAGTGGGTCAACTGATATTTGTACCTTATGTGATGCAGACAAACATTCTTGCAAAGATTTACTTGGGTCCTTTACAATTAACAGAACTGTATCAGAGTGTACCAAAATTTCTGAAATATTACGTGTTAATCCAGACATGTTGTCTAACAGTGATTTGAAAAAAAAATTCAAAACGTGTCAAATGTTTTCCACTTACTAAAGTTAATCCCATTCAAAAAGGTATTGATGCCACACACGCCGATATAAATTTAGATAAGTTTTTCACAAAAATCGTTGTTAGGGAAATGGCATGTGTAACAAAATGAGATTTAACCTAAGATGTTAAGTCACTGATTCAAAGTGCAGAGTCAGGTTTTGATACTTTTATGAAAAGCACTTGTGGAATTATTCCCCAATTGATGATGTCTGGAAATTATGCTCGGAAACTTTTTGATACATCCCATGATATTTTATTATCTCTCATTGAAAATCCTATTAGAAGACAAAATTTGTCTCATATTTTGCATATTTTTTGTGGACTGAGAAAAGTTTACAGGAGTAAAAATCCAATTTTGGATTGTCCTCATGAAGTTGAAGCTTACAAACTAAAAGCAGTGGAAATGGGTTCTCATTTGTTATAAAATGTTGATCATGTACACTGGCCAAATTATTTCGACGGGACGTAAAACAACAAACAATCCTCATAAAATCGTTGAACACGTCCAACAACTGCTACAGGACCCTAATGAGCCTGGTTCAATAGGTGCCTTCAGTAGTGAAGGGAATGAAGCTGGAAACAAATAATTTAGACATTTCCGTAAAAACCTATCTCGCCGTGGAAACACCTATGGTAGTTTATGTGATGTTTTAAAATTCCACTGGTTCTGTAGTAGCAAGACACTTTTTAAAATTGTTGATATTGAACATAAGAAAGTAAAATGTTCCTTATGTTTCAAACATGGACACAATAAAAGAATATGCCCTCTTTTGAAAACATGTATATAACTAAATGCAGTAAACATACGTACAATATTGATTTATTCTGTCACCCCATCACACATATATTTAATATCAATCATGTTCAGAAATATATGCAACAAATGTCTTTCACGAATATGTTCTTCAATATAATTGTAATTGTATATGCAAGCATTTGCACATTATTAAACTATTACTAGAAGTCAACATTTTCATGTGCGCATATCAAATTTCAATGTAGCATATCATTCATATCATGTTTGAAATGCATCAATTCATATCTATCGATTCACTGTACAAAATCATTATACACAATTTACATTGTGACATTATGTAGTGGTTGATTTTTCTTTTTATCTTTTCTGAGGCATGTATTTCAAAATTGAAATATCAATTTATTCTGACACTCCGTCACATATATATTTTATATCATTCATGTACAACATTCGTTGATTTTGTGATTGATTGTTTGTTTAAGTCCAGTCGAGAATTTTTCACTCATATTGAGACGTCACCAGCTGCAGGTGATTGTATATATATTGTATATTGTTTTACGTCCCGCTTGAGAATTTTTCACTCACATGGAGACGTCACCATTGCCGGTGAAGGGCTACAAAATTTAGGCCTATGCTCTGCGCTTATGGCCTTTGAGCAGAGAGGGATCTTTAACGTGCCACACCTGCTGTGACACGGGGCCCTCGGTTTTTGCAGTCTCATCCGAAGGATTGACCCATATAGTCGCCTCTTACGGCAAGCTAGGGGTGCTGAGAATCTATTCTAACAACCAGGATCTTCACACGGGGTAGCTGTAGGTGAAGTACCACAAATTTAGACCTATGTAAGCTCAGGGCTGTAGCAGTGAGGGTTCTTTAATGTACCAATGCCTAACGTGACACGGGGGACCTCCGTTTTTAAGGTCATATCTGAAAGACCCCTGATTCTCACTTCTAAATGCCGAGCGTTTAGCGAAGGAGCAATCACTACCTATTTTTAGTCTTAGGTTTAACGCGGCCATGACACGAGCGGGGCTCGAACTCACGACCTCCCGGTTACGAAGCGAACGTTCTAACCACTGAGCTACCGCGACATGGAGAGAAGTGGCGGACTTGATCGTTGTAAATATAGAGATTGAAAGTGTTTGCACACTATAACAAGAAATTAAATATTTTTCGTGTACTCATATGAAAATTTTTTTTCAATGTAACATATCTTTAGTATCATGTTTGAAATACATCAATTCATATCTATCAATTCATTGTACAAATTCATCATACACAATTCATGTTATAACATTATGTAATAGTTGTTTTTTTCTGAAACATATGCATATCAAAATTGTAGATATTTTGTTGCATAGTAAACTTTTTCTCCATTCTTCATTTGTTTTTCATGTTTGACATATTAACATCATATCAACACTAATTCATGTAATATGTATATGAAATAGTGTATCTCTTGATTTCATAATACATACAAATACACATAATGTATTATGTCAACTTTCAAACACATGATTTTCTTTTCTTACCTCAAGAGGACTGTTTACGAGGGACACATTTTAAGTTCGTATAGTAAGCCTATAATGTTTTAACGCGATTATGAAGTTGCACGATTTTTTACACAGAACTTGCGTAATCATTCCTCTCTCGAAAGGTATCCCGGTATGCGGCGCACGAGGTCCATGTGCGCGCTGCGCTGAGTATTTTCAACACGTGGTTTTATACACTATAGTAAAATATAGCTTTCAATATGGATGGAAAAATCTCTGAACATAGGCTATATTGTAAGATTCGAGCACACTTCGGGTTTCCGTAAACAGAAATTCATGCTGATTTGCAAAGGTTTTATGGGAATGGTGCTTTAAAATATGCTACAGTTTGCAAGTGGGTACGTCGTTTTAATGATGGTGGGGAGTCAATTGAAAATGACCCTCGAGTGGGTAGGCCGGTTTCCGTTTTGACGGAAAAGAACGTTGCTACTGTGAAAACGTCAATTGAGGAAGACGCACGTAATACCGTGAAAGAGATAGAAGAATTAAGTGGCATTCATTCGTCAAGTGTTTTGAAGATCTTACGTGACAGACTTTGCTCACTGACGAGCAGAAACAAAGTCGGGTTAGACTTGCATTGCAAGCTATAAAAAATATGATAAATGTGACCCACGTCGTTTGGAAGAGATAGTTACAGGTGATGAAACCTAGATCTATCATTTTCAACCCGATTCTAAGGCTAAAAATAAGGTTTGGGTTTCATCTGAGGGCGACAGACCTGTCATTGCGCGCCGTTGCAAAACACCAAATCGCATGTTGTATGCGATATTCTTTGATTCGAAAGGTCCAGTCTTTCATATTCCAGACCCGAAAGGTAGTTCTGTCACTGGAACGTTTTACAGAGAAAGTGTTCTTACTCAACTTGTTGATTTCTATCAGAAACGCATACCGCGCACCGGTGTCCGCGGCATCAAATTACTTCATGATAACGCACCGGCCCATATATTCGCTACGGTACAGGGATATCTGAAAGAATCTGGGCTCGATGTCTTAGATCATCCCTCAAACAGCTCTGATCTGTTATGTGTATAAGTTTATATTTCCGTGCAGAATTCAAAATTCAACAGAAAATGATATCTTATAATTTATTTGATGTATTCCAGCAAGCTTCCTGGCCTCGTCTGACTCCACCTAAGTAAAGTTATGACGTGGAGTCTATACAGATGCTTATATGCCCCTCTGGCGGGAAATAGTCACTTTGTGACGAATGTTTTCTAGTAAATCTTCTTAAAGGATTATTTGAATGGGACGTACATGACAAAGCACGAAAATGATGATATAAGCTCGTAGTTAAAACAGCAATGCATGGTAAATCAGGAACGGTGACTGGTGCCTTAAACAACTTGTGTTTATGGATTTCAATACTGTGTTAAAACTATGGACTTCAACAGTGTGTTAAAACTGTTTTTCACAAACTGTAAACTTTTAAAAACATAATACTTTATTCTTTTTTTAAAAAAAAACAAAGTATTGGAAAAACTTAGGCAATACCATAGGATCAAGACGTATCTTTATGGATTTTTACGAAATAACCCGGAGTAAACTCATACCTCTCTTATCGATTTTTTAGGAAATGACATGGAGTAAACAGAGCTCTAACCATATCTGCCTCCGGTCTGCACGCGGTATCTGAAACCTCCTTGACCCTGCTCTCGAGTGCACTTTGACCTCCCTATCGAGGCGGGAAAACTTGACCTCAAAAGTGCACTCAGTTGACCTCCCTATGGAGCCGGAAAAAGTGCACTCAGTGACCTTCTATCGAAAAGAGTGCACTCAGCTGAACTCCCTATCGAGCCGCAAAAAGTGCACTCAGTTGAATCTCCTATCCATTCGCGTTATACTACTGACGATGTTGCGTGTCACTGCGACAATTCACAAAAATTCTTTGTATAGGCACCTTGAGATCGAAATTCGGCTTTAGCGGTCTCCTCTGAAAGACCGTCCCATTTAGTCGCTCTTACGACAAGCAAGAAGTACTGAAAACCTATTCTAATCGGAATCCTCATGGGACAAAATTGGGTACCTTCAACGCAATAGGAAATTGTAGGCTGGTGTTGAACTTTGAAAGTAGGGTATATAAAATAATATACTTCAATGTTGATGAAATTTAATCAGACTCTCCCCCCTTTTTTGTAACATGTGTCTCATTGATACCTTTTGTTCAATACTGTTTTTAGACCAATAATGTTTGGTTTGATATTAAAAGGAAGCTCAAAAAATAATTAGACAATTTTTATTCTTCTGAAAGTGCCCACCACTCTGCTGTTTGGTAAGTAGTATCAATTGGTAATATTTGGTATTTTTATCGCTTTGTTCGGCTCTTTTTTCAGTTTACTAATTCAGTAATACACAAAACACTTCTGTTCTGTAGTATAGTGTTACATAGTAAACTGTAAATAACGAATCGTTCTGTTCGATGATATGCATGAAAAATTATTCATTTTGTCTTATTTTTAACAGACTACGGGGATAAAAGCTTCAACATGGAGAGAAAACGCCTACACTATCTACAAATGCACTGCTTTCTGCAGTGTATGTTATACACAGTGCCACAAAGCTTGAGTAATGGAAACCAAGGTCTTAATACAACTAAGCTGAACATAATTTATTCCTCTGTTCTTGGAATTGGTGAATTGTGTTCTCCATCAAATGGCCTAAAATCATTGCCATCCGTTAGGCCATTCCGTGACTGTTCTTGCGATCCAGAATGCGTCTTCAAATCACTACCATGTTGCTATGAGGCTTTCTTTAAAGGTGAAGACGTGCACTGTCGAAACCTTTCTCTTCAAATGCGTCACGTGGACCTTCACGCGTTTTTTTACGTCATAGATACTTGTCCGTTGGAATCAGACATGGAGGTGGTTGCTGGTTGTACAGAATACATGGACAGTATTGACAAGATGGTGCATCCACCGGTAGTGGATCCTATCACACATAAATCCTACCTCAACAAGAATTGTGCTAAGTGCAATGGAGTTTATCAAACAGAAGACTGGAGCTTGGAATTGTTCTGCAACAATCAAACGGACTTTAACTATTTATCAACTCATGAGGAAATCTGGTCCAGTGGTCAATCGTCGGTTTGTTCTATGATATTCACCACACAATATGCATTAAAGTGTGCAACTGACCAAAATGTCGTCATGAAATGCAATGTGTCTGGTACTTGGAGGAATTATGACCAAGACATAGAGATGGCTTGTCTCAGCGATTATCATTTCACATACGTTAATTTCAAAAACATATTCTGTGCAATATGTAACCCCCCAGTCGTCTCTCCGAGGATTCAGCAGTTGTCTTGTGAAAATTCGTTTAACGATCAAATGACTGCAGCTTGTTATAGCCAGCCCGAAACGTTACTCACTTATCCTTATAAAAATATATATTGTCAATTGTGTAATCTGTTTAAGTATGGCGTCCTGTCTGGAACGCTGCAAGTATTATTGACAACGTTCAACGAAAACACCCCAACGCCATTTTTATACACCGTGAAGTATACCTACATGAAGAATCATATTTCAAGCATAATTAATCAAGCACGACAAGAAAGAAGAAAAGCAACATGGAAAAATCATCAGTTTCACAGTTCTAGCGTTAATTTGACTAATCTGATTGAAAAGAGTACATCCGCTTTTGCAGGAAAGACATGTAATTTAAGTGTTTTTGATTCCGCAAAACAAGGTTTATTTCTACAGGACTGTTCATGCCATCTTGGTTGTACCCAAACTTGTTGTGATGATCTAGCCATCCGACAACCTTTTTCCTGCATCAATACAGCTTTTCCTCCGTCCGAGGTTGAAGATGGTGGGTATTATGTTTTGAAGGATTGTCCCCCGACAAACGAAGCAATCCATAGTCTTTGTACCACCACAAAAACTGATGACATCACGTTTCAAATCCCAGTTACTGTCGATTTACAAGGAAATTTTGCCTCATTTAGAAATGTTTACTGTATGCTAGGTAACCTGATAACATCGTCATATGAAACTTTAGATCTGGATAGGATAATAGTCCACGACACAAAACCTTGGAAGGTAATAATTGCTTGTCCATACCCAATATCGACCAAATCCTGGATTTTGCCGGAGGCCATTTACCAGTATTCGCTAGATGTTAACTGCACACATACACTCCGTCCCCATGAAGAAACTAAAATCTGTGACAAAAAGGAAGTAGACATAAAAGAATGCAACCAAACTGGAACTTGGATGTCCTCTGATACAGACGTATCTAAAGCGTGTGAAAATACCGAGAACTTCCGATTTTCTACCGTCATCGATAAAGCCCAAGGAATAACCTATAAAAATAAGTTTTGTAAATTGTGTAATCCCTATAACATATCGAATAGTCAGGCGTCTATCTCTACTTGTCCCAGCAATTTATTCAAAATGAATTTTCGTTTATATAATGCTTGCAAGAACCTACCAGATATACATGTCTGCTCTAGTTACAAGAATATAGCTTGTGAAGTTTGTAATGGTGCGCAAGGTTGTAACTTGGAATATGGTAGAGAATCCAAAGCGGGAGAAAAATACATGGATATGGATACCAACGTTTCCTTGATAATGAATAGCTACAGGTCTATGTTAGCACTGTCGGCGTTTGATTCCAAACAACAAACACACTCTATATGTTCACAGCAGGAAATATTTTATCAGGTTGGTTTTTACCATTCATCAGATAAATATCACACCAATTAAATTATTTATTTTTGTTTGTTTGTTTGTTTTACGTCCCATCGAGAAATTTTCACTCATATTGAGACGTCACCAGCTGTAGATGAAGTACCACAAATTTAGACCTATGCTTAACGCTCAGGCCCGTAGCAGCCAGGGTTCTTGAACGTGCCAACGCCTACCGTGACACGGGACCTCCGTTTTTAAGGTCATATCCGAAAAAACCGTGATTCTTACTTCTAAATGCCGAGCGTTTGGCAAAGGAGGAATCACTACCTATTTTTCGTCTTAGGTTTGACGCGGCCATGGCACGAGCGGTGCTCGAACTCACAACCTCCCGGTTACTAAGCGAACGCTCTAACCACTGAACTACCGCGACCGATAAGTATTTTAAGGCATTATTGTACACCACTACCGTGTACATTAAAGGTGGTCTAACAGACAATACGCATGAATGATGAATATAGATACATCACAATTTTAACTTCTAAAAATGCCGGTCGCGGTGGCTCAGTGGTTCACAATGGGACCGTGAATTAGAGCTCCACTTGTGCTTTGAGCTCTTCAAACCTGAGACAAGTAGTGATAGCTCATTCGCCAAACGCTTGGTATTGAAGAGTGAAGAGTGAGGTCTTTCGGATGGAACCTTAAAACGAAGGTCCCATGTTGCGGCAGGCATTAACAGGATAAAGATACTTCTGAACGTCATGCATAGGTTTTAATCTCTGGCAGTTCACCTATAGCTGGTAACGTCTAAGTATAAATGGAAAACTTTCAAAGGGACGCGGAAAACGAAGAAAACAATGAAATCATATATGTATGTACAAATTATCAAAATAATTGATATCCTTTACCATTTGGCTCCACTATTTGGTATTTTTGGTTCATTCAGTTCTTCCAAGTTTGTTCGTATTTCGGAGTTCCAACTTTTTTGACTTGAATATCACCGAAGAGACATTATTTGTCGAATGCGCATCTGGTGCATCAAAATTAGTACCATATGTTTTATATCACAACCACTGGGTCGATGCCTCTTGTGGTGGACTGTTAGTCCCCGATGGTATTCATCAGCCCAGTTGTTAAGTACTTCAGTACTAGCATAAATTACGTATAAAAATTTGCTGTGATAAACTTAAGAAATTAATTTCAAAATTAAGGATTATCTCCCTCATGCATAGCTCTATCCTTTGCCGGATTTGGCTCCACTATTTGGTATTTTTGGTTCATTCGGCTATTCCAAATTTGTTCTTATTTCGGATTTCTAACAATTTTGACTTGAGCATCACTGAAGAGACATTTGTCGAAATGCGCATCTGGTGCATCAAAATTTGTACTGTATATGTTTTATATATGATATATTTAATTCAAATTCCAGGCATCTTGTAGAAAACTTGAGTGCTTTCCTGGAAAACGTTTCAACGGCTCTTCCTGTGTACCAATCCTACATAGTACAGAGAATCTAAGATATACAATAAACATTGAAATCATTGTCACATTAAAGGAACAGATGCTGGTCAGCAAGGTTCTGGAAGCTGTTAAACTATGGGTAGAGACAGGTATTGCGAATGCAATAGGACTTCCTTTCGGAATCATTTTTGAAAGACACATTCTCGTTTCCGAAAATGCGTGTAATGCACTTTCCAGTAACCTAACTATTTCAAGTGAAGTTACATTCTTTGTAGACGCTCTGTTATCTGATCGAATAAGAGTAGAGAAGAAACTTGTGGAGTTTGTCGAGTCAGTTACTCGAATATTTCTAAATGACGTCAAAGCTACGATACGAACACGTCTTAATTATGACACAGAATTCATTGCCTTGGATCCAAACGTTTTCCAAGGTATATGCAAGATTACTAAGGAGTCGGTGCATTCGAGTAGTGTCTTCTACAGACGGGTCTTGATAAATCATTTGTTGCTTTGTCAGTTGATTACCCTTAAGTCTGAAGAATATGTTGTTGAAAACCCTTTAAGGATAAAAATACTGTCATCTAAGAAGTCGCTGTCCTATCATGAGTTTCGTATCTCGGACAATGGAAGTTACCAGGTATGTGTTGAAAATATTGTTCTAGGATCTGTCGATAACTCATTATTGTCGGATATCTCAAGTCCATTGTCCATCCTCACTGGTTCCTGCACGGTGGTCTCTGTGATCTGTCTTTTCATTACATTCTTAACGTACTGCACTTTTGAAAATTTGCGAACCATTCCTGGAATCAACAGTATGTACTTGACAGCAACATTGTTTTGTTTGCAGTTATTTATGTTAACAAGAAAATATTTCATTGAGTCGCATTTTGTATTAAGAGTCTTTCTGTCAGTCATGACCCATTATTTTCTACTGTCTGTTTTCTTTTGGCTCAATATATGTTCTTATCATATGTTCCGTGTGTTTACGGAGAGAATAAAAACTTCCTCCAAGTTGGGCAGACTGAAAACCACTCTAGGATACACACTGTACTCTTTCGGTTTACCCCTTCTGATAGTTTTGGGTAACATTGTTGTCTTCTTGATAATCACCTCCGGACATCAGTGTGGATATGGGCAAACAGAGATCTTGGTTGACAATAAATTGTCGTACTTCATAACCTTTATAGCACCGTTGTCATTTGTATGCATTGCAAATTCTATATGCTTTGCTATTACTGTTTATAAGATCAAATCTACTCCAAAGGTAAAAAGCATAGATAATGGACAGGTACACGTAATAGTATATATTAAGTTATCTACACTTACAGGACTAACATGGGCCTTTCAGATATTAGATGCATTTTTGGAGTTGTCTGTCCTGTCTTATGTAGTGGCAGTCTTGAACAGTTTTCAAGGTTTTTTTCTGTTCCTTAGCTACGTGTGCAATGCTAGAGTATGGAATATGTACAAAGAGCTCATGATGCCGTGTTCATCACTGCGACAGAAAGGGTCACCAACAGGTACTTCCAAAATCTCTGACAAATGAACTTGGTAAACATTCTGAAAAAGTGGCACCATTTGACACATTATGAATGTGTGCCGTTTTGCACATTATTTGACAAAATCCGATCTTTCAGAGGTTGCGCTTTTTTTGAATTTGAACATTGACAGTGTGCGTTATTTCATGCATTATAAATAATTGAATGATGGACTATCTGACACATTGGAACTTGTCATATTTGGGCATTTGATGAAAAAACGGGAACTATTGTTTAAACTTATGAAACAGTGGAAAAAAAAGATCAGTCACTCATCTCATAAATCCTATAAAGAATACAATATCAAGAGTAGAGCAAACATAGACGCTTGGACATAGCAGATCAGGTGCCTAGGAGTAAGCATCCCCTGTCGACCAGTCACACATGTCGTGAGCTCTATATCTTGATCAGGTAAACGGAATATTCGTATTCAAATCATGTGTAAAGCACGACCTAACAATTGATATGAAAAACGTCTGCCTAATTACAGGTTATTTAAGCAAATTGGGTCATTATAACAACGATAGAATTTGCGAAATGTTGACTTAAATACAGCATTAAAATCCTGTAACTTCACCTTATTTGTCAATAGCCTACTCGACTGAAAACTTTTTCATAAGCTAAAAATGCTCTCGTGTATCGAACATTTGAGAGTCAAACACCATATGAAGGTGAAAATGGAATAATTTTATTAAATGGTGGAAGTTAAAATGAAGAAGCTAATAACCCTGACTGTCATAAAGTTGAATTGTTAGCTTGTCGTTAATGTATGTGCTCATTTAAATATGTAAACACGATAGATATATCATCCAAAGTGAAACATTGAGATACACTATAGAATAAAAAAGAATTCCTCAGAATAATGGATTGCAGACCCTTCATCTGTACAATGGATTTTGTAGATACAAGGATATGTATCGCTGGATTCTCATTCTTTATAGTACAACAATAATTTTCATTGGTTGATTGTATATTGTTTAACGTCCCTGTCAAGAATTATTCACTCATATAAAAATTCCGCCAGTGAGGGGATGCAAAAAGTTAGACCTATGCTCGGTGCTTGAGCAGGTTGGGATTTATTTCGTGCCACACCTATTGTGAAACGAAGCCTCGTTTGTTTCCTGGTCTCAACCGATAGACCGCCTCATTTAGTCTCCTCTTACAACAAGCAAGGTGTACTGAGGACCTATTATCATAGGATATGTAGTACAGATTTATCTCGTTACGTACCACTGAATTTTGATGCTTTATGCTATTATAATGATTTTTATAAGATTCATTGCGTGGACCCTGAGGTCCAAGCAGAAAATGTGTAAACAAGATTCTAAATAGAAATGGTTATTGTCATGGAGTCTAATGTATAAATTTATAATAGATTCATGAGAATAGATTCATTTCAGATACGTTCATCAAAGGAAGTAATATTTTGTTGTTCATATCTTAAAATGGACATCATTTGTGAATTGTGAGTGAGCTTTTGAAACAAAAGTCAACATTTATGAATGTTGTTGCCATATTTTCATCATTGCCCTCTGTTGAATTTGATTTTGTCGACCCCACCCACCCCCCCCCAAAAAATCGAAACTTGGACATTAGTCTGAGATTTTATTCAAATTTTGACTGCTGGAATAAAAGGAAACTCAAGATTAAGTTTGAGATTTTTTTCGAGAAGTCCAATCCAGCTCAAATATACTTGATTCTGAATAAATAGACCTGAAATGTAGTTCGACGCCATCAGATTCTGTTGCTATGTGTACACAAATGTAACTGTGACGTATGTTACTGGGTGAAGCTCGAGCTTCGGGGCTTAAACAAATGGATATTTTACCACTACAAATTTCCATTTGTATGTTTATATATTAATGAATAAGGTTTAATGATATCAAAACTGAATCTGTTGTTAAAATTAATCTTATAAATGACAAATTATTCTGGGGTACGGTTCTAGCTTTTCAACCTCATCAACATGCGCGTATGCGGCGAATTGGATGCCATTTTTGCATTCGATCCATGTGAGAGTCGTCTTTCCGGTTAGGGAAAATGACGATGGTGATCCGATCGGTAATTTCGTTGTGTTTGGTGTGCACTTATTATTTCAAATATTTTTCCAACGCCAGATTTGCTAGACTAATGGGATAAATTATTTTGATGGAAGAAGAAAATGTCACTTGTTATTCATTAGACCGTGGAAACGTGTCCAGCATTAAAAACAATACAGTGTAATCGACAAGCAGAACGTCATTTAATAAATATCTAATTAGACCTTCATAATTTCTAGAAAAAAAGCAAAAGAAGAAAAAAATGTCCGACATTCTTTTGCCCGGAAGTACAAAATGTGCATTGAAGGTAAATAGCATGGCTGCATCTACTCAGTTGAAAATTACAAGAATTTAGTAATTGCAGTTTGAGAACCCTACAGGAATCTGCCACTTTAATATTTGAGATATAGGTTTTTAACACCTGCCTGAAAACTTCCAAATATAATAATTTAGCAATATTTTTGACAACGCATGTGTTTTTAATCAAAGGTTCAGAAAGTAAATTAAGATACATAAAATTGACAGAAATTTCTAGGAGATACACCTACAAAAGTTTACATGTCTGCATAGGTTTACAATTTATCCCACGTTGAACCTTCAGGGTATTGAAATAAAAACATTCCGCATTCTGTTCTATACTAGTTAATGGCAAGTCATGATCACGGCAGTAATTGCAAGATGTACATTGTTCATAGTGCTGTGAAAATCTCTCGCAAGTCTTGTTGGAAGTTAGAAACTTCAAATCTGGGTGTTTTGGGAAGTATGACCGACGTCTCTGGATAAGACTGTGAAGTTTGAACAACACCTATGGGTACGATTGTGAGGTATGAACAACACGTATGGATAGGGTTGAGAGGTATGAACAAGACCTCTGGGTAGCATGGTGAGGTATAAACAGTTCATCTCTGTAAGATTGTGAGGTATGAACAGTTCATCTCTGTAAGATTGTGAGGTATGAACAGTTCATCTCTGTAAGATTGTGAGGTTTGAACAAGACCTCTTGTTACGATTGGGAGGCACAAACAAAATCTTGGTAGGATTGTGAGGTTTTAACAACACTGGGTAGAAATTAGTAGCCTTGGAAGCTTATTAAGTCTCGTTTGTTAGAAGCATTTGACATTTATTTTGAATGTATCTTGTAAATCACTTTTTTCTTCACTTTTTCTGTAAATGTTTGCCATTTTAACACATCTGAATTTTATTATGCTGATTGGTTGTAACATGTTTGCGTGTGATATATGCCATTAGTGTTTTCCCCAAATCATTAATTTCAATGTTGTCAGATATTTGTAGCTATGTTCATTGATAGTAAATAAAATATAGTTGAAACAAAATCTTATTATTTTGAATAGTCTTCGGGTAGGTTAAATGTTTACAAAAATTAATAGCCCTCAATCCACCGAAGGAAATAATCTGAAAATTCCAACGGGAGGTTTTTTCTCACATTTTTTTTTCACAAAATATATTGAAGCATAGATTTTACATCGAATTTTGTAGAAATTCCTCTTTATTGTAGTACCCTCAATTTAAAAAAAAAGACCAGATGCCTTGTATGCCAACCTACCGATCTAAACTTTAAGCACGAAAATGACCAACATCACGGACAATTTAATAAATCGAAGGGGCGATGTCCATTTCGATCAGAATAAACAAAAAATGTTTTACAGAGTGAAGGTAGTGAACACTGATCAATCTTGTAAATTCTATAAAGAATACAAAAGAAGAGAGAAGGACAAACACGGACCCCAGGACATACAAGATCAGGTGCCAAGGAGTCCTAAACAGTCTTGTTAACCGTTCAAATCCGCCAAGAGCTCACAAAGATAAGTCGTTAAATATGTTATATTTAGCACTGAACAAACTGAATTAAGGAAGTATATACTAAATAGTCATAATGGCTGATGGATGAAAATAAAAATATCAGCAATATACTTATAGGTCTCATGGCGGGTTTGATTGGTCAGCAGGGGTTGTTTACTACTCCTAGGCATCTGATTCCACCTCTGGTATATCTAGAGGTTCCTGCTTGCCCAACTCTCTAATTCGTATTCCATATAGTATTTACAGGATTGATCACTGTTCGTTATTTTCGCCTTTTCATTCACACACGTGAGTTAAGGCTAATTATAGGAAGTTAGCGCACATAAAATTGTCGAATGCATAATAACCATTCAAACTTTCCTTGTACATATTCTTAGCAAGGTCATGCAAGTATATGGTTATATGTGACATCCATGCGTAGTTTGACCGTGACGTCATACTATGACGTTATGTACAGAGGAAAACAAACTATGTCAACAACACGACTTCGTCGGAGAAAAAACGTTAGATAAAGTGGACTTTATTAGTAAAAGAATAAAAAAGAATTCTCTACACAATACCTTATCGCTATTCAAATCCTATCAATTTATTCCATAAATAATTCAAATGTTTTGAGTGAAACGATCGACCAAGTGTATTGACCGGTGTAATTCTTGAAATAACAACTGAACTGGACGAATTTGACAGAAATAAAATTGATGCATATTTAATTCCACATTACCTTATCACTGACAAGTTCCAAGGGCTTATCTTCAGCTACATCGATTCAATTTCTATTCACAGTGCGTGTGACGTCATCGTATGACGTACCGTAGTGGACTTAAGTCATCTAGCATCTATGTTCACATAAGATTGATTGATTGATTGTTTTCTGCCAGTGGAGGAGAGAACCCAGTTACAATGTATCCGGGAAGAGACCACCGACCTTCCGAAAGTAAACTGGCAAATTTTCTCACATATATCGGCGCGAGCGGGATTCGAACCCGCGCCGACTAGGGGTGAGAGGCCTTGTGATTTTAAGCGCAATGCTTTAACCACTCGGTCACGGAGGCCCCTACTTCACATAAGAGTATAAGTATGAATGTATTGATAACGTGAACCATAAACGGTAATTTTCCCCCAAGACTAATTTTGATTTGTTCCCATCTACTTTCACGATCAAAATGGAGGTATTCCAGTTGCATAAAATCTTGAGAGATACAGTTTCCAAGTCAATAGTGTGACAGGTAAGCCCATACTGCTGCCAGGTAGGTATATTGTGGATGACATTAATTAAATGATGAGGAATTAATGCGTCCCTCAACAATTGACAGAAGAATTGGGTTGTGTGTGTTGTAAATGGGCGAGTTTGGTCTGGGTCAGTTGATTGTTAACTCTCCCATGAGTGGGATGACTGCGAACACAGCTTACTTGTTTGTAGCCATGTGGCATTTGCGCAAACCAATCAACTGATTGCATATGGATTGTTGTGTTGCAGGTGAATTTTAAATTATTCTTTGTGATTTTGTTAGACACCACTCCGATAGCCCGCACAAATACTCTGAAGCAGACATTAAGAGTATGCTTGGCTTTCTTGTAGATACCATTTACGTAGTGTTTGGAGACCAAGTCTTCCAACAAGTTTGCCAGTTTACTTGCAGAAGGTCGGTGGTTTCTTCCCAGGTACATTGTATCTGGGTTCTCTCCTCCACCAACAAAAACTGGACGCCACCAGATAACTGAAAAATTGTTGAGTGTGGCGGAAAACAATAAATAATCAATCAATCAATCAATCCATCAATCCATTGGCATTCCCATGGGCACTAATTGCGCTCCCTCATTGGCAGACTTATTTTTACATTCATATGAAGCGGAATTTGTTCAGAAACTGTTACAGGATAAAAACAAAAAACTTGCCGTGTCCTTCAACCATACATATAGATATATCGATGATGTCTTATCAATCAACAATCATAATTTTCATAATTATGTCCATTTGATATATCCCGATGAACTCGACATAAAGGACACTACAGAATCTGACGTGTTTGCTTCATATTTGGATATTTTACTTAATATTGACTCTAATGGCAGACTGATAACTACATTATATGACAAGCGTGATGACTTCATCATCATCTTTCCATATCTCTGTAGTAATATACCACTTTCGCCTGCTTATGGTGTGTATATCTCCCAGTTGATTCGATGTTTGTTGTTTAACGCCCCGTCGAGAGTTTTTCACTCATATTGAGACGTCACCAGCTGTAGGCGAAGTACTACAAATTTAGACCTATGCTTAGCGCTCAAGGCAGTGACAGTGAGGGTTCTTTATCGTGCCAACGCCTACCGTGACACGGGACCTCCGTTTTTAAAGTCATATCCGAAAAACCCGTGATTCTCACTTCTAAATGCCGAGCATTTGGCGAAGGAGCAGTCACTACATATTTTTCGTCTTCGGTTTGACGCGGCCATGGCACGAACTGGGCTCGAACTGACGACCTCCCGGTTACGAAGCGAACGCTCTAACCACCGAGCTACCGCGACCGGTATTTTGAAGTATGCAATATGTAGGTTGCATATATTTACTAGAAATGTTTAACTTGTTTCACTTTAGGAATGGATTGATTGAAATGTTTAACTTATCTCACATTAGGAATGGATTGATTGATTGATTATATGTTGTTTAACGTCCCGCTCGAGAATTTTTCACTCATATACAGACGTCACCATTACCGTTGAAGAACTGCAAAATTTAGGCCTATGCTCGGCGCTTACGGCCTTTGAGCATAGAGGGATCTTTATCGTGCCACACCTGCTGTGACAGGACGCTCTATTTAGTCACCTCTTACGATAAGCAAATAGTACTGAGTACCTGTTCCAACCGTAATCCCCAAGGGACTGCAGATGTGATATACCTGATCACAAGAGAAGAACAATATGATGTACATGCATTGTTATATTTATAATACTCTCTGCAACTTCACAAGAATGTGTATATTTTATTATATCTTACAATGTTATAGATATAGCCCATAGCCCTCATACATAAGGGGTACATACAATATCCCTTGCACAACCGAGAGGTTGTTAATATCTAAGGTGTGTGTGTGTGTGTGTGTGTGTGTGTGTGTGTTTCATACATTGAGGTTGAACTGAAACTCCTGCCAATTTCTCTAGCATCACACAAAATGAAAATGCCCTTCAAACATCAATGTTACACTATATTTTACGGAATTGTTCACACGTCTCTTCTCAGTCATTCGTTCAGCCCTATTTCTCTTTGTACAATATGAAATGGTTCACTGTGATATTGTTGCAAAAAAAGCGGCGTTTCTGTTTTCAAATATGAATTTGCACTAGCTAACGTGTGCTCCACAAACAGAGTATATACAGGGTGGGTTTAGGGTAGGATATTATATATTATTTTAATTTCTTACAAAAGTTTGATTTCATGCTATTTAAGCATAATTATATATATATATATATATATATATATATATATATATATATATATATAAATTTCATTTCGAAACTAAAGCAAGATATAAATATGCACGTTCCTAGCTAAGTACACAACAAACACAAGGCCACGTATAAACACAGTGTAAGCAAATTGACTTCTTTCATTTTCTACAGGTCTGTTGCAGAATTTCTGTATGGATTCCAATTTTCTGATTTAGCCCTGTGTGTTGACATCCCTCCGCTGTGGAATGGAATAATCTATATCTGTGTTTATGTCTGTTGCATGTAGAACCATTTTAAGCCACCTTGTCATTATATAATGTTCTTATGTCATTATGAGGTTTTACAGAACTAATCAGTAATACTGAAATTGATCAAATTGATTTTTTTTTTACTTCCGTGTGTTCCATGTTATATGCCCTTACATTAATGCGAGGCCTGTTTGGGTAAAAATGACCCCTGTCTCTGTTACACGACGCCCATAATGCCGAGGTCAGTGTAATAAATGATACACTTCAACCATGTTTGAAAATTAAGAACCAAGTATTATTATGACTAGGCAGAGAAGGGCATTTCTTAAAGAGGCCTGTAATGACCTGTTTGATTATATGACCTTGGCCAATCCCCCCTCCCCCAATTTATGTCAGGGTGAATAGCGAAGATGCCTAATCGATAATTATTTACTGTATTGCATTCATAACCTTCGTGTACAGTTGTGACAAGAAATCAGCTATATTTAATTTCAACAAAGACTTTAAATGGATCAATCTGTCGCATGCAACACCAGCTACTCCATTTTCTTCCGCAGCTGTCGTTAGCTGATTATGTTCGCCCTACAGAGACCCGTAGCTCGGAAGCTTCCTCTGAAAGGCCATGCGGTGTTATCTGGCCTTCCTCAGATCTCCCATGCCACTAACATTTTATTAATAGTGGGTGGTAAGACCACTCTGGGGATATCAGAAGGTCATTTTGTGATGGTAGTAACATCCGGCGCTTTACCACCGTTTCCGAAAGCATCAGGTAAAATGCTTTTGTGTGCGCTGTGCTGAGACTATTAATACTATTTCTGGCTTGTATCCAATACTCAGGGTATCAAGCAAAATGGTGGAAATGCGTAAGCTTTTGTTCCTTTCCAATTTACAGTAAATGCAGTTACCCCCCACTGCTAGTGAGTATGTTTTCCAACTGGCAAACCTGTTTGTGTGAGAGTTGATTCTCTCCGCAAACCGATCCAATTCGATAGGGCTCAATATTTTGCGTATTTGTTAGAAACATTCTGGGTCGAATCTCTAGTTGTTTGTGCTTGTGCTGCACACATGCTGGCTATTACAATCTGATATTTGTTGAGAGTTCCAGGTAGGTCTTTACCATCGAGAGTAAGGGCGATCCATTTGGTAAGGCAGTATTGTCAGATCTGGGGTTCATTTCTTGGACATTGTTTCCCCTATTTTTGCTCACGTATCTGACAGTACTTACATTGTCCGTTTTCCCATGCACATGGATTATTCTTTAGTCCCATGTTACTGATCTCACTGCTATGCTGACTGCTACCAATATATTTTTGTACTTTTCCCTCTTTTAAGACGCCCACTGCTCTCCCGACGTGATTCCTACTATAGGGCAATGGAACTCCCACCCTCCGATCATTCAGGGATGCATCTGTCTTGAAAAATACTATATCTGGCTTTTAAGTGACTACTTGTTTTCCATTCCACTGTGGGAGACTTTGGATCCAATTCATCTCTTTGCAGTGGTCTGGGAGAGTGGTCTTTGCACTGTATGTATGAGCTTTTAGCAGGGATTTTGTATTGTACATCCGAAATTCTATTATGTATAGAGCTGTCACCCAATTACACGCCTAAAGTCTTGAATCGTAATGTGGTCTGGTATTTTTGCATTTTTTAAATGAAGTTTTCTACTTTCATTTTCGGTAATGATACACTGCTGATTCTATTGTTAGCAGGCCCAGAAACTTTATTATCTGAACTGGTTGTAGAACTGATTTCTTTCAATTTACGAGACATCTAAAATAATGGAGAGACCCAATAAAGAGTCTCTGACTCTGAACAGGCCCTCTTGTGATTGGTTCACTAGAAGGATATCGTCCAGGTAGATTTTCAAGCGAACTCCTTATCGTTCTCAGTATTGGTACAACTGGCTTCATTATCTTTGTTAATATTCTTGGGCCGCACGCCAAACCAAACGCAACTGTGCATCATGCTTTTGTTTCCCTGTTTGATTGTAAGGAATCCCCTGTGATCCTTGTGAATGAGACACAAAAGTATGCAACTTTCAAGTGTACTTTCACCATGAAACTGCCTTCTTCCTGTAGGTTTTTGATCATGTGAAAGCCTTCCTTTTAGAAATGTTCGTATGCTACCCCTTGAATGACTACAAACAGATAGTGTTATTTTAGACTTCATCAGAGCCTTTGCACCCCGAACGTCTACACAAACTCAGAAACTACAGTATCAAAGGAAATATTCATAACTGGATTTCGGCCTTTTTACTCAGCGTAAACAACAGGTAGTCATTGCATATCATCACCATCATGCTCAGTAGATTCTGGTGCACAGCAGGGCATAATCTTCGACCTGTCGCAGCACTCTTCAAGAAACAGTGGATAAGTTTTTAATTCGCCCAATTCTGGATTACTCTGCAGTGGTGTGGGAGCCTTACCTCAAAGGAGACATTACCGACATCGAATACATTCAAAGAAAGGGCAGTTAGATTTGTAAAAAGAAAAAAAAAAAAAAAAAGAAAAAAAAAAGAAGAAGGGACTACTACAAGACCAGCAGAGTTTTAACCATAATAAAATACTTTAGATGGCTGTCACTTGGTCACTTGACGAACGTAGAAGGGATTAGAGACCCTGCTACTGATTCAGGTCACCAATGGCCTAACAGCGATCCCCGCTGAACCTCGCATTACATTTAACCCTCGTCCGTCCAGAAATCGAAATTCTAAAAACATTTTTAAACCCAGTTGTAACAATGACACTTTCAAAAAAATTTTGTTTTCCTGCGCACCATTTCCGACTAGAATTCTATACCGAATTCTGCGATACAGTACAAAACACCCGAGGCCTTTAAGACAGCGGTTTCACCAACTTTCGACAAACTAATTTGCGCACAGCCAGCCTTGGATATTCAATGCTGAGTTGATGAGACAACTCCAGTATTCTTACAGATACAGATATGCATATTCTGATAAATCTTTTCTGCCGATGGGGTTTATGTAGTAAAAGCAACAATACAATGGTTCTTTAATATTCAACTCCAAGTTTTGGGAATCTGTACTGATTCATAATGTGGAATCAATTCCATTTGATAAATATTGTGTGTGTGTGTGTGTGTGTGTGTGTGTGTTTTAAATTAGTATTCAAATGTTGGCAGCCATTTTTCTAAAATCAATTTAGTTAATTAGCGAGGGGGTGGGGTGGGGGCAAAGGTTGGTGGTATGTTGAGATTTATGGGTATTGTCCATGAAACCAATGGTATCTGAATTTTAATCAATGAATAAATAAAAATAGAAAAAAGGGGAATGTATCGATCTGTCTGTCTGTCTATCTGTCTATCTATCTTTATTTATTTATATCTATTTAATTGATTAAAATTCAGAACCTCGACGCCTATCATTTACCATCGGGCTCGATGTTTCAATATAATGCTGTCTACTTTCATTTCTCGTGGATAAGGATATGGTGAGTATAATATTGTTATGATGTATGTTTAAGTCTGTGAAAAACTTGTTTCAAAAGAAAGAAGAAGATAAAATTGGTTTTATGCGTTTAAAGGTAGTAAAATTCAATGCGAAATAAGAACATGACGAACAAAATCAATGTCCAAGATCGCTTATCGGGGGAAAAAAAAAAAGGGCGGGGGAGTTACCTCTCCTTGCCTGTTTCTTCGAAAGAAACATTCTGGCAAACGTGCGCAAAAAATAATCTCTCTCTCTCTCTCTCTCTCTCTCTCTCTCTCTCTCTCTCTCTCTCTCTCTCCCCCCCAAACCATTTGATAAAATTTTATTTAATTACTTAATTAGGCATCTTCATGCACAACGGACATTATTAATTAGATTAGAAAGGTTAATAAATACATGTATTACTGTCTACATGATCTAATAATTGAGTCTCTGAACCAGAGTTAGCTGCACAAATTTGTTGAAAATAAATCAATATTCAAAACAAAATCATTATAAATTAAAAACGTAATTTCATTGTAAATGGTAACAGTGAAATTAGTGCAGCTAACTCGGGTTCAGAGATTCAGTTATTAGATTATGTAGACAGTAATACATGTATTTATTAACCTTTAACCCTTCTAATCTGTGTGAGTGATGAACTTGTCCATATAGTGCATAGCATGCAAGTTAGAATAATTAGGGTATGGGAAAATATGGTGACTGGGTTTTATGGTGCATAGATGGACCGAGCTTTCGATATAATCTTTTTGCCATATACCTTCAATTTTATATGGAAACTAACAATAATTTTATATTTAACAATTTCTTTATTGATTTAACTGAGTAAAGCAATAAAACATGAAGAATTTGAAAATCAACGGTGTAGACATTTGTGGGCTATTAACAGCATAATGTCACAAGTGTGAGAGGCGAAGAAGTGGAAGTATGGCGAGCTCATTTGTGAATGTTAGTCATAAGTTTAGTGACAACTGCGCCATTGAACACATTACAGAAATTATGAATGGCTCTCAAATTTCTGGATTCAGTACCATGGCGGCTTTAACTCAAAGTTGTTTTCTTCAAAATCTTGAAGTAATTTATTTAAATCCAGGTTTTCACAAATAACACTAAAACGGATCCCAGACGGCCATTATTATCTGTAAGTAGTTCAGATTATATACTATTGTGATGTCATGTTTGTGGGCCGGAAAGTTTTGTGTGATATATGCCCACAAACTTTTAAAGGAAAAAGAAGAGATGAAACTGAAAATATATAATAATGAATGATATTGTCTGTTTCGTAATGCTCACGAAATTATAGCTGAAGTTTATCTTGTTCATAAATTCACAATAATTTTTTTTTAAAGATTCATATTTCTGTTTTGTATGAAGCTGTAAACACTTTTACATTTTAAATAATTCTATATTCATGGTATTGTTTGTTTGTTTTACGTCATGTCGAGAATTTTTCACTCATATTGAGACGTCACCAGCTGTAGGTGAAGTACCACAAATTTAGACCTATGCTTAGCGCTCAGGGCCGTAGCAGTGAGGGTTCTTTAACGTGCCAACATCTACCATGACACGGGACCTCCGTTTTTAAAGTCATATCCGAAAGACCTGTGATTCTCATGTCTAAATACCAAGCGTTTGACGAAGGAGCAATCACTACCTATTTTTCGTCTTTGGTATGACTTGGCCATGGCACGAGCGAGGCTTGAACTGATGACCTCCCGGTTACAAAGCGAATGCTCTAACCACTGAGTGGATGTTCTCTGTTATGTTTGTCATGTATTGATAAGTAAAGGATTGAGGCAGCTGCAAAAGTCACTGGTAGTGACATAGGATATTTTTTTTAAGCTCACCTGAGTTTTCTACAAGTTTTTTGATTTCACTTTTCCAGAATAACAAGGTTAGTTTCAACCAAACTTGCCATTTGTAAAGCATCCTTGGGGATTGAAAATCATTCAAATGAAGGGTCACACCCTTTTGAAGTGTAGATAATGGGGAAAAAAGTGAAAATTTAGTGGTTCTTGTTAACAATTGTGAAGAAGTACAAAATCAGAACAGACAAAACTAATGTGAAGGTTTCCTTAATGAGAGGAGATTCAAAATTGTTCAATCATGGCCTCTGGAGGTAGGGAGAAAAACAAATTTTCTATGAAGTTCACAAACTTTACTTTTGTAAACTTTGCTGTTTAAACATTGTAAGAAGTCTAATAACTCTTAAAAAGAAAATAAAAAGACTTTGAATTAGTGAGGAATTGTATATTTGTTTATGTTTTATGACGACAGTCTGCACATTGCTTGTATTGTGTTTAAGTTTGTTATTTTATTTCATTTTGTTTTTTGGGAAGGGGGGGGGGGTCTTCTTTTATTTAATGAAATTGAAACCCAGATAATAGACTTGGCTAATCCATTGAGTATGTGTAAATCTGAAGATTAACCCCCCCCCCATCATGGCTTGCGATTGCTGTGATCAGGTTATAGGTCCATGACTGACCCTGTGCATTGTGGACGTAAAGGGGTTAAATATCTTCTGAGGTACAGCAGGGCCAAGCTGAACATGGTGGGCCATGGTCCTCTTATTTTATTTATAGGCTCATGTCTTCAGAATTCAAACCTATCTGATTTTCCACACCATTCTTTAGTGGAATTTATCCGTACCACCCTGTTATGTTCCCTTACCATTTATTCAAAACTTCAGAGCACAGTTTTCTAATTACGTATTTAATTTATTAATTACTGTAAATATTCCTATCTTATATTATTCTTTTTTTTTTTCTCCATCAATTTTATGTTGTATTCTTTAATATGTTTGTATCTTTCAAATTAATGCACAAATCTAACCCACAATTGATATGCATGTCAATTGATGATCAATGTATGCATGATGTGTACTAGTATGAATTAACACAAACACAATGAAAAGGAAGAATTTACATACAATCTGTATGTTCATTTTTTTTTTTTTATTTCTCTCCTTAGTCATCAAACTGTTAAATGTGAACAGTCATTTCCGTATTAAACATAAAGTGCTGGGTCCATATTGTAATTTATGTTTCCACTTTATGCTGATAATCAGGACAGATGATAAAAAATCCCAATTGATCAATTCGCAGAATTTCCATGCATGAAAAAATATATTCTACAACCATGTTTTATCAGAGATGTATGGTATTGTTTGTGAAATGGGATCTCTCTCTCTCTCTCTCTCTCTCTTTCTCTCTCTTTCTCTCTCTCTCTCTCTCTCTCTCTCTCTCTCTCTCTCTCTCTCTCTCTCTCTCCCAAATAAAAATCAAACTGAAAACAAATTCTTGGTTATTAGGGTTTATTGGACCTACTTTTTAGCATTGGGAATATGACCTTATTTCAGTCGCCTTTAACTGATCCTTAAAAAAACCAGGCATCATGTTTGTGCCTATACCTCCATTAGGCATACAGAAATGTTATGTACAGTCAAATTTTAATTTAATTTGAAGGATTATTTTGCGAGTGTAGAGACTCAGCTTGTAGCCTTGAGGGATCAGCTGTACAACCAGCTTAATTATCTTGATTATTCATCAGCTCTCACCATTCCTCATAATAAACTTGTCTTTTATTGCCGAGATCATTGCTGCCTTGTATATATTTCATATGCATGGCTTGCCATCTCTCATGATCAGCAAGATCCTACTGATGGAAATTAGCCACAGCAGAAAGTTGTCAATGCTGATGGATGTGGACGAGTGATGTTTAACTGTGCGTAGTTTGATACATGTAGTCCTGATCGAGGAAGAAAGGGAAAAAAATTTACATTGCAGGTACTGGTACTAGTGCACTCAATTCATAGTTTTGGGAGGGGGGGGGGTTGTTTTGTTTGTGTGTTGTTTTTTTTTTGTTTTTGTTTTTTTTATGTTTTTTGGTTTTTTTTTTGGAGAAGATGACAGAAAACAAAAGTCCATTGTCACTTTAATCATGGACACAACAGTAAAGTCTTGATCCTCCTCGTGAGTTTGTTTGCCGAGTCTGTAGTGTAGATCTAAATCTGGTGCTGTACAATTTGTGACAGACATCCTCTCTGTGAGGGACATATTCCTGCTGGGACTTCAGATCAATCAATAACAGGTGCTTGATGCATCATATTGATTTTTCATGATTATTTAATAATAAGGAAAAAAAGAGATAATCTATTGAAATATAAGTTAGATTATGTGGATGTATTATTAAAGAGCTGCAATGTAGATGTTCATTAGTGATTTTATTGGACAACTAAATCTCCACTAGTTCCATCACAGACACATAATTTAGCCATTACAGGTAGTTATGGACATTTTGTCTCTACAAAACTCTGCTTTTATCTTTGGTTGATCACTAAACTCCAATCATGAACAGGAAGCTTGTAATTACCTGGAGTCTGAGATCGCATCATTAGGAAGTACATGACGTTCTTAAGAAACATTAGGAAGAAGTTGCATGTCTACTAATCCTCAGGCAGTAGAGTTTTGTTTTTTTTTTTGTTGAAAAAAAAAAATTGAGAGAAGGAGGATTAATAGTTAAACTTATCTAACATTACTTCAGACTTACGTGGATATAAAAACAAGGGAAAGTAATATGGCAACAGCCTAATGGTTTAGGATGCTCACCTCATAACAGGGTTTTACCAGTCACAGTAGCTCAATGGTTAAAGCATTCGTATCATAACCGATAGGTTCCCCACATGCAATGGCTGCCTCAAACCTAAGATGTAAACACAGATAGTGATTGCTCCTTCGCTAAATGCTCGGCATTTAGAAGTGAGAATCGCAGGTCTTTTAGATATGACCTTAAAAATGGAGGTTCTGTGTCACAGCAGGCATTGGCACCCTCAATACTGTGGCCCTGAGCATTAAGCATAGGTCTAATTTGTGGTATTTCACCTACAGTTGGTGATGTCTCAATATGAGTGAAAGTTCTCAAGTATCGATCTGAAGTAGGTGTGATGGTGGGATGTAATACCAACCATGACAGGGTTTAGGTCTTGGATTTCAATTCTCTCCCCTGATGCTACGTCAAACATGAGACATTTGCTATTTGGTAGTGACTGTTCATTTGCCAAGTGCCTGGCATATTAGAAGTAAAAATCACAAGCTATTCGGATATGACCTCAGGAAGACGGAGGCCCCTTGTCATGGTAGGCATTAGTACAATAAAGAACCCAGACGTCTACAGCCTCGAATATCCATCACAGGACAAAATTTGTAGTGTGGGACATCTGTATTTAGGAATGAAAAATTCTTGAATGGGATGTAAAGCAGCATATTGATTTAATAAAAAGAGACAAGGAAATGAGTTCTTCATTGAAAATAATGTAAGAGTTATTTCCCTTCAGTTCCACAAATCTTTAAATATTTACAGACATGGGAGATGGATTGTAGTACGTGCATTATATTTTGCCCCAGTGTGAATATCAACTTAATATGAAATCAAATTATTGATAATATTAAATTGAAAAACAAAAAATATTTGAGGCTGGTGGAGGTTTAACTGGTCTTGTTTCCTAATTTTGTGACATCATAGGAGCCAGCCTCCAAATTGAGAATTAAATCAAAGTGTAGACTATACACCATCATTTGATGATGAATGGAGGTTATGAAAGATGATATATTGAAAATAAATTTTGATAAGATGTTGAGTTCAATGATACAGGTATGTGTATTAATATTATGCCCAAGTGTGTTGAAACACCTTTCTCATATCTAAACATGAGAGATAATGATAGGTAACATTTGTTACTGGTTAGAGTGAACAGTTCACCAGGGTTTTACTGCAAATGGACAGAAGTCAACATACTTGTATAGATGGTTGGTTGTATGATGTTTAATGTCTCACTTGAGAATTTTTCACTCACATGGAGATGTCACCATTGCCAGTGAAGGACTGAAAAATATAGACCTATGCTTGGTGCACAGCCTTACAGCTTTTGAGACGGGAGGGATCCTTCTTGTGTCACACCTGCTGTGACACGGGGCCTCAGTTTTTGCTGTCTCATCCAAAGGACTGTCCCATTTAGTCACCTCTTATGACAAGCAAGGGGTACTGAGGATCTATTCTAAACTGGATCCTCACAGAGTCATATTTGTGTGATAATTTTGTATGATAATTCTCTATGAAGACAACTTTTGATGTACTGTCAGTTACTCAAAGAATTTGTTTGAATTACTAAATGTCTATAGATCTTCAATAACTGAACAGGAGGTTATTGAATATATACCAAATATTGCCAACATTGACCTTTAAATGTAAGCAATTACATAATTTAACTTGTGTGGATGTTATCTTTTAGAATTTCATTATCGGTGGTCTTTGAAAGAGGAATTTGAATATGCATTCATCTTTGCAGATGAAATTAAATTGAGAAAAAAGAAATTTTGTTTCAGCTGCTCAAGATACACTTCCTTATTTACTTCTAGTGAACAAAAAAAAAAAAATATATATATATATATATATATATATATATATATATATATATATGACCTTAAGCATCAGACTTGGATTTTTCGAAAAAATTTCAAACTTAAATTTGAGTTTTCTTTTATTTGAACAGTCACAATTTGACTTAAATCCAAGTTTCAACTTATTACAAATCCAAGTTTCAACTTACAAAGAGTTGAAATTTGGACGTATAAGTCCCAAGTTTCAACATACTATAAGTCTGAGTTTCAACTTATTATAGTCCAGATTTCAACTTATTAGAAGTCTGAGTTGAATGAGCAAAGACTTTTTCGCTATTATATGCGTCCAAAAGAAATTGAAAGTGATTATGCACTAATTGATATTAAAAAGAAAAGAGAATTAGAAAACGAACTAAACGAATTATACAAATATAAAGCAAAAGGCGCACAAATAAGATCTAGGGCAACGTGGATTGATAAAGGAGAGAAAAATACGTCATATTTTCTTAGACTGGAAAATAAACATCAATCTCATAATGTAATCAACAAGATAAACAATAATGGACAAACATACACTGAAACAAATGAAATATTAGAGCAGCTTTGTTTATTTTACGATAATCTCTATTCCAGTAAACAAGTTCCGGATGAATCCGTTGACAACTATTTAAGTGAAATAAATCTTGAAAATAAATTAACAGATGAAGATAGAGAAATATTTGAAAAGTTTCCCACCGAAAAAGAATGTGCAGAGGCAGTTTTTCATATGAAGCAAAATAAATCTCCAGGCAATGACGGTATACCCGTAGAATTTTACAAAATGTTTTGGAAACACATAAAAATACATTACTACAATGCTCTAAAATATTCTTTTGAACAAGGAGAACTTTCTGCGACACAAAAATGTTCGATTTTATCTCTTATCTTTAAAAAAGGGTCTTTAGATAAATTAGAAAACTACAGACCTATAAGCCTAACCAATATAGATTACAAAATCATAGCTTTTGTCTTTGCCAAAAGACTACAAAATGTGATGGATAATATTATAAACGAGAATCAAACAGGATACATTAAAGGAAGATTTATAGGTAATAATTCTAGACTCATTTTAGATATGCTAGAATACAGTGAAAATAATGACAAAGAATGCATTTTACTATTCGCCGATTTTCATAAAGCATTTGATTCGATTGAATGGAATTTCTTGTTTAAAACTCTAGAAAAATTCAATTTCGGACCAAATTTTATAAAATGGATCCAAATATGTTACAAAAACCCGTCTTTTTATGTGAAAAACAATAGCTGGTTGTCAAGGAAATGTAGAATGAAACGTGGTATAAGACAAGGCTGCCCGGTATCAGCCATACTGTTTTTATTCGTAATGGAAATAATGTACTTAAAAATAAATAATTGTAAAGATATGAAGGGGTTCAAAATTAATTCGCTAGAAAGAGAAGTTAAATGTATACAACATGCTGATGATAGTACATTTCCATTGGAAGACCAAGCATCGTTAAAAAATGCGTTAAACATAATAAACAATTTTGGCAACGTGTCAGGCACTGATCTAAATATGACTAAAACAGAATGTATTTTGCTAGGACCTCTTATAGAGAGATTATCTCACCAAACACATGTATGTAAGATAAAAATAAATAAAGATGCTTTGAAATGTTTGGGTATATATATTGGACACGACAAAAATATATGTAATGAAAAAAATTGGATATGTAAGCTAAAGGAGTTTGAAAAAATACTAGATTCTTGGAGGAGTCGAAAACTTACTATTTTCGGAAAATGTCAAATTGTAAATTCTCTTATCCTATCAAAGATTATTTTCCCTGCAACGGTTTTAGAAAATCCAGGCAATGATTATATCAAAAAATTGAGAAAGCTTATTTTTTCATTTTTATGGGGTAATCGTGAGCGCATCAAGCGACAAACATTAATTAGAGAAATCAAAGAGGGGGGAATAGGTATCATTGATCCAGAAACTAAAATTAAAGCTATAAAAGCAGCTTGGGTATCAAAACTAATACTAAATAAGAGCAGTATAAGCAAACTGTTAAACGCATGTTTAGCAACTAACAAAATGGAAATTAACTATATCATAAAATCAAGCGTTACAAACACGTCCGATCTTGATAGTCTAAAAGAACTTTCACTATTCTATAAAGAGGTATTTACTGCGTTTAATGAATGTAAGAATCCAAATAACATTGATACAATGGATAAAATTTTACGACAGAATATCTGGTTTAACGTAAACTTCAAAAACAAAGGAAAAACTTTATACTTCCAGAATTGGCACGAAAGCGGCTTTCAATACGTAAAGGATCTTGTGAATGATAATGGCTTCAAATCACTCAATGAAATAGCTCATGCATTAAAGTCAAAAAGAAACTATCTATGTGAATATTTAACATTAAAAAGTGTTTTCAATTCAAAAATACGCGATACTAATATAAGGAGGTACATTAATATCGGTATTGATTTTGATTTTAAATTGCATGGAAAAATAAAGGATATCAATAAAATAAAATCTGGTTTCTTCTACAAAATCTTACTAAATGACAGGTCCAAAAAACCTATAATGGAAAATGTGTGGCAGAAGGAATTTAGCGAGGTAAACCCAATGTCATGGCAAAAGATTTATGATGAAAAAATTGTTAAAATTAATGATAAAAACAATGCCGAGTTTAATTTTAAATTATTGCATAATATGCTGCCAAATAACTTATATCTTAGTAAATGGAATAAAAATATTGAGAAATATTGTAATTACTGTCGAGGTATTGAGAATACAAAACACATGATTTTTGATTGTACCCTTATAGAAAACATATGGAAAAAAGTTTCTGACATACTTAAACTCAATATTACATGGAAACATATTGTTATTGGTAAACAAAGTAGTGTCATTCTGAACAATGTTATATCCTTCATTGCATGGAAGATTTTTAAATACAAAATGAAATGTAAATTGTTAGAAGAAAATGTTACAAGTGAAGGGCTTACTTCATTTTTAAAGTCATCACTTGCAAGCTTTTTTCTTGTTAATCAGCAAGCTCAAACTGTCAAACTTGATTATTGTATACTTAAAACCCTTTCCGAAAATTTATAAATTGCAATTTTTTTATTATATTCAGCACTCACTACATGATGAGCCAGTCATCTTGTAGTTCAACTCGGAGGTAAACCTCTTTGGACTGTGTATGTGTGTAGTATACCTCCGGTTGAATGTGAGTGGTCCATTAAAAATGTACAAACACATTTTGTAATAATTGAACATAATGTATTAAGTTATCAAGTATATGTTTACATATGAAAATGCATATTATTGTATACGACACTAAACTAATTATTGTATACGTATGTTTATATGCTATTATGTTAATTTATCGGATCCTGGGGGCCCCTGGCACCCCAGGTAACGATTACAAGGGGATTTCGTAGGAAATTTTACCCCAAAAATAAAGCTATGTAAATTCTGAATAAACGTCAAAAAACTGAAAAAAAAAAAAAAAAAAAAAAAAAAAGAAGTCCGAGTTTCAACTTAATTTATAAGATTGTGTCGAGGAATCCAGGCCAGATCATGTGATGGCAAGATCATGTATATAAAAAAAAATGTACATATAGTCATATAAAATTTGTCCATTAAACAGAGAGAAAAGCAAAGTAGGGACATATTCTAATAGTAAAAAAAAAAAATGATATGCTAAACCTAATTCAAAGGAAATTCCATATTGTCTACATTAAAGTAATTTCTTTTTGGAAACACAAAATCTGAAGCTATATAGCATCTGTTTGTAAAGGAAAATTCAGGACTTTTACTGCTATACTCGATTAAAGAAAAATATTTAAAAAATTTCACTGTAAGGGAGCTCTAATAGGAAATTGTCAGGCCATAATACTGTATAATGAAACAGCAAATTATTTGAGAAAACTTTAATCAATAGAATTATACAGTCAAAATAACTCCTAAAAAGACAGCAAGTACTGTTTTACTGAAGGTTTATCAACTCTCACTGTTGTGATTTAGTTGCAACTAGGAATTATTAAACTCCCTAATGAACACAATTTACAAGCACTCCGAGAATGGATGGGATTTTGTGAAATCATGTCATCCAACTGCTCATATAATCTTTGCTTAATAACTTAGAATGATGAATCCATACATTTTTAATCTTTCATCAGAATTTACATGTACCAGGATTTTTTTTTTATCTTTATATTGACAAAAGTGAATTAGCTGACATGCAAGAGAATACTTGGGATTTTAATCAATTGTCTGTGTATTAGATTTGTTCAACCACATGCAAAGAGTGTTTTGCCAGGGACATAAAATTTTACTTGTAACATTCATTTGCTTCACTGTCATTATCACTTGTCAGCTTAAGATGTAGTGGAGATATATGTATGTGCAGCTCTAATGATCTACATGTATAATACTGAAGTTAAAAAAAAAAATGAATGCTCAGATAGTTGTGGGCTTGTGGTGGAAAGGTTGGAGGTGGGGTAAACCTAAGTGGTTTATATGTTCTTGGTTTCAATTACATGAAATTGTGGTTTGCAGCTGAGTGGGTTTTTTTTTTTAGCTCACCTGAGCTGAAAGCTGAAGTGAGCTTTTCTGATCATCCGTAAATGTTCTTTATCCATTTGACCGTCTGTCCATCTATCTGTAAACTTTTCACTTTTTCACTTTTTTTCAACTTCTTCTTCAGAACAACTGGGCCAATTTTAATCAAATTTGTTACAGATATTCCTTGGGTAAAGGGGAGTCAAACTTGTTCAAATGAAGGGTCATGCCTCCCTCAAAGGGGAGATAATCACAAAAATGCAAAAATAGGGTTGGTTCATTTAAAATCTTTGTCTTAAAAACCACTTGGCCAGAGAAGTTAAAATTTACATAGAAGTGTCTTGATATAGTGCAGATTCAAGTTTGTTAAATTCATGACCCTCAGGGGTAGGGTGAGGCCACAATAGGGGATCAAATTTTTATATGTGAAAATAGAGGAAAAAATCTTTAAAAAATCTTCTTCTCCAGAACAACTTTGCCAATTTTATTCAAACTTAGTACAAATCATCTTTGGGTGAAGGGGATTTTGTTAAAGTTAAAATCACGGCCCAAGGGGGGATCAAAGTTTTCATTTTGATTGATTGATTATATATTGTTTAACTTCCTGCTCGAGAATTTTCACTCATATGGAGATGTCACCATTGCCGGTGAAGGGCTGCAAAATTTAGAGCTATGCTCGACGCTTATGGCCTTTGAGCATGGAGGGATCTTTAACGTGCCACACCTGCTGTGACATGGGACCTCGGTTTTTGTGGTCTCATTCGAAGTACCGCCCCAATTAGTCGCCTATTACGACACATACTGTTACTGTTTCTGTATGGAAATTATACATTGATAGTGTCTGCATTCAGTATTAATATTTCTGTTACAGGTCTCAAGTGTGGAGATAAGGGTCTCTACATTATTTTGTAAGATTAAAATATATCATTTTCTTTGCAGTTCAAATGTGTCCTTTATTTTTTAGTCCCCAACAGGATTTGTTCATCTTAGATTTAAATCTCTTTAACCAGAACATTCTTGTATAAAACAAATAAACATGAATTAGAACTATGCTTTTGACACTGAATGAGTGATTATAGTGTTTTGAAGTGTAAATTAAATTTACGAAAACTAAAAACATCACTGCACACTTGTTGGAATCAAGTGAAACTCTTGGAAGATTTTTTTTGTCAAATCGCCAGAGATCCCCTTGAAGTACTACATTGTTTTCTATAGTGAAGAGCTGCATGGCGATATATTGATTTTCTTTACATTAGCTGTTAGTGTCATTCTCCTCATCTGGTGACAAAAGAGCTCTGAAGAGCAATTGGACTAGGAGAAAAACCGTCAAAACATTTGGGTGTCTTCACCACACTGGGACCACATGCCTAAAGGGGGAACACCTGATCTCTGGAATGCCTGTTGAGTTGCTGTAACATTGTCTGTGGTAAGTGGTTACTTACAAGATTTAAACAATAAAATGTTTTCAGTGTTGTTTTAATTGGTGATGAAGGTAAGCAAACATTGGAGAAAAAAATTCATAACCTACATTAATCTTAAATTTTATAAAAATGTAGTTTGTTTTTTAACCTTTCACTGTCACCAATGATGAAACGTGCAACTGATTGATTGATTATGTAATGTTTAACGTCCTGCTTGAGAATCTTCCACTCATATGAAGATGTCACCATTGCTGGTGAAGGGCTGCAAAATTTAGGCCTATGCTTGGTGCTTATGGCCTTTGAACAGGGAGGGATCTTTAACCTGCTATGACACAGGGCCTCAGTTTTTGAGGTCTCATCCGAAGGACTGCCCCATTTAGTCACTTCTTACAACAAGCAAGGGTTACTAAGGATCTATTCTAAAAACCCAGATCCCCAAAAGTTAAACATGCAACCGATGCTTATTATACATACAAATGAAGCAGTATGTTTAATTGGCAGTATTACAGGTATTCAAATGTAATTAAGTCATATCACAGAAAATAATGAAAAATCAATGAAATTTTTAAGTGAAACAGGCCGGCTTTTCAATATGTAATCTATAAATAGCGAGACAGCATTGAATTTTGTTACTACAAATGGACCTTGAAATTATGTATAAGCACTGTGGATCTGTGCTTTTAATTGGTGCCAAATTTGCCAATTGTAAAACTAGTTTTGTAGTTCAAGGTTTTTGTTACAGACTTTAATATTTAAATAAAGTTTAATGTGAGGGTGCATGATCATTGTATTCTAGCAGCAGAGAAAGATTCTGCTTCTTTAGTACACATTATCTATGTAGGACTATTTATTCAAACGCTTTGTATAAATTTTTTTTTTGGTTTCTTATTAAATTTCTTACCAGCAAAGCATTGTGTCTGTCTCTCCGTTTGTCCAATAAATGGTCTGATTGTCACAAATTAATTTTTAGAATTTTTTTTTTTAGACTTTTTGTCTTCAGTGCTTTGATTTAGGAAGCTGAAATTTGGTGTGTGATTTAATGGTACTAAAATATGTTGTGTGATTTAATGGTACTAAAATATGTTGTGTGATGTGTAGATATTTTTTGAGATTTATCAGACTCTATGCCAGTGTATATATAGTCTTCTATACTTTTGAGATTTATCAGACTCTATGCCAGTGTATATATAGTCTTCTATACTTTTGAGATTTGTCAGACTCTATGCCAATGTATATATAGTCTTCTATACTTTTGAGATTTATCAGACTCTATGCCAATGTATATATAGTCTTCTATACTTTTGAGATTTATCAGACTCTATGCCAGTGTATATGTAGTCTTCTATACTTTTGAGATTTATCAGACTCTATGCCAGTGTATATATAGTCTTCTATACTTTTGAGATTTATCAGACTCTATGCCAGTGTATATATAGTCTTCTATACTTTTGAGATTTATCAGACTCTATGCCAGTGTATATATAGTCTTCTATACTTTTGAGATTTATCAGACTCTATGCCAGTGTATATATAGTCTTCTATACTTTTGAGATTTATCAGACTCTATGCCAGTGTATATATAGTCTTCTATACTTTTCCCCAACATGATTTTAACTTAAATATGTATTAGTGAGTTACAAAGATACACAGTTTCACCTTCATCATAGTTGATTTATTCAATTTGAAATTTAGTTCCATGGTTGACTGAATTCTTGTGTTCTGTTTCGTTTTCTGTACATTTTATTGTGTGACATCCATATAAGTTATTGAATATCGAATGGTGAAGTTAACAATGTGTTAATTGTAATCACAAATCCCAAAGACATATACAAGTTTGAGCGTAGGGCAACATGGACCTCCGACAAAGCGAAGGTAGGATCAGGCGCCATGGAGGAGTAAGCATCCTCTGCTGACCGGTCACACCTGCCGTGAGCCCTAAGTCGAAATTAGGTATACGGGATTACCCTTAGTAATAATACATGTAACATAGATAAGAACTGTTCAGAGTATGTCAGATCTGTTTTCATTGGGAAAGGTCAAAATTATAATGTTATGATGTCCAACTTCTCATTGAAAAATATCCAATAATAAATTGACTTTTATTAGGTTACTTAGGTGACCTATTGTCACTGGGTCTTCATCCGTCATTAGCTGTTAACAATTTTACATTTTTAACTTCTTGAAAACTACAAAGCCATTGTTACCAATTTTGGGTTTAAGCTTCCTTAGGTGTCAAATTTTCCCAAAAAAATATCTTCTATACTCCAACACATTTTAGATAAAAACCAAATGCATGGTTATGATGTCCATGAAGCTCTTCACGTAAGTGGTGAAATTCGTGGTCCCTTGGTCAGGAGTTCAATCTCAAGGGTGGGGCCATTATAGTAAAAATGTATTAAATCTTAGAAAATCTTCTCTACTCTTAGACAATTGTGTGACAAAAGTAAATGCTTCCAGGTTATGATGTCCATGAAGATCTCTACCTAAATTGTGAAAATCAGTTGTTAGGGGTTTAGGTCCTAGGGTGGGGCCAATGTGGCTCTCTATTGAAAATGTATTACTTTACTCTGGAAAAACCAAATGCATGGTCTATGTATGGAATATGGTACTCAGGTGTCCGTTAAGTCCAGTGGACTTCTTGCAATCAAACACACAAGAGATCTATCTATGACACCAGGTAGGGATGGTTATGTGACCGATTTAACATGGGTAGAATAATGTTACGACTTTTGAAAATGTTAAGTAAAAGTGAAAATACCAATCTTTAGATACATGTATTGGTTCAGAATATTGGAAGTGAGGCTGTTCTTAACACAGCAATAGACCTTAAGGCTGAGGGTATGAAGGCACCATTATATGTGAGAAAAAAGACCATCTCTTTCAAAGTTATTTTTGTTTTGATTATTGTTTTTTTTCTCTGTTTCATTTATTTATTCACTTTCTGATTTTGCATAAAGTGATGGCGTAAGGTTGTTCATGCAGACTGTTGCACAAATGACTTGGGGCTGGTAGGGAACGTGTATTGTTATATGCAATACTTACAGAATGCTTGTTTTATTTTATGTTGTTTGTGAACCACAAAATTTGGGGAGGAGGGGTGTGTGGGAAATTGCAATTCAAGAAAATAAAAGCATGGTTTATTTTCTGTCCCACAGTGTCATTGGAGGTCTACCACAATATACTTTGTTGATGAACTAAATGTACACCAATGAAGGTCATATTTGAATAACTTTGACAAACGGTATTAATCAACATGGTGATTAGCCAGTGTGGAGTTGAAGAAATGCTAATCTTAGAAAAATGTCAGATTTAGATGTCATTTAAAACTGATTCTGCCTGAGTTGTTCGTTGAGTAGAATTATATTCTTGAAATTGGGAAGTCATGTTAAATTAATAAAGTTTTTAAATAGCTTATTTTTCCAAACAGGTTTAATTTATTTAAAGTTAATTCTTAAATTTTTTTTATGGTGAGAATTTTAAAGTGATTATAATTTTACGTTTGAAATTGTGATTTGTTTAATCCAAACAATGAAAAAGATTTATCAGTTGAATTACTATCTTGGTGATGGGAAGAGATTAGGGGCTATGGTTATTATGATTTGGGCCTTGGGCTGGCCAGACAAAGTTTTAAAACAATGTTTTAGTGTACTCAAATCTTAGTGTGAATGTGTATGCTAGTTTTAAGCAAGGCCCGATCTAATCCTTTGAGGTATGACATAAATGATATTCTATTCTCGAAGTTGTGAAAATGAGATGAAAAAGTACAAATTGAAGTATTTAATTTAGGGTCCACAAATATAGAGAAATGATATATATATCTTTGATAGATATGTCGTCTGTAGAAATACCACACTGGGTCATGCTGTTGTCATCAGAATGTACATGAAATAAAAACTCACATGAAATAATGTTTTCTGTCAAAGGCACGCATTTAGTGGTAAATGTGTTCATTGTTATGTTGCATAAGAATTAACATTTTACATTTCCATTTTTTTTTTCATTTTAGGATCCAAAGTTTAGAGCATACGTAAATAATAGTGCTTGCTATCATAAAAAAACACCCCAGCAGACTCTCGTAAGACCTCTGAGATGGATTAATTTGTTTTAAGATTCACGTAAGTTAAATCTTTAATCTGTATTGTGAGAATTTAAATGTAATTATTATTTTATTTTCGAAAATAAATGCAGCTTAGTTAGTCAAAACAGAGATTAATTGATCCATTAATTAAGTTTAAGAAAATTCTGACTTTTCATTGTAATTAAAGTTGCACAAAACTTAAAGTAATTTATTTTTAATACCCAAAGGTTTATTTTTGTTTAGGGCATGTGGTGGCAATTAATGAAAAAATTAGTACATAATGTTTAAGACAGTTAACGAGATGAAAAGATTTAAATCCTAACTTAGGGAAAGCTGCCAATGCAAGAAGGTGTGAGGGCTGTGTGAAACACTTTTGTCTGGAAGTTTTTCTCAGGATTAATTATCTGTAACGTAATATAACACTTCTACATCGTCTTTCAGGACAGTGTGTTTTATACAGTCCACTTCACATATGTACAACATGGTGTTTTAAAGACTCCGAGGTTTGTGGAGAACATTTTCTGAATTAATTTTTGCATGATTCATATCAATTGTACATATATTTTTTTTTACAACCGTATGCAGCTGCATGCAGGTTAGTATAGCATGTCTCCATGAGAATATCAGATTAGTCAGTGACAACTGAGAGAGCATATGACAGCACGAACATTATGCCTGTTCTTTTTATCATCAAAGATATAAGATATTATGTTTGAATACGATAATTTTGTGGATGGTGAAATCTTATATCCATATATTCCCCCAAGAACCATTTTATGATTATTGAATAAAAGATAATGAAACTTTGTATGTCATATTATACTGTTTCACTATGAATTATAGTATTTGACATCACTGTGAATTGCAGTACTTGACAGAATTAATGATATTGATGAATTTAATTTTAATGACAGAAATATACGACTTCAGAATTAAATGGTCTGGAGTTCTGTTTGAGATGATGCTGGCTTATTATTAAAGATTAAGTTAGAATGTCATTGTACATATTTAAAATGAATGAGAAATATATATTTGAACTCTTTCTTTATTTCAAGCTTTGTTTTATTAAATATATACAGGTTTACACACATCAATTTTGCATTTTTCAAAGTGGTATTCAGTTCTTAGATTGATTGATTGATTAAATATTGTTTAACGTCCCACTCGAGAATCCTTCACTCACATGGAGACGCCACCACTGCTGGTGAAGGGCTGCAAATTTAGGCCAATGCTCGGCGCTTATGGCCTTTGAGCAGGGAGGGATCTTTTACGTGCCACACCTGCTGTGGCACGGGACCTCGGTTTTTGCGGTCTTATCCGAAGGACTGCCCCATTTAGTCGCCTCTTACGACAAGCAAGGGGTACTGAGGATCTATTCTAACAGAGGAGTCAAAAAATTCAACTGTGTACTGTAGAAGAAGCTTATAAGTTATAACGAGCATGAATTCATGAATATTACAAAGTAATATTTATTCCCCTATGAGAGGAAAATAATGAAAGTTTTATTGGAGATAATGAAATTTGGTTATAACAAACTGTTTTCCGCAGGCTCTGGAGGTTTGCTATAACTGTGTTTTACTGAATTTGTAAATTGACGTGGATATGACAAACACTTAGAACACCTGATTTATTGGTGAAATTTTCATGGTGATGAAGAAAAAATGGTTTCAGATTTGTTAAAGTGGCCTCTGAATCAAGCTCAGTTTTTGTTAAGAGATTTGGAGTAAGGCCAGGTCCAGACATCCCAGCTCAGTTTATTTATATGAATATTTAAAATTATTACGATTCCAGCTCAGTTTATTTGTGTGAATATTTATAATCATTAAGATTCCAGCTCAGTTTATTTGAATGAATATTTACAATTATTAAGATTCCAGCTCAGTTTATTTCTATGAATATTTACAATCATTAAGATTCCAGCTCAGTTTATTTGAATGAATATTTACAATTATTAAGATTCCAGCTCAGTTTATTTGTATGAATATTTACAATCATTAAGATCCCAGCTCAGTTTATTTATATGAATATTTAAAATTATTAAGATTCCAGCTCAGTATATTTGTATAAATATTTATAATCATTAAGATTCCAGCTCAGTTTATTTATATGAATATTTACAATTATTAAGATTCCAGCTCGGTATATTTGAATGAATATTTATAATTATTTTAGATTCCAGCTCACTTTATTAGTGTCTGATGATTCCAATTCAGTATATCAGCTTAGTTTACATGTCTCGAGATTTCAGCCCAGCTAAATTACATGACTTGGAGATTTCATCTCAGCTTGGTTTCATAACTTGGAGATTTCAGCTCAATTTACATAACATACTATTCTGAATGTATACTGTTTGCTTGAGATTCCATTACTCAATCCTATGGTTAGAATAGGTCGTCAGTACCTCTCATCTCATTTAATGTGTTTCAAGTCTCCTATGTACTCATTTTTTGAGATTTCAGTGGAGTATTGCAGAGATTTCAATTCAAATTCTTCGTTAAGAGAGTTTAGTTCAGCTTACACATCCAAGAAATTTTATTTAAGAGTACACATCAAGATATTCTAGCATATATTACTTATCGTGATATTTCGGTTCAGGGTACATATCTTTTTATAGAGTGAATCATAAATTACTTGTTTTAAGGATCTGTTGATACACTGTAGGTTCTATTGTAGTGTACTTGTCTAGAGATTCCAGCTGGATGTACGGATCTAGAGATTCCAGCTGGATGTACGGATCTAGAGATTCCAGCTGGATGTACAGATCTAGATATTCTAGCTGGATGTACAGATCTAGAGATTCCAGCTGGATGTACTGATCTAGAGATTCCAGCTGGATGTACTGATCTAGAGATTCCAGCTGGATGTGCGGATCTAGAGATTCCAGCTGGATGTACAGATCTAGATATTCTAGCTGGATGTACAAATCTAGAGATTCCAGCTGGATGTACTGATCTAGATTTCAGAAGAAAGATTATTTAGGGATTCTAATCAAATTGTGAGAAAGATTGCCAGTTTACTTTCGGAAGGTCGGTGGTCTCTTCCCAGGTACATTGTATCTGGGTTCTCTCTTCCACCAATAAAAAACTGAATGCCACAAGATAACTGAAAACTTGTTGAGTGTGGTGGAAAACAACAAACAATCAATCAATCAACAATCAATCTAATTAATTTGTTTAAAAATTTGAATTAATTGATATTATTTGTCCATAGATTTCAGTTCATAGATTTTAATTGTCTATAGATTGCAGCTAATTAGATTGACTTGATTTACAAGAATTCAGTAGGGTTTACACATGTAAAGATTGCAGCTAACTTCACTTGTCTTTAGATACCTGTTGTGCATTCTGCACACCTGAGTCATGTAACAAAGGCAGCTGTCACCTCCCTGTATTCATACTGAGTTTCTCTGTAATTACTGTAGCAGCATTGCAGACTCTGAATTTAGTTGAAATTGTCATTGATATGAAAGGACATGCAATGTATAATTATGATGATGTTGATTTTGCCAGGTATGTGAAAATTGAAGGTTGCTATAAGATATTTTTCTATATAGCTTTTGTACTAGAACATTTATGCCGTGTAACAGAATGTCTTGCCATTATTCACCCTCCAGAACCCATAAATGCCCTACAGTATATTCAGTCCCTTGTACGTCAGTTGTCACATCAGATGTGGCTGAAGGTAACCTTCCTGTGTTATTCAAATCTTTTGCTGGGGACACGAAAGATGAACAAAGCTGTGGTACAGTCTGGGAGTTTATCAGTTTGTCCGGACATGGAGTTAGGAGCAATCAATGCTGCAGTGTATTGTGCTGTGATTAAGCATGACACCCAGTAAAATGCAGCAGATGGGGGCACAGACTTGTAGAGAACAGAAGGACAGAACAATAGCTCCTAAAGGTGTCACTTGCTTCTTGAGAGAGAGAGAGAGAGAGAGAGAGAGAGAGAGAGAGAGAGAGAGATTTTGAATTCAAATAAATTTATCCAGAACTACTAAAAAAATAATATTGCACTGCTTTTAAAAAGTTCAAAAAGATAAAAAAATTTTTTTTATTCATTTGTAGAGTTTATAGAACAGTTGGACCTTTGTTATTATCCATTCATGTACTTTCTTATTATATCAAAATCAAATATTTTTAACTTATTTCATTTCATAAAAAAAGCTATTGATAACTCAGTATACAGCCAACATTAATATTTGGGTCAGTGTAGGGTTAATTGGTGAGAAACATACTATAGCTGAACTTTGAACTCCCATATTTTCTTTAAGGTAGACATGGTAAATGGTACGCTGTGTGGTTTTTGCTGTTTTTTATGTAGACGAAAACTGTGGAATTATAATCCGCATTGAAATAAAATCTAGCCAGTAACTAACACTCCAGAAAATGGATTTAGAGATGAAAGTATTTGAATACAAATAGGAGTGAATTTAAAGTTGTATATAAAATTGATTTCTTAAACTCAAAACATTTCATATATTAACCAATTCTGTAGTACGGAATGTTTTGGATTAAAGGCCGATATCCGTTTCCAATTTTATTAGGAATAAAATTTATAGAATAACGGCAACCACATACTGAAATATATATATATATATAAAATCCAAACTTTCTTTTTTAATCAAAATGTTAATTTCAGGAAAATTGGTCATTCAAGGAGAAAACTATTTAGGGCAGTAAACATATTGCAATAGCTAGATCGATTGTAGAGTTCATAATTGCGACTGTCAAATGTCTTTATATCGTCACAATTTCCTTTCACTTGCTGGGATTGTAGGGTTTCCTGGTATTTTAGAGTAGGATTTTCATCCAGAGTCTGTGTTGACAGCGGCGTATTGTGTCAATTAATTTAGTGTCTTTGTTAGAAAGATATTAACAGGGAAAATGCATTTCTTTGTCATCTTGAGTATTTCTGCATATTATTCCTCATGATTGCCTCTTGAACCTCATGCTCCAGCATTTAACTGGTTTCTGGTAAGACTTAATATCGACTGGACTGTACAGACTCGGTCTGATAAATAGAGTAACACAATCTGTTTCCAATCAAGTTATATTGTAGGAATTAGTTAGAAGTTAATATCATTGATTATAATTTTGTTTTAAAAACAAGTTTTATCAAATGATGTGGCTTTAATTGGGAACTAATTTATATGAATGCGTTGTGTAAACATGATAAATGCCAGTTGACCTATCCAACACTGTATTAACCAAATCAGATATAAAATTAACCAGACTCATTTTTGGATGCAACTTTTGAGGTATGTGTTTGTATGTTTATTAATGTGTATTAAATATTGAAATATAATTATGATTCAGTATATATATATATATATATATATATATATATATATATATATATATATAATAAAATATAATGAAGCTGATTGAGTATTGGGTTTGTGATATTTTTATTATTCTACTACTTGTGTAAATTTATATATATATATATATATAATCCAGAAATAAGTGTAGAAAATGTACACAAGTATTACTATAATATAAATATTTTCTAAGACATAACACATTTTCAAGATGTAGCCAGAGCCAATTGGTTCCACCCTATAGGGACTGTATGAGCCTGGGGTAGGGGGGGGGGGGTCATGCATTTCAAAGTTTTAGTACTGAGAGCTCAATGTAATCCTGCAAATATTTTGACTCTTTGATCTCCAAAAGTATAGAGGATTTGCTAAGATATAATGTATTTTTGACACATGACCAACTAAGTTCCACCTTTGTGCATGACCCCTGAACACTGGGGTCATGAATTTCACAGTTTTGGTGTATGAGGTCCAGTGCTCATTAGAATCTTCAATACCAGCAGTTTTATTGCTTGATGTTCAGAAGTAAAGATTTTCTAAGCTATAATGAATTTTTAACACATAACCAACTTTAACAGCTCCACCTTGGGGATATCAGAAACTAAGCCATGGGTAATTAATTCAGTTTTGGTAACGGGCTTACTGCTAAAAGGTGCAGGATCCTTCCCATCCCTGAAATTTCTATCAATTTCATCCATTCCATGTCAATCAATGGAAAAAACAATGACAAGTCATGAAATTCACAATTTTTCTTCCTCTTCACCCAGAGATGTTACGTCATACCAAAAATTGGCAAAGTTGGTTCTGCTGTTTTAGAAAAGTAAAACCAAAAAATTTACAAAAGTTTACAACTAACAAATGACAACAAACAATTAAAGACTCAACCGGCTTCATGTACATTACTTAAAAACTGAAACTGTGCTGAAACAAAACTGACCCCACCAAATGCTGCGTTAAACTGTGCTGAAACAAAACTGACCCCACCAAATGCTGCGTTAAACTGGTGCATTTGGGAGATTGTATAAAATGGTGGTGTATTAGATTTTGGCAAGAGAAATTTACTGTTGTTTGATGAAAACCATGATAGGAAATTATCAGACAGTTCCTTTAGGAAAGAGCTTTGGACCAAATCTCTTGGATGGATACACCAAAGAGAACCATTTTGTGTGGACAAAGGCTTTTAATTCAAACAGCGAAGCATCTATAGGCTTCACTGGCATTTGGACTTCTGGGTAATACGATTACAGGTTTGCAATCTGGCTAAAATCCTTGCTTTTTTTCTGATCCTAATTAGCATGACAATCAAGATCTCTCCTACAGATACGCAAACTGCCATATGTTGACACAAAGTATTTGTGAAAACAGAATACTATAAATGAGTCTGTCTGACACATAGAAATTAGTTTTTGCAATTTGGGGGATGCCAGCATTGGCTGCAACAATCTTATTATCAGAAGATAAGTTGAACACATTAGTGCATATTAAAAGATAAGTTGAAGACATTAGTGTTTACCAATTAAAATATAAGTTGAACACATTAAAGCATACCAAAAGATAAGTTGAACATAGTAGTGTATATCAAAAGATAAGTTGAACACATTAAAGCATACCAAAAGATAAGTTGAATACATTAATTTATTACCAAAAGATAAGTTAAACACATTAGTGCATACCAAAAGATAAATTGAACAAATTAATTTATTACCAAAAGATAAATTGAACAAATTAATTTATTACCAAAAGATAAGTCAGTATTAGTACATTGAAGTGTTGAACTTATAAATTTGTCATCGTTTCTATCAATACAACCAAAACAGAAAAATAAGTTTTGTACATTAGTCCTTCACTACAGGATCTACCACTGCCGGCATGAACTCCAGGCCCATCATTCAGTAGCAGCAACTGTTGAACTTACAACACAAGCCTGAAGCTATCATTAATTGGCTTGTATCACCAAAAAATTTTATGTGTCTCTTATAACTTGAGCTGAAGCATCCTTAACAGTCGTTTTCTTGATTGTGCGACCCATATTGCAACAGATAAAACTTCAATAACAGAGACCAATTTGTACACAATATTGGACCGATATGGTGCCTGATGAATTTATGACATAACAAATGCTGTTTTTAAAGCATCCTCGTAACTCAAACAGCCATGAAATCCGATTGTCACAGCCTGATCATCAATGTCTTGAAATGGAGTGTAGTTTTGCACTGATGCGATGATTTAATAGACAGTCTCTCTCACTCAGTATTTAATAAGTGCAAGAAGTAACACAGTCAATCATTTGCTAGCAGTGTCATAAAACTCTCAGCTTACTAGGAAAACTCAAAAACTTCCCAAGATCCTTAATTATTATAACTCACTCCTGAATTTCCAATACCAATTCCAAACGAAAAAATGAACACTCTGCTTACCAGACATAATCCTAATAATATCAATACCAAATGCTACTGATACAGCAGAGAAGGCTTAAATGACAGGAAACCATTTATTCATGCAGATATTCCACACACACACACACACACACATACACACACACACACACACACACACAGACATGTATATTTATCACAAAGATGACTGAGAAAACTTGATTGGTTTCTTTATTTGAAGGAATTCTGCAGGAATGTAAAGTAATGAAAAGTAAAGATATACATTATGTCAATTATAATCAATTGGTCTTGTGATATTTTTATTATACTGCTATACGTGTAGTGTGTATATATATAATGAAAATATCAGAGCTGATTGAGTACACACTCAACTAGTTTCTTCAATTTTTCAGGAGTATACAGAATATTAAATTTACTCCCCAAGAATTGAATGAGGAAACTAGTCAAGTTTTTATATTATACTAATTTTCTATTTACTTCTGAACTTCAAGTAGCCAACTGTTTGTATATTTACAAAAAGCCTTAGCTAATTACCAAAATTTTTGACTTACGGGCTGAGGGTTCATGTACCAGGGTGAAACTAATTTGGTCATAAACTGAAAATGCATTATATCTTACAAAGTCTTATTTAGTTGAAGCAGTCAAACTACTGGCACTTTCAAGAGTAGAACACATCTTTTATTATACTGCTACTGAATATTAGAACTTATAGATATGCAGACTATGGATTATAGATTTAATAGATACTATTTTAATTAATACTCAAGGAAACTGATATGGTGAAACTCCTTATAGACCCCACCCCACCTTCTTGAAAACTAGATTCCTTTGAAATCAATTAGTGTTTTCTTTTTACAGCAATTCTCATTAGTACTAGCCACCCCTAAGAATCAGAAATTTGCTCACCTGAGCTACTGTAGAAGTTCAAGTCTGCTTTTCTGGTCACTTATTGTTCAGGACATATCTGTCAAATAATTATCTGTGAATTTTACACCATTTTGACTTCTCCAGAACCACAGGGCCTGGGGTGAATTTCAACCAAACTTGCCATAAAGCAATTTTGGGTCAAGGAAATTCAAAATTGTTCAAATGAAGGGTCACACCCATTTCAATGGGGAGGAAAATAAGAAATAGTGAAAATGTGGTGACATGATTGAAAAATCATCTATGTAAGAATCACTAGATCAGAAAAGATAAAAAAAACAAAAAAAAAAAACTGTTGCAAAAGCTTCCTTAATGAGAGAAAATTCAAATTGTTTAAATCAAGGCTGGGTTAGGGGAAGGGGTTAGGATCCCCAATATGGGATCAAAGTTTTACATTGGAATAGCAAGGTTTTGATTAGTCTTAGTAATATGCAAGCACCCTCAGAAAGAGAAGATTCAAATGTGTTTAGTATGTGGCCCCTGGGTGTAGGGTGGGACTACAATAGGGGATCAAAGTTTTACATGGGAATATATAGTAAAAAGTCAGCCAAAAATTTTCTTCTTCGAAAGGTCGGTTGAGTAGTCATATCATCATCATCATATCCGTTTTATAGTCCGTTGTCCTCATCTGAGGGTTGGATTATAGTTTATAGGTAAGCACCCTCACAGGTAGTGCAAATCCAATTTTGTTGAAATATTAATGACCCCGGGGGTAAGTTAGGACCATAATGGGGGATTAAAGTTTTACATGGATATATATAAAAAAATCTTTTCAAGAACAGCGGAACCATAATTATACTCGTAACAATGCAATGGCTACAACACAATTGTCAAGTTTCATTTGTTTTGAAAGTGGTTTCATACTTGTGTGTGTGTGTGTGTGTGTGTGTGTGTGTGTAGCAAAGGCTTAAACAAGGAATCAAAGCTTTATATGAGAATATATAGGAAATTTAAAAAAAAATATTTAAAATAATAACAGGGCTACACTTGATATAACCAATATGCAAATGTTCTGAACTCAGATTTGTTCTTTCTTGCATGGACCCTGGAGTTAGAATGGAGCTAAATTTCACATAATGCATGAATATATGGGGGGGGGGGGATCTTTTTTTTTTTTAATAAAATATTGGGGCAGACATATTTTTCTACAGGAGAGCTACAGATCTACAGCTGGTTAGGATAAAAGTTTATCATAGGATTCAAAAGGGAAAAGATCGTTTTTAAAATCTTCCTCTGAAGAGAACAGGAGGACTCAGATGAGTGCTGTGGTCTGTGGACCTCTTGTTTTATTTACTGTTAACAAACAGGAAAATTATCCCTCAGCCAACCAGCCACTGTCAGGGAATTTGTAAGAAGTTGCACATTTGTAAATTCCTATGGGCGGAGGTAGTAATTGCATGTGTTTTAGTTTCAGGCGATCTGTGAGCGCACCTCTCACTACTGTTTGATTGTATGACACCTAAAGGAAATAAATGACAAGATTATTTGTTAATGTTTTAGGATAGTGTTTCTTATATGAATATTCATGAATCCTTCACAGTTTTTAATGTTAATCCATGCAAGTCTAAGAGTTTTAGAAAGATGTGGTGCAACAGACTGTGAAAGTGTAGAGATCATCTGGCATCGTTCAGCTGGCTAATTCTTTTGAGAATTTTATAAAAAAGAACTATTGAAGGAAGTCAAGCTACTAGATGACGGCAGTTAGAAGTAAAAGTATATATTAAGCATTTACAATTTTAGTTAATTAGGCAATGAAATTAATTTCTGACACACAATATACATACTTGATGCAATCAGAAGTTATCAAAATCTACAATGGTAGCAATTGCTATTTGGGTTTACCTTGCATATTGTCACAATTATTAATTACAGGTACATGCATCACACCTTTGTACAGGTACTATTCTTTGAAAAACTAACATTTTAGTACATCAGTAATGGTTAGATAAAAGCAAACTTTTTTTTTTATCATTTTGGAGAGAGCTCAGGCTCTAGTGGTGGTTCATTGCATCAACATTTCTTTTGATATGGCACGTTAAAGTATCTATATGATGTCATCATTGACAGATTGATACATGCACTTACATGTATTTTATAGGAGTTTTTTTTCTGAAATGATAGAAAAAGGTGTTTTGTTTGAAAATGCAGTTAAACTTCGGTATCGAGAACACCGATATCTTGAATACCGTGGATATGTCCCACCACTTATTCTGGAAGTATTTTACCCTCAATGTCTCGAATCCTCAGATAGCTCAATTTTTTTTCTCAGTCCCATCAAGTTTGAGATGTTGGGGTTTTATTGTATAAGAGATTTTGTGTGTCCAACCTTTTCAAAATAAATTTGTCTAATATATGCATCATTTACTTGAAAATTTTAGCCATAGATAGTTATATCTCTGTAAGAGATGTACTAATCTAATAAGCTAGAGCATAATCTTGGTATAATGACTGGTGTATTATTAAAGAAATTGGGGGGGGGGGGTGATCTAAGGTGTGTGAAATGCTGATGGAAGTTTTTAGATATGATAATAACTAGAGATCATCAGTATTTGTATTATTTTTTATGCCCCAAAGATCCTGGGGGAGTGGATGTAATTTTTGTCCTGTTTGTCATTCAGTCTGAAACTTTAACCTTTCTAATAACTTTTGAACAGTAAATACTAGTACATGGATATTTCACATGATGTTCCTTGTGATAAAACCTTTCAGTTGGTTCCAAATTTTTTAACTTGTGACCTTGACCTTGGTGTTTGACCTAGTTTTTATTAACATTAACCTTGGCCATAACTTTCAAATGGTAAAGAGTACAGCTTTGATATTTCTCATGAGTATTCCTTGAGACAAGACCTTTCTGTTGGTATCACAATTTTGACCTTGTGACCTTGACCTTGGCATTTGACTTTAAAAACTTTAACCTTCATAATTTTTTAAACATTTAACAGTGACCCTAACTTTTAAAATAATAAAGTTCTAGTAGTGCTTTCACATTTTACATGAGTGTTGATTGTGACAAGACTTTAGTACTTGGTACCAAAATTTTTTACCATGTGACATTGACCTTGGTATTTTGACCTACTTTTTAAAATCTTGGACATGACTTTTAAATGGTATGTACAACAACTTTTATTTTTCACATGAGTATTTCTGGTGTGACAAGACCTTTCTTTTGGTACAAAAAGTTTGACATTGGCTATTATTTGTCAGTGGTAAATATTAGGGCTTTCTTGTGACAAAAACTTTAATTGGTACCAAGATATTTTACAATGTGACCTTGACTTTGGCATTTGACCTACTTTTTAAAAACTTTAACATAATTGGCATGGCCATCATTGGAATTTGCAATTATCAGGAGCATTGATGTTTCACAAATGGATCTTGTTTTCTTTATAATTATAATGCAAGCTTTAAAGGGAATTTTTTTAACATTCAGGTTATGAATTAAAAAGAATATATTTCTGTCTCTGTGTCAATTTAGATAAAGATTTCAACAACTCTACAAAATATAAGTAAAATTTAAATTGATATGTTGCATCAAGCATTTCTTCCACTTTCTTCCCCTTTTGTTCTTTAATTAATGTAAATAAATTTGTAAGCAGTGTAATGTATAATTCTTTTTGGCAAAAATACAATGACAAAATACTGCACTAATTTCACTTTACCAAAAAAAAAAAAAAAAAAAAAAAAAAAAAAAATTGCTTATATTTGTTAGATAGATCATTTGGGAGTACATTGATAGTTTGGAAGGTATATGATATGATTATATAGAATTTCTAATGTGTCTTTTAATCTCATGCAAAATAAAAATTTGCACTGAAACAGAGAAATGTGGCAACACAAATAAGATTAAAAATCATGTATCTGTATCCTGTGAAGAAATGCTGAAATTAATTATTGTGCAGCCAGTGTGTGTACACTAGGCATGTGTTGTGTATAATGAGAGTGCAGGTGGAGAGTCTGGGTTGTCACTGAGTCATGGAAGTTTAGTGTTGTCTGATAATTTCTTTTTCAAAGCATGTAGAAAAATGATGGGAGTACCAACCATGCATTATATGGTGAATTTCATCAGAGATACGATGCTCTGTATTAAACTGTAGCTGCCAGAAAACAATTGGAGCAGATTATTGCAGCCAGAGTGTCTCATGATATTTGCCAGTGCTGAAGGAAGGTAACATGTTTATATATTAATATACACACAAGAATCGATCAATTCCACCTGAATTCATTTGATGAATAATTCCAGCATAGGAAACCATGATATTGTGTGTCTAGGTACTTTCATTGTCCTTGCGGTACAGAACTTATGTACCTGTATCTATATATATCTACTTCATTTTCTTAAATTATTTCAGGCTTCGTAATGCATAGTTTCATCTCCAAATCAATATGTGTACAACCAAACTAGTATAGTACTTTAGTACTGATTTGATAATTGAGAACTTTATAATAGAATGATTTAATTAGGTCTGTTGTTCAGCGACAGCTATTTAGATGTGTAGCTGACATACAATTTAAATATATTATAAGACATTCAGCGGGAGTCATCAGATTGCAGTTCGTATTCTATTTTAAAACTAGCTATATATAGTAACACAGGTGGAGTGGAATAACATTGCTTATATAGTTATATAATGATATGCTAATTAGTTAGTTGGTCTCGTCATGTGTGGTGTATAATTATCTCGGTACTGGGTAGATCATTATCTGATGTAATGATCATTGGATAAACTAAATGAATCTTGAATAATATAGGTCTTTAACATGAACTGCAGACAAAGCTGCATTGATTTTAATTTTGAATTAACATTTATAATAAAAGAGTCTTGATTCAAAAGTTGTTCTGGGGCTGCAGGTGGAATCACAGACCACGACTGATTGTTCCGTCAGACCACGACTGATTGTTCTATCAGTCCATGGTGATAGAAGTGAAATGCATTCAATTAGATAGTGGACTTATCAAACGAGACTAGACGGTCAGGTCCTATGTCATGTGATGTGTGGAATGCAACCTTACATCCGTCAGGTCCAGTATGTTAGACATTAATTAAGATGATTAAAAACAATGATAAATAGCCTGCAGTGCATAACATACTTATAATTAAATATAAATCGTCATCACTTTCACTCTGGAGAATGTCCTTTTATGGGAGAAAGATTCTGGAAGGCCCCTTGTATTATTACAGCCAAAATTTTTCTCTCCTGTGTATCTATATTCTGTGTATTGCACTTTGCTTCATTTCTTGTAATGAAGGGAGTGCACAAATTATGGGATATATTTTAGATGTAGTGACAATAGGGTGGCTGTTTAAAATTAAATCACGTACAATTTACAAAACTGCTTCCTTGTAATAGTGTAGAATTAATTTAAAACCTGATAACCCTTAATTATAACCAGGAAGATTACAACTAGCTATAAGCTAACACAGACAGGAATTTTTTTTTTGAAAATCCCAATGTTCTCAAGAAACACAACATAACGTCTATTATTTGTCAAATTATTCAATCCCATGTGCAGACCTTGGGTAGGGGTGGGGTCACAATAAGGGTATAAAGTTTTTACAATATGGCAATATTTAAGAAACAAAATTTCAGTTTTGAAGATATGTGTACATAATTTGAACTGTGATGCATTGTGTCGGCTTACTTCATGAAGCACGTTAGCTATACCCTTTTTTTTTTTCAAAAATAAGTTCTTTCATTCTACTGTCATTTCTGTTGGAATTCAGATTCATATTTGCATTGATTACAACTACAACACATTTATGAGAAATACATGGTTATATATCATTTGAATTTGGAAATTTAAAAATATTAAAGGCAAAAACATTAGAAATGTAAATATATAGGAACAATCTTCAATAATCTTCACAAGAACGACAATTGGGGCACAATCTATCAAACTGTTATGTAAGTATAACCCTTTACTAAGTTAGTACAGAGTATATGGATAATGATTCAAACTTGGGGCCACAGTAGGGTTTTTTGAAATCCCTTCTATGTCAGAGAAATATGTTATCAATTAGTTAATGTTACTCATGTTTAAATATAACTACAAATAGCAGTGGTTATTTGTGGAATCAGCTATTCATAGGTACATATATATACTAGATTGTTTTTATCAAGTATATAAATATTTATCGTCTTCAAGCTGCTTTGCACATATTAAAGGGAAAATTTGCTTAAAAGTGCATTCTTTATTGCAGACATCTTCTCTTATTTCACAATATATTATTCACCAACTGGTTTCATTTCCGTCATCATTTTTACTCAGCAAATAAACTTTTGTACAAGGTGTTAATCTAAGTGGCTTCAATTTCCATTCAGCCAACTGGAAAGAAATATTTTTATCCAAACCACAGAATATATAGCCACTAGGGCAGATTGTGAGAGGGAGATAGAAATCTTATGTTGCCTTGTCAAAAATGAGTTGTATCAGCCCTGTAAATGATATTATCTATCTGTTCAAGAGGAGATAAGTCTATCTGTAAACATGAAATTGTGGAATGTTTACTCAATGCAATACATTAGAAGTACATCGTTGTGCGTGTTTCATGGAGGTTTTGTTCCAAGGAAGTAATTTTTACAAGATTTGTTTTTGCACTAGGTAATGTGTTTTGGTTTAATGGTTGTTTGTTGTTTTTCATGTTCAGATTAACGAAAATGGTATGTATTTATATAAACTTTCAGATTCATATCATTTTAGGTTGATCAAATGTGTAAATTTAGTTTGATTAGATTCCGCGTCTGCCATTTGTTTTGTATTTAAATTAACGTGTACAAATTCTTAACTATTATAATTACATGAGCTGGACTTCATTCTCAGATGTTCTGCTCAAAGAAATAAAGTTTGTGTTTCGCCATGCAATAAATGTGCATGCATCGATCTATCCAGTGAATTAAATTCATATTTATTATAAACATTATAAATTTTGTATTTGTGAAAAACAGAAATATAGGTTCGAAAATATGTAATTGTCTTCCATTATCTGCATAGCCTTCATCACATAATTTTGCAATTTAAAACAGAATATAAATTGCCAAATAATAAATGACTTTAATTCAGTGTAAGTACATTATATAAGGTTTCGATACCTGCGTATAACTAAGGGTGAAATTAAATTGTTGATTGCAATTTGGATGCATTTTTTTTTCAGTTGTGCCTGGGGGAGGGCTTATAATGCTTGATCAGCATCGTAATTAGTTAATAATTGATTAGACAAACATGTTGCTCTTCAGGTATACATTGATACCAATATCATTTTGTGATTAATACACAGAAGCAAACAGGATGAAGCGTTTTATGAGAGCACTCCCAGAGAAAGGCTTTTGTTGACATTGCATTAATACAAACTGAAGTTTGCATCGATATTAAATACTGAGGTAAACTTGTTCAGTTCCTGTGGAAACGGTGTTGGAGCCATTTATTTGTTCAACCATTGTTTTGGTTTTTTTAAATTTAATATTAAGTATGATTTACAATACGTTCTCATTAGGTAAACTAATTTTGCAGAAATGTGACGTAATATTTAATTGATGAATTAATATAGGATTTTTCTTTTTTTTTCACTTGGGCAGGGTTCTCCAAGCTGTTCATTGCCACAATGGCTGGAATAACATGCAATGGACTAATTTTTGCGAACTTTATAATGTAAATTTATTACTTGCCAAAAACTACCCCACAGCAATTAGAAAGGGATATATTGAACAGAGCTAATAGGTATATACATGTGATGCCAGAAAATGAATTATATTATATGTAGCGTTTCTGTATTCATGACATTTCGGTACAGAGGTAATTCAGATGAATGGTATCTTAAGTGTGAGGGTTACATACTCTAATTAATGCTCGTTACATATGTGCAAATTTAATGCTAGAAAAACAGTTGACTTCTGCCGCTTTTATCATTGATCATGGATGCTGTTTCCAAGGAAATGTTTAGGAATGTAGTTTTCTGCCATCATTTTAATCAGTTGTTGATTATTGTTAATAATTGTGGGGAAATTGTTCAAATAATGAGATCCTAGCTTCAGTAATTGAGAGCGAAGTGCCACTATAAAACAACAGTTAAAGCTCGGAGGCGTAGTCTTGGGTTGTGTTCATCTGTAGGAATCTGATTTTGTGAAGTTATATTGGAGTGGTATCAACATTTTGTTGTCAGTAATCCTATAATGGGATTATAAAGCACATAGAGTGCCAATTTATTAAAGTCTGGAAGCAGGGATTTGAAAAGAAGGTAATTGAATTTCAAGCTTTAAAGATCAAATTTCCAATGTAACTGAGACTGAATTCTTGCTGAAATCCTTGGATATTGCAAAAGGGGTGTTCATTCTTCTCTGTAAAGCTTGTATCTGATGTTGTGTTTGAAATTACAGGTGTCTTGTGTTTAAAATTAGTTCTGTCACCTATCAGTCCAGGTTTTCTGGAAATTGAATTCAAAGGGAGAGAGAGAAATGATATTTTGCTGTTAAATTTTTCCTGATATGTTGCTTTGTTGTGTATGTGAAAATCTGTTGACAATGGCTGCTTGATATCAGGTGTCTTCAAAAGAGGCCAACCTGTGACATATTTGTCATTCTTGGTGAAGGTGCATGGCTCCAGTGAAAAAAAAAAAAAAACATACATAGAAGTTATGTACTGGTAAATTAAGAAAGAATAAAATGTGTCAAGTGAGGACAAATTTTAACCATTTGACAGAAGTTGTGGGGACGCAACTGCACAATGAGGACAAAAATCCTGTCCTGACAATTATGTCCTCATAAAAGTGATCTATAGCATGTGAAAGATGTAGATAAAAAATATTAGATCAGAGAGGACAAGTGGTGTGGGGATATGTCCTTACTAAAATTCTGTCTCAAAACCATTATCTTCATAATTCAAAAGAGAGAATTAGATAAACAGGAGAATGACTGAATAACATATATGCATCATCATCATACAGTGCATTCTCCTGTAGAAATTGTGAGGATGTCCTCACTTCACAGATTTGGTGAGAGAGAGAGAGAGAGAGAGAGAGAGAGAGAGAGAGAGAGAGAGAGAGAGAGAGAGAGAGAGAGAGAGAGAGAGAGAGAGAGAGAGAGAGAGAGAAAGTATATTACTGATGCTGTGTTCTGAATCATATACTAGAAATAATTTTGACTTATAGAAGCATGAAGTGATATCTTAAACTTTTTCAAAACTTTGGAGAGAGAGAGAGAGAGAGAGAGAGAGAGAGAGAGAGAGAGAGAGAGAGAGAGAGATTCATTGTGGGTGTACCTGATGATAGGGATTTATCTTCATTAGGTTAAATGTCCAAACATAGATACTGAAATTGAGCTGAAGTTTAGCAACCAATATTGAAATTGATTGTCGACAGAAGAAATGAGAGGAGAAATCGATAATTGATAGAAAACTAGCTGGCCTAGACCAATTATAAATGGACATCAGTGTACCCTAACCGATATTTAAAACAGGAATATTTAATGCATTGAAATAACAATGTGGATCTTTTCTCCTTCAATTTATGTTTCATTTAACATTTTTGATACCTTGTGTTTTTTTCCCAATAATTGTGTTATGCATGTTACCAGTGAAAAAGAAAGATCCGTAAATCAATTGGATCAGTTGTAAGGTTCTTTGTGAGTTCAAAGTACAGCTGTGCTTTCAGTGACAATTATTATTATTCTTTTATAGATACGAACTATATAAAAATATATGTTGAATATGGTTGTCACCCTGAAGAATATAAATTGAAAATCAGATTATTGTAATACAAATGTGTGTGTATGGTAGAGATGGATGAAGAGCTTTAATATAAGTTGAGTCCAGAAGTTTTTTTGAAGGCGGAGTGTGTGTGTGTGGGGGGGGGGGGGGGGGGGATGATCAAAATTTCACCCCAAAAAAGAGGTGGGGTGAATATCCAAAAGTGACCTTTTTTTTTTTACAAAAATAAAAATTCAACCAAACAAGAGGGGGGGGGGGGGGGGGAGTTGCAACCCCTGTGACCTGGCCCCCACCCCTCGCCCCCACCCCTCTAGATCTGCTACTCTTCTGTATACTTGATATTTCAATATTGGTCTACAATATTGTTTAAGGGGACCTTTATCAGTCATACAAGATAATAAAACGAAAAAGATAAAGAAATGAGTCTGAACTGTGATTTATAGCTATAAGAAGCTGCTGTGTAGCATTTTATGATCAGCAATTCTCCATAGGACAGAAATTGATAGTCATGATTAAATCTCCAAGGAAAAAATCCAATAATTCCAAGCTATTAATGGAGATATTGTATGAGGCTGGAACATATAGCATGAAAAGGGAGGGTATTTACTTTTCTCAATATTTTCTACTTCTTTCTCACACAAGTATTAGCCCTAAGGAGCTAGCAGTATGTGTCACTGTCAACATTTTGTTTTTAATTTATTGCCAGTTACACTGGCTGTGCATGGTGTTTCTGTAAATAAAACCCTGTGTTAAGGTGACCTCACAGATACAGCCTTCTAGGCTTAGTCAAATTAATTGTCATGCATTTCGATATCAGCCTTTCTAATTTATGTTATATTTCATGGAGAAGATAAAGTAAAATGAATTAAATGAAAAATTTTCAGTAACATGGACTTGAAATACAACATATATTTTTGAAATGGACTTTATTTTTGAAAATACAGTATTGTGTCAGCCTTATGCCAGCATACACTGTGAAGTGCACTGAAAAATGCTAAGTGTATGTTAATTAATCCTCAGTCTTACTGTTCTTGATATATTGCTTTCTGGGTTCATTAATCTTAAGTTTACTATGCATGAAGTATGTATTCTACATACAATGTAACGGAGAGGTTTAATAGTTAATTTCTATCAGAATTTATTTTTTGTAGCTTCAGAGGAGACAATGTGATGATGATGTTTGTAGATGTTCAACTTATAATTTTATTGTAGATGTTAACGAACTTTTAATTTGCAGCTGTCAATTAAAAGAACTTCAAATCAAAGATGGCAGTTTTTTATTTTCTTATTTTTATTTATTTATTTATTTATTTATTGTTTTGCAATTGTATGGAACCTGTATCAAGTTTAAATTTTTTTCTTTAGGAATAAAAAATCAGACAGATCATTAATCAGTATAAGCAAATTCTCTTAATTTATTTAAAATGGCAATTAACCTAAGCTATTGACTGAATTAATATGGGGAAATATACCTGCCTGAGCTAGGATGTCTTCTGCACAGCGACCTCTGTTAGGGCAGGCATATTTTCCAATATTCAGTCAATATATCCTTTTTTATTACATATTTTTTCGAATTATGTACACTTATCATTCTAGAACAGCACATTATAATATCTGAATTTTTTGTAGTTGACAAAGGTTCTTACCATTTATGCCCATTAATATCTGTAATCATATGTGACATCACAGTCATCAAGCATGTATGACATCACAACCGAATTAATATAGTCGCTAGGCATTTTAAAACTGTTGGATCACACTTTTCCATTTCCGTAACCGGATGTGGATCAAGTGGAAAGATTGCATCAAAGCGATAATTTATTTGCCGGATGTGCAAATGCGGATGAAGTTAAAAGGCTATTTAGAACCAAATTTCTGTATCATACTTATATGATGTGTTATTTCTAAGATTAATTTTCAGAATATATTCGGTTTTGGTATTATTAACGTCTCTTGGTCACTGTACTGAGTACAGAAACATAGAAGTGAAAATCGATGGTGGTAGAATATCTTAGCTATGTATGATATCATAGATGCGTATGTGTTAGGCCTGAAGCTTATATTTCACATCGTAACAATTATAATTACATTTGTGTACACATAACAATGAACTCTGTTGGCGTTAATCTACATATGAGGTTTATTTGCGGTTACGTTAAATAGCCGACTAGTCACAATTGGTTTTAACAGTACAGGCTTTGGTTCAGTAAATCCCCATGTACTCCTTAGAGTTTATTGAAAAGCATATAAAAATGTGCACAGTGAAAACTACCTAATCTTACACCTGTGAAATTGGTTTCACTGTGCATTCCGACCCTTATTTTTATTCGCAATTTCATATTTTCATTATTGTTTACTCTATTTATCCTGATACACTGTGTATTCTGCCAAAAGAAAAAAAAAAGTCTCATAGTGCATGTCGGATTAGACAGGTTTCACTGTAATAAGGAATTTTGTAATAAGAAATTTGATTAAGAAAATCCTCATTGGTTTTTGGGGTAGCATACAGTAAATTAGAGGTTTGATTATAAAAATCTTCATTATTAATGGTAGATTGGAAAAGAGCCTTCAAGCTGCCAGGGTTTATCCAGATGATGCTAAAGTATCAGAAAAGGAATTAAAGGAGGACTGTAAGTAAGTACAATCCCAACTAACTCCATACCAGTCTCTGACAGACTGCACCTCATGTTTCCAGTACAGTGAATACTATACAGTATAGTGAGAAGTTAAAGAAGTGTATAGCTGCATTAATTAATTTGATTTTTAAGTGTTTTAAAGAGGTACTACTGTACATTTTTTTTGCTACGTTGAAACATTTTTCAGTAAGAGAAGATTGTGTGAACCAGCTAGCTTTTATTCATGTGTGGGGACATTTTCGTGAAGTTTGTGAGTCTAGAAGCCTTGTCTTCACAAATATTTCTTTCAACAAACCAGTCCATCAATGTTTCACACATTTATTCCAGATTATCCCCACTGTGAAAATTGCTCTCTACAAACCAGTTCATCACTGCTAAATCGGGAAATAAAGTTGTGAATAAAAGTGACTGGTTTAGTCAGATTTAATTAAGGATAATGGAAAAAGGTTAATATTCACAAATGATAAGCTATCTGTGAATCTGTGATTTAAAACCAATGTGCTTTTTTCCTTGTTTAGAATTTCAATCCATGATTCTTCTGTTATTTCTGAATTTTGAAAATCTTTAAATCTTTGCATAGAGTAGAGTTGTTGTGTGCAGACAAGATTATTACAACAAAATCAGCAATGCAAGTGGCACTCTATTTCCATTTTGTCATCTGAAGAGGCACATTGTAGTGTTTGACAAAGTTCATTTAAGAATGTCTGTTGATTTTGGTCTGTGTATAGTTATATAGTCTCATAATGTACCTGTATGAGATAGAACAGTGCGACATTTAACTCCGGACACGACCTTGGTACAAGGTGTCCATGCTTTAAATCTCGATAATTAAAGTCGGGCCGGAAACTGCAACAGTTGGAATATTGCTTTAAAATTTTAAAAAATAAAGTCATGAAATGCAGATGTGTTTTTATTCTAATGTTTATTGTGAGAAATATGTTTAGAGTCGAAGACTTGTTCATTAACTAGGATATGTTTGCAGTCTATAGCATCACTATAGTATACATGTATATGTGGTTGCATGTTCATTTATAGGATGTATCTGTGCATGCATATTTTATCAAAACACAATTCCAAAGAACATTCATTAAAACATTTTTGTTATGTAATCTTTTGTGGTTTTTGTACATTATTTAGTATAATGGAGTTGGATATTTAGAAACAGTACATTAAGTCATCTGTAACCATACATTAAGTTGATTGATTGATTATTTATTTATTGCTTTCCACCACACTCAACAATTTTTCAGTTATCTGGTGGCGTCCAGTTTTTGTTGGTGGAGGAGAGAACCCAGATACAATGTACCTGGGAAGAGACCACCGACCTTCCGCAAGTAAACTGGCAAACTTGCTCACATAACGCCGTGGCCGAGATTCGAACACGCACCGACAGAGGTGAGAGGCTTTGTGATTTTGAGCCCGATGCTCTAACCACTCGGCCACGGAGGCCCCCCCTACATTAAGTTGACAAAAACTGTTGAATCGTAACTTAATGGACTTTTTTACTGTATGGTTACAGGTAACTTAAATGTACAGGTTTTAAATATCCAAATCTATATGTATTATGTTATATAACGTACAAAAAACAGAAAAAAATTACGCAACAAAAATGTTCTACAACATAACTTAAAACACAATTTTTTTTTTTTATTCTAGAACTCAAGAATAATGAAAAAGAGCAAATTTTTAATTTACGCATAAATATTAAACATTTATAGATGATGTTTTCAACAATGTATCATCTTTGGAGATGACAAATCCAATGCGAAATGACATATAATATCTTGATACATATTAATTTCATAACATGCACAGCAAGACGTTTTCTTTAACAACAAACTAAACAATTCACCCTTTTCACACAATTATATATGAATGCTCAGGCCATTAGGTAGATCCATTCCATGAATGTTTGAAAATATTTCCAACATATCCTCTTTTTTGATCAGAATTTAAATGTGAAAGACACATTTACTGATGAAATATTAATCTCACTAGATGCTCCATAATTTTTCATCGTTTTCATACATGAATCTGCCGGATTTTCGTGAATTATTTTAACAACTCTCAAGAATGTGGTCTGTTGTTTTCTTTTTTCAATCTACTATGTCACTCAAAATGCCATCTGTATTTTGATTGAGTTAGAAATATACTTTCTCCATCCAATGGTGACATTTTTATTTATTAAAATTTACATGGGAAATAGTCGTAAATCAAGTGAGCTATCATTTAAATCTAAACTTACCTGGTACTGTCCATTAAATTCAACTATACACCTTTAATTATTTTTACCCTTTTGTTGTTGTGTTTTGAAATGCCACTCAAGTGTCTAAACAATCGAGTGTGTTACATAATGGCAACATAGCCATCACCTGGGACAAATTTAGTAAGTTAACAATAGAGAAAATGTTTTAAGTAGGACAGAGTCCTTAAACTGTCCATTCTGTGAGAGAAAAAACTACTTTCATTTCTTTCTATCACAGAATGGACAGTTTCGGTTTTTCTCCTTTACTTAGTAAATTTGAAATGACAAAACTTTTCCAAAAACGATAGCATCAAAATCTATGACTTTTCAACACTTTGCATGATCATTTTCCTTGTAATAAATAAAGTATTGTTTTATTTTTTACTGTATAGACAGTTGTGTCGTTAATGAAAATGGAACTCAGTAATAGCCACAAATTGTGATTAGTCATCTCTTAAAAAAAATTATCATGTGAAACACCATCATATTTACATTTATATGCATAAGTACTATGAAGTTAATATCAAAACAAATGCTGGGGTTACTTATTGATGTTGGATGTAGTCATTGGAGAAAGGCCTTCCCACAGTTTGTTGGAACACTCATGGGCACAAATTAGGCTCATTCAGTAGCTTGCCTATTTTTTTTGTTTTTGTTTTTTTTTTTAAATTTTCTGAGACAGAATCTATTTAAAACTTCTTAATATGAAGAAGTAATGTCTTGCTGTGGCCTTCAACTCAACATTTATATGCATGTTTTATCAATGAACAATACTCTGTGTTCTTTGTTGAATTTAGGAGATTGATCATTATTCATTTCTTCACCTTTTCATTAAGTTTAATTCATATGTCAATATTTGACATATCTCAATACAGTTAAGACAAAAGACACCCTGAAATCTTTCACATTTGTTTCATTATTGGATGTTTTATTGAACATACAGACAAAAATAGCAAACTAACAACTTGACTATGTGACAACAGAGTACTTTCATCTTCTCCATCATCAACTTCCCATATTCATATAATGATATTCCATTATCACCTGCATGTATTGGAACCTATGTCTCCAAAATGATTCGATATGTGAGAGCATGTTCTGCATATCATCAGTTTTTAAACTGAGGTAGGCTACTAACAAATAAATTGATGCTATAGGTGTTTCAACAGTCTCATTTAAAGTCAGCATTTTGCAAATTCTATGATTGTTTTAATGATCTAATTTGAAAATACAACCTTTCGTCAGGTCAGATTTTCATATCAATTTTTAATTTGTTCTTTATTTGCTTATTTGACTACAAATTACTCTCTTTACCTGATCAAGATGCATGTTCATGGTGGGTGTGACTGGTCAACAGGGGATGCTTACTCCTCCTAGGCACTTTTATTGAGATTAGTCACTGTTTGTTATCGTCACCATTTGTTTATTTCACTTTTTTATTTTTGAAAGTTGCCAGATGCTGTAAATTTGTAAAAGTATACATATGTTTTATCAATTTTAAATAAAACAGGCATAGCTTATTTTTTTTATATCTAAAATGTATGCATTAGGATAGTTCCTGATCAATATGCATTTGCAGTGCATGCAGTAAAATTAAGGATACATGAGGAATCTGTTGAAGTATAATATCCACATTGTGTTTCTCTGTTTAATATTTTAATCATTAATGTTGTAATGTTAAAAAAATATAAAACAGAGGCTTCAGATGAAATAAAGATGGAGTAGTTTACTGCCATATGTTAATGCTATAACACTGTAGTATTCAAATGAAGGCTGAGCTCAGTTTGCAGTCATGCAGGGAAACTTATCTTGGAAACACCTGTTTTTTTTACAGCAACAACCTCTCTCTCTCTCTCTCTCTCTCTCTCTCTCTCTCTCTCTCTCTCTCTCTCTCTCTCTCTCTGTGTGTTTTAAGAAATAATTACAAGTATGATTTTCAAATTCTTTGTTTTGGTGAACATACAGATAAGCCAGCGTAAAGTAATTCATATATATCAGAAAACTCATGGATGACCCAAGTTTATGGTCATGTTCACCGTCATTAGATAATATTAGCCTCCGTGTGACCTTTGACATTTGCTGTGTTATATCTTGAGGCATTCATTTGTACATGACAACAACATCATTATATGTATACTTAAGTTTGTCCACATTATGTGTATTCCACAAACACCTACAAACTCTTTTGTCTGTATCTGTGTACAAAGTGTGGTTCAGCTGAAAGGGGTCCCCTGGGGATAGAATAGATCCTCAGTACCCCAGGGTTGTTGTAGAGGGCGACTAAATGCAATGGTCCTTTGAATGAAACCTCAAAAACCGAGGGCCTGTGTCACAGTAAGTGTGGCATGATAAAAATCCCTCCCTGCTAAAAGGCTGTTAGCACCAAGCATAGGCATAAATTGTGCAGCCCTTTACTGGCAGTGGTGATGTCCTCATATGAGTGAAGAATTCTCAAGTGGGACTTTAAACAATATACAATCAACCAACAACAGAACGGGATGCTTACATAGTGCCTGTCATAAGCCAAGCTTGGAGGGTTATCTTTTGATATTACTTGGTTTGTTTCTGACTGTAGGTTAGGTCCTTAAAGTAAGCTCATAGAAGGCAAGATGAAGCCAGCCAAAATTCTGTAGACATTTAACTCCCAACAAATTTCTGTAGACAGCAAGTTAAACAAACCTAATAAGTGTTTTGATTTGTCAAGAATCAATATGTTTAATATGTAAATAACACAATCTGAAAAGACATTCCAGATGTCATATTGCTGTTTTAATTCTGCTAGTGAAGACTGTTGTCTAAAGAAATTTAGATGGCAATTGCTTGATGTGTAATTAAATTATCTAATAACAGAGCTTCAATTTAGTCCATAGAAAACAATAATTATACAATAAAGGCCACTTATATTGAAGTTGCCTATATTGAGCTACCTGTTATATGGAACTATCGCTTATATTGAACTATCTGTTATATTGAACTATCGCTTATATTGAGCTATCTGTTATATTGAACTACCTGTTATATTGAACTATCGCTTATATTGAGCTATCTGTTATATTGAACTATCGCTTATATTGAACTATCGCTTATATTGAGCTATCTGTTATATTGAACTATCGCTTATATTGAGCTATCTGTTATATTGAAATATTGCTTATATTGAAATATCTGTTATATTGAAGTTGAAATAAATCCCCAGTACCGTTATTTATACAGTTCATTAGTGAACATTCCTGTCGGTCCTCTGAATTTCAATATACCTGGAGCAGTCTGTACAATGAACAATCCTAGCGTAGACCTTACTGTACAAAGTCTAATTACTATTTGAATGATAACTTTGTTTCTAGAAGATTTTAACACTGCATTGCTATGTTGAACACTGCATTGCTATGTTGAACAGTTTAAGGTCATTTAGAATTACGTTGCAAGCTGATCTTGAATAATACATAAAGACTGATATATGAAGGGGGGTGGTTGACTATCTGCTAGATATTAGTGATTTTTTTTCCGCAGGCATTGTTAATTCGTGTTTTATTATTTCGCATTGTGAACTGATCTCTATAGATGTATTAACTGATTTATTTGTGTAACATTTTATTTTGTTTCCCCTTTAATTGGCCATCCTTTAAAAATAGATATTTCTGTGAAGTAAATTTTGTCCCAGTTAAAGTGAGATATCTCTCACAGAAACGTTCAAGTAGAAGAATAATCGAGAATATATATATACATATATATAAAACTAAATGCCGTCGTAAGACAGTAACACCCGCACGCAAGTATTTGCCATTAAATATCCTTACTGTCGTACTTGTGTACCCTATATCGTTTATATATTCTCGCTTTTTGTGTCAAGATGCGTTAAGAATTCTGTTGGGCAAGTGCCCTGTGGTCATCCCAAACCCTAATTTATAATTGCTGAAATATATTTAAAACAATTGAGGTCCTGACCCCTCAGTAATATACACTCCTGCTGCACATATCAAGATGCATTGAGTATTCTGAAGGCCAAGGGTCATCCCAACCCCCATCATTTATTGATTGTTTAAATATCTTTAAAGTGGCGGATCCACGATTTCCGGAAAGGGGGAAGGGGGCAAATGTGACAATCAAGTATTAACCAACGTACTCAGACATTCTGGGTGCCAAAACTGGAGTTTTGCTCATATAATTTTGTAAATTTTTGGCTTAAAGAAAAGCCCCCCCCCCCCCCCCCTCCCCCTCCCCAAATCCGCCAATGCTTAGAAGTGGTCGAGATTCCAACTTTTAAAAGATATTTTTTTTTAGTATGACACAGTGCTCTGAGCACTAGCTAGGTTCTCGACTTCCATTTGGGCCACAGGGAATAAACGATTAATGATTGATTGATTATATATTGTTTAACGTCTCGCTCGAGAATTTTTCACTCATAAGGAGACGTCACCTTTGCCGGTGAAGGGCTGCGAAATTTAGGACTATGCTCGGCGCTTATGGCCTTTGAGCAAGGAGGGATCTTTAACGTGCTACACCTGCTGTGACACGGGACCTCGGTTTTTGCGGTCTCATCCGAAGGACCGCCCCATTTAGTCGCCACTTACAACAAGCCAGGGGTGCCGAGGATCTATTCTAACAATCCGGATCTTCACGGGTCAGGGAATAAACGAAGTTTGAATAAATGAAGAGTTTGATGAAGAAGGAAGTGTGACAAACGGACGGGTAACAACAATATACTAAAACGTTCTTTCGAAAGTGTGGGTATAAAAAGCACTAAACTTACCAATGACACGAATTTTTGAGATGACCTATCCGTTCCTAAGGACAGAAGGAAGAGACAGGTCGTTTGAAAAATTGTTCCTATCGTTGGTCATATATGATACTTCATATCACAATATATTACAAAATTCGATGAATACTATGCTAAACTCAGAGCGACTAAGCTTAAGGATGTTTTTGTTATATACCCGCTGAGATGCCCATGAATGATGATGCAATCACTGACAGGCCATTACGTGTGTCGTCTGTGGAATACCCGTGTGCCTGCAGAAAAAAAATGTCGATATTGTCGATTTTCTGTAGAGTCCCTCTAGTCCGTGTGAAGACTTGGGGAATCATAATGGATATCTTTTGTTGAAATGCATTGCCAATTAATACCTAACCCATATTATGTATAATGGCCTTTGATGATTGTTTTCATCGCTTAATTAAAAGTTACTGATGAGGAAGAAATGGGATGATGAGAGAAAAACTTCAATATATTTTGAAAGCCTTTGTGTTCTTCATCATGGTATATGTAATTAGAAGACTTCAGGCTCAGGTTTGGGAATTTCAAAAGCAATATCACGATGTTGAAAGTTTGTATCATCCGAGGTGTCTGATGCGGTTTTTCCAATTTGTCACAATGCCCGAGGTGTAGTGGAACATGAAATGTGATGAATGTTGTGAAGACAATTTTCATGGAAACATTTTGACCGCGCATGTATATTCACGTTCATTTTCCCCAATAATTTCCTTTAAAGTAATCCGACCCTCAGCTGTCAAAGTCTCATTTAATTTTGTAAGTGGGTTTTTATATGCTCAGAACTATTAATGATGCTAAACAACGAAATATCAGATGCCTGGAATGCAGGGTTATTTTAAAGGTCTCAGCATCGTTAATCGCACATCAGTGTAAAGAATATGAATCCCGACGTAAAGAATATCCGTTCTAAAATGTGTGATTATTAGCAACCAGCATGTTTGAAATCCATGTCAGCAGGTTGATTATGGATCATTTCATTAAAGGACAAAATCCTGAACCGGTAGTTACAGATAATATTTAAAGGATGGGGGGGGGGGGGGGGGGGGGGGGTTAATTATCAATGCGTTTAATAAGACTTGTTTAACATGCGCAAAGGTGAAGCACAGTTTTCAGTAGCAAGATATTCTTGTGAGTCACTGATCCCCCCCCCCTCCCCCCCACTATGACAGCAAAGTAATTTTGGTAATATGAAAGCCCTGGTACTAAGCGTTCAAAAGTTATGGCCAAGGTTAATTAAGAGTTTTCAAAAGTAGGTCAAATTCCAGTGTGAAGGGCTTGAAGTTTAAAAAAAATGTTGGTACAGAAAGGAAGGCCTTCTCATAAGGAATACAGGAGTGAAATATGAAAGCCCTAGCAAGCATTCAAAAGTTGCAGCCAAGGTTGAAGTTTTTTTCAAAAGTGGGCCAAAGTCCAAGGCAAAGGTCATGAGGTCAAAGAGTTGGTACCAACAGAAAGGTCTTGTCACAAGAAATACACATGTGGAATATGAAAGGCGTAGCACTAGGGTACAAGCTATGACCAAGGTTATTTTTTGTGGACAAAGAGACAAATCAAACACTACATGTCCCGAATCTCCGATTACGGGGGCATAGAACCTATTATGGCGAATTTGTGATAGAGTCGACTAATACCTTTTTTTAAACGGCATGGTAGGAAAGTTTATGAAACATCCCTATCACGTATTTTTGGGTATCAGGTAAATCGGAGAGAAGACTGCAGACACTAAGATCTTCATTGTATTTGTTTATTTATTGTTCACCATTAATTCTTTTTTTCACTGATTTAAAAAAAAAATTGAAGACACATGAGGGTAAGAACAGGAACACTATACACCGACAAAATAAAATCTATTTCTTATATTTACATTTTATTTTTATCTCTATTGGAATTCCCAGTCGTTTAAAATAGATTTGCGATGTTTATCTGTAGCAATACGCGTATTGTACAGCATGTTCATGATATGATTAATATAATTACAATTTATAAAGATCAAGATCTGAAAATAACGAACAGTGATGAATGTCATGATTCCTATAAAGAATATAAATTTGAGAGTAGGACATATACGGATCCCTGGAGACAGCAGAGGTGGGATCAGGTGCCTAAGAGGAGTAAGCATTCCCTGTTGACCGGTCAAACCCGCCGTGAGCCCTATATCTTGATGAGTATATAAAGAACGACTTAACACATTGATATGAAACACGGGAAGCAGCATTCAACCCGGTGATAAATTGTATTTGCAAATTAAATCATTATAAACGACCGTAGAATTTGCGAAATGCTGACTTTAAACAAGTGTTGAAACCCTTGTAGTGTCTATTGGACTCTCGATTTTAGAACTGATCATACGCAGAACATGCTCTTACACCGTATGCAGGAGATAATGAAATATAACTACATAAATAAGGGTTGGTAGAATATTGTTTAACATACCGCGTGATAATTTTTCACTCATATGGAGACTTCATAGATATGGGAAGTTAATGATGGAGAAGCTGAAGTTCTCACGTTTGTCATAAAGTTAGCCGTTAAACATCTATGTACAATAAAATATCCATTGAAGTGTGATATCAAAGGGAAAAACATTTGAAGTGAAAATATAATTATATGCATGTGGACGGCAGTAAAAGTCGCGCGTAAGCATATAGTTTGATAAATTGATATATGTACTAGTAGGGTTCTCCCACAGTTGACGTTTGTTACTCGTTAACTTGCCAATGTGTATATCCCAAATGTAACGAGGATGGACACCATCAACCATCACAGCAAGGTTAATGTGTGTTTAAAACACCAAAACCACAGTCTGGGACTATGAACTAATGGTACTCTTCCAGTGTCGTATCGTCGCGTGGGATCCGGGTTAGAGTAGGGCCTTTGAGTGAGTACCACTTACTTGTCGTTAGAGGCGGTTAACTAGATCATATCGCAAAAACCAAGACCCAAGTATCACAGCAGGTGTGGCAAGATAAAGATACCTCCCTGCTCATGAAAGACAAAAAGCGCCGAGCATAGGCCAAAATTTTGCAGCCTTTCACCGGCAATGATGACGTCTCCATATGAGCGCAATATTCTCGAGTAGGACGTTAAACAGTATACAACCAACCCACAGTATAACTAAACAGTGATGATATAAGTTATACAAACAGGAATAGCTAGCGGTATAAAGAGTCATACGACATTTCGTCAGTAATTTTATAGCAATACATCATATTTTATTATTATTATTTACGCATTTGTGTATTAAATTTGTTGTTTTCTGAGAGAACATGCCTTCAGTGGTTCGTGTTTATGACACGTGCTTTGTCAGCTTCGATAGATTACATTATATTGCATGATGTAAGTGCATGCACTGGTGATTGATTTTGAACATCAAATTTGGCGGTTTGAGTTTATTCTTGCAACTGAATGTCATTTTAATGTCTCTGTAATGACTACTGCCATCTATAAGAATCTAATGTTACGATGGAGATAAAGAAGTGGTCTCGATATTATTGGACATTCTGAACGTAATTTTTAATAAAACCAACTTGTAGAGAGGTAAGACGTGTTTATTGAGTTTTAATGTTTTGAAATAAACGAAAGAGAATGAAAATTTTTAATGATTGGCTTTATATTTTAAATTGTAAGTGATAGTTAAGTTTCAAGTAAATTAGTCATTCTTAATAAAAAAAACCAAACAAACAAGAAGTGATAGATTATATGTATAACTATGAAAGATGTACAATACCTGGGCTGTTCAGTTACTGATGGTATCTTGGAATAATTTCATTGAAATACATTCTTTTTAAGGAGGATCTTACTATGACTCAGGACTTAGATTACACACCGTATCCGTTTGATCTTATATAAATATACCATAAATATAAATTTTGAGCAAATAGAATAACAAAAGAACACAAATCTTGTTTTGATGTGAAAGTTTCTGCAGATATAGGAAAACTCGTACATGGTATAGAATGATTTGTCACGTTGTCTGTCAATGAACCCTGCGTGACCTTTAACACGTACTGACCAGTTCTATGGGAGCTTGTCTACATACCATTCATTTACACATTATGTACGATCCAATTTCTGCTGTATAAATTAATTCGCAACTGCACTGCGCAGCTTTTATATATCTACAAAGATAACACATCTGATATTTGATAAACAAGGAAAGTTGGAAACAGGTAATTAAGTAATAGTTGAAGTGTGACATTTATGGTGTTCATTCCAGTAAAATTGAGAATTTAGTACTCAGAATTTTTGTCTGTTGACGAGGTTTTAAATGATTAACGACATAATTTTGTACATTTTACGACACATATCTCTATACTGCGTAGTCATTCAATGTATTGGAGAAATTTGTACCGTTTTCATTTTCCTTGGAAAGTTGTATAGCGTAGGAATAATTTTGTTTGTCTGGTTGGTTGGTTGGTTTGGTTGGTTGGTTGAGAATTTTTCACTCATATGGATACGTCCCTATTGCCGGTGAGAGGCTTCAAAAATCGGGACTATTTTCAGGGCTTACGGCCTCTGAGCAGGGGGGATCTTTATCATGCCACACCTGCTGTAACACGGGCCTCGGATTTTGCGGTCTCTCCAAAGTCTGTACATAATTGTTACTGTTTGTATATATATATATATATATATATATATATATATATATATATATAACATATATGGCCTAGTGTTGAACATGATATATAAAAAATGAAATACAGTACACCATCTCTGAATGTCATAGAAGTTAAGACAGAAGACTATTATCAGACTATATGAATTTTCTACAGAAGAAGAGAATGAGCCGCAGGCTCTATACACCCATTAAAGGAGCGATTTTCTCTAAAAACATACCTGCATGTCTGCAGAAAATGTCAATATTCTCTAACGTGTCTTATATAGGTTTGAAGTTGAGGGGCGTCATTAGTGTGGTGGTCTCTTTCGTTATGCTACCCATTTCCAATATCTAACCTAAACTCAAGCATAATGCTCTTTGATGATTGTTTCCATCACTTAATTAGAAGTTACTGATGAGGAAGAAATATAAAGATGAGAGAAAAAAACTTCAATATTGTTGTGAAAGCCTCCGTAGGCATGCTTACAGTGTGAGTAATTAAAAGACTCGCGGGATGACCTTACAGGGATTCTCAGTGTAATAACGTGTCGACATTGTTGTCATTGTTTGATGAAGTCTGTTGTTTTCCTCAAAATTTTATGATGAAGTTGGTTTGTTGATTGGTTTGTTTATTGATTAGTTTTATTGTTGATTGTTTTTTTTTGTTTTACGTTCCATTCGACTTTTTGTCGATCGTGTAGAGACGTTGACGCTTTAGGTGAAATGACATGCTTAGTAAATGTTGACCTATGCATGGCGCTTTCGGTCGTGCCAGTGAGGGTTCTTCAATTTGACACATGGGACCTCCGCTTTTTTAGGTCACATCCGAAGGACTCGTGACTTTCAATTTCAATCGCGTGAGCGCATGGGAAAGGAAAAAGTCACTACCTATATTCAGCTGCAAAAGAATCGTCGCACTTGAGACAGGGCATGCTAAAAAAAAAAATTCAAGGCAATTAAAAAAGAATTGAATATTTGCTTATTTGTTGTGGGCATTTTGTAGATTTCCTGGTATATTGTACTCTATATTCAAGCACTTCCTGATATATTTGATTTTTTTTTTTTTTTTTAGCTTTTTGGGTTTCATGATCAAGTTTTTAAAAAAAAATGTCGTTTCGCGCAACCTTTCTTTTACAGTTTATTTGTTGTTATTTTATCGGGCTTCATTCTAGTTTAAAGTGCATCGCCAAAGTAAAGTAGTGAGTTAAGCCTGTTGCATCGTATGTACAGTTAGTGATATGCAAGTGGGCAGTAACACTACTTGTGTGTGTGTGTGTGTGTGTGTGTGTGTGTGTGTGTGTGTGTGTGTGTGTGTGTGTGTGTGCGTGCGTGCGTGCGTTTAATTTTTTTGATTTAAAGTCAGATTTAATTCATTGTCCAAACTTCGAATTTCAACTTTTTTCTTCCCCCTTTTATTCCTCCATGGGTGTGTTAATTGATGTTGATTAATTACCGCTAGGGACGAAATGGTTGTTAATCAACAACTAATTGCGTTTGAATTCTCAGTATTTGACTTAGCTCTTCACTTTCAACATCGTCTCAGGACTAAAAGCTACAGAATTACGAAAAGTTTTATAATCAATAATACATCATGCCTAATATTCTAGTACGATTCGTTTGCTATGTACAAGTAACATTTGTCACTTATTAAGCTACCTGCTACTAAAAGGTAAAGCCACTTTTGCCCATCTCAGCCGGGTTACGGCGCGTCTAATACCAACAGAAACACCTCCTATGAACTGTGAAAATGATAAGTAGTACATGGTACTGCCATTTGGACAATGTCATTCATCTGGAGATCGGTAGACGTATAAGGGTCGTCTATTAAGTCAAGGTGGCATTTCTGGACAAAAGTCACGTCAGGTAAATATGGAAGTGATATACCTGTAGTAATTGTAATGTAGGAATCCCAACTGCATCTTTATTTCAATATTCGCTTTGCGGTGAATCGTTTTCATAATTTTCAGTCATGATAATTTAGTATTGTTTGGTCGTTCAGATCAATTCATCAAATCAACGTTTATGTACTTGTACATTGTTCTGTGATTGATTTTGACCATGGCATCTGACAGTTTTACTTGGATCCTGTAACTTTGATGTCATTCATATCTTTGTAAGGGTTGCACTTATTGCCAATAATTTTTCTGCCATTTTACGAGAAAGAGAAATGTATTCAACAAGTGACAATATGCAATACTCGGCATCAAATGTCGCCTTTTTTTAATGCCCTTGTATCCCGCAGTCACGTTTTCGGTTTGGATATTACTTGTATGTATATTAGCTTCTGAAGTAAGGGGAGGGTGATCAGATTTAATGATTTGCGTTTTTGCGAAGGGGGATATCTGTGTGTGCTTCCGTAGGATGGATAGGCCACGGTGCTATTATCGGAGGTAACAGTCTGAAAGTCTTTGCAATCTCTAAAGCATTTTGTGATATATATATATATATATATATATATATATATATATATATATATATATATAGATAAATAGATAGATAGATAGATAGACAGATAGATGTGTGTGCTCTAAATACATGTATACTTTAAATGCTTTCTTGAAATATTTCGACCGTGTAATATATATATATATATATATTAAAGAAAGGGAATAGAGATGTTTTTTTCTTATTTTACTCCGATAAGACCTCTCTCTCTCTCTCTCTCTCTCTCTCTCTCTCTCTCTATATATATATATATATATATATATATATATATATTCGAAGAAATCATCTGTTAATCCAAATAGACCCTAAATAGCTAATTAAAATGTCTTAAACATTATATCACAAATTTCATTAATGCAATTATTTGCAATAATGCTCTCTCTCTCTCTCTCTCTCTCTCTCTCTCTCTCTCTATATATATATATATATATATATATATATATGATAGTTGAATTGTCTTTACTATCTGCCTCTGTACATAGGGGTGTCTGATGATAATCGTGATACTTGATACAGACACTCTGTGTATTTACTACTGTGTTGTTGGTCGTCCTTTGTTGTGGAAGATGACCATGCCATCTAGTCTTCAGCATTGTGATGTCATGACTTGCGCGCGACTTGGATTACAGTGAATGAGACTTGCGCAGAATCAGCCTCACTCTCGTCCTGATACGCCGGATCAAGCGGCAAGACGAAATCGAGACGATTGGGAACGGACTGGGTTGCAGGAGCTACCGGAATGTGACAGGTATGCCACTGATTCCGCAATATACAGGTAAATGCACCGAGTGTCTGTAATATGTATTACGTTTGGTTAAAATTGCATCTGAATTACGTCATAAAATCATTCAATAAATTTTGAATATTGATTGCTATAAATATAAACTTCAATAATTGATGTGTACCAGTCTGTAGAGTCTCGTGGACTTTCGAAATGTTGCTGTTGATACTTAGTTGAATTCAATTCGTGTTGTCACATCACGCAGCTATGCTATACCTTTTTAGTCATTCTTGGTAAAAAAAAAATATCTTCTGGCACTCAATCTTCATTTTTTTTTTTTCAAAAGATCATTATAATTTGCATATTTTGGAGCGAAAATTGAGAAATTGTGTTGATAAAGGAAAGCACGATCTATTATTCATGGTACTTGAATTTCTTATCAGTGGCTAGAAAAATAAGACGAGATACTTGATCTGTGCTCGGATGGTGTTCAGCAAAGCTTGAAATTGATATAAGGTGACAGGGAATGTAAAACCCTGTTCTATCATTTATGAGAGTTAATTTTTTTTACCCCTGTTTTCTTCTGAAGTGTTGTAGGATTTACTTTATAGTCTGTAAGTGTATTCTCTCAGATAAATATTGTAAATGGATGTACATGTTTGTAAATTAAGCGTATATTGAACTAAAGGTTAAGTTGTTTAGAACTTAATTTGGTTTTACAGAATATTTGATACTGGTATTAGAGGTAGATCTTTCTGGTATTGTTTCCTAAATCATTGTGGGGATCCGGGTTGGAATAGGACCTTAGTACCGTAAGAGGCGACGGCTCCCTGCTCAAACGCCATAAGCGCCGAGCATAGGCCTACATTTTGTAGCCCTTCACGTCTCCATATGAGTGAAAGATTCTCGAGCAGGATGTTAAACAATATACAACCAACCAACGGTCAGTGTTTATTTCAGGGTGTCTGCATCAATTTCAGTTACCTCTATGCAGTGGTATGAAAGCTACCCACATATTTCTAACGGCACTCTTCTCTTTACATATGTGCCGTGGCATCAAGATGTCGATTTTGCTAGTGATTATTCATTCAGGAAAACTGTTCCAATATCCGTGTGTTATCATATTGTACTCATCAATGATATTTCTGGGGGTAAATTCACCCTCTTTACGTTGAGATCTAAAAGCAGTAGGGAATCTTGTCTCGCTCAACGGGTTTGTGTAATCTTGCTCAAAAATCTGATCGCTCTTTTTCAAAGGATGTATAAGCCAATGCAAATTAAGTGTTATGGATTTAATCGAATCTCGTGAAGGCCTATTGGTATTGAAGTGCAAATTATATATTCTTTACATTTTTAATGGCTTTGTTGAAATGTTTAATGGAGAAGGAGTAACCCAAGCATGATATCGGAGTTGATTAAATGTTTGATTTCTTCAGATGATGACAGGTTTTATTGAAACGTTTTGGTGACTTTGAACTGTTAGTGTTCAAAATTTCAACTTCATTCAAAATGTGTATGTCTGTCATTACTTATGTTATCCAGCAGTGCAGTTTTCTTCTTAATATTGAGCTATCCGTAATGAATTCAATGCATTCACTTTATTGGGACATATATTTATAATTAAGAGTAAATAATTAAGAGGGGACGGTTGTATGGAATTGCCTGTAGTTGTGAATGAGTTGAACAGAATGAAAACAAATGGTTCGATTGATTACTTTTTCATGTTCGATTTTCTATGGATACTATTGTATTACTTTGTACACCCGAAATATATGCAACACAAATACTGTGAACAATGTCATCTATATTGCATGCGCACGTAAACATGACACTGTAACCACGCCGTAGTTGTGAATTTTTTAAATTATTTTTTTATTTTTGAAAAGTGGATTAAAATATTAACAATCCAATGATAACTTTATTATATTTATTTATTTTATTTTATTTTTATTGATTTATTTATTTATTATTATTATTTTGTTGTTGTATGAAGTACATTTGAGTAGTTGTGAGTGATAGATATTTGATTGGTCGCGTTACCATTTTCTGCTCATGATCCGCTGTAATTTAAAGGTGATTACTCTGTACTTTGTAACATTACTTTCCACAAATTCTCAACTTCCCTGCTCACTTAGTTTTCCCATCATGTTTCTCTTCATCACTGGTATTAGCATGATTAGCGGAGTGAAAAAGTAGAAATTGTTTGGCATACAGACATACCACAGATAAACAGCAAAGAATTTGCGTTGTTATAATTTGGGTAAACAGAAGTGTTACAAATGACAGGCGTATTCCGCGATAGATAAAAAAGAATAAATATTGAATAGTTTTGGTATATAAAGGGGCGGTAGATGGAGTCGGTTAGGCGACCACAGCAGAACATCTGATATTGTATGCTTCAGGAACTTGAGCTGTAACAGATTTTGCTAAGAGAGCATATATACTTAAAGGATTCACAATGGTGGCCTTCTAGTCGTTTTTTTTTTTAATCCGGGATTTAAGGTATTTATAAAAGGGAGACAACTTAACGAATGGCGAATAAAGGAGCTTCCTCCTCCTCCCCCTCCCCTCCCCCCCCCCCCCCCCCTGATTTTACACCAAGGAAAAAAGTTGCCGATCCTAAAACTTCAACATACCAACATCTCTGCCCTATTTTCCTTATGTAACCTTTTATTACACCCTTGTATTACTTAGAATAACAGTTTTCAATTTGCATTTTAAAACAAATATTTAAAAATGGAAAGTTCGCCTATTATCAGTGTACAGTGTATGTGAAATAGTCTCCCCTTTTGAAATTTACAACAAAATATAATCCTTGAGTACGTTAGATATTTAAATTTTTTCTGGTAATAATCAAATATTTTTCATGACCAAACATATTCTTTCATTTCACTTACTGAAGAGCATTTCTAATATAAATCCACGATTCAAGTAAAGACCGATTGGATTAGAAGTTTTTAAAGGTGTAGTGTCGGTATAAAAAATGAGCAGGTATCGATCGTTATGTGATAATGGGCTGTAATGACTCCGGCATTGTGTGTTGCACCTGACGGAGTGTGTGTGTATGTCTTGTGTGACCGCGGATCCATGCCGGTAGACGAACACAAGCGACAGAGCGAGCGTGTTTTGTATACACTCTTTCCATTCACACTGAGATCGCAATGACTTCTGTCTCTATAGCATCTCGTAGAAGGGCTTTGTGCTATTAAATAGACCCTTTACCAGGGAGGATTATTTTGTGTAGGAATATAACGATTATCGTGATTGTTGAGGATTTCAGTAAGACAACGGTAAGAGATAATTCTAGTTAAAACTATTGATCATTCATATTTGGTCATATCATAATCATTTTCTTAAAATCTTGTGGCTTCGATTTCAGTTCTGCATCCATGAGCAATGCGCATTGTCTATGAATATCTGCTTATGTGATGAAATACATGTATATATATATATCTCTCTCCGTTAATTTATTGCAGCGTGTATTCTCTTCATTCATCAACTCTCTTGTGTCTGCCGTACGTTGTGGTTCTGTTGTCGTGGAAAGTTTTTGATAAAGGTAGTGATTTCTTTTTTCTGAGGACAGTGTAGTGTTTGAAGATACGCGTGACAAAACGTGTTCCACATGAGTTAGAATCAAATATGCAGTGCACAGGGAACTAACTGTCCATAAGGGTTAATTATCATTTTAATATATTGCGGAAAGATTATTCGTATGTGTCGCGTTGGAACAAAAAGTACTCTACGAATGATTAGTTTCTTTTTAAAGTTACACTACTTGCCCACCTAATTAAGAAAACATACAGTTTATGTCTCCATTGTTCAGAGTATAAACACCAAACAGCCATTTCAGTGTGGAGTTCTTATGCAATGGCTTTTTTTTTGGTACATTCTGTGCAAGTTTTTCATTACTTTTCAACAATGAACAGATAAGAATATGCAAGCAGTTTTCAATTTGCGAAGTTTTGATGCTTAGTGCTCTATGCAATTGTGTGTACTTGTGTAATTTTGGGGCTTTTGAATTCGGGGATGACTTTTAGGGTATGTTCTTAAACAAGGTTTCTTGAATAGGTGTCAATTCTTTGTATGTATTCAAAACTCGAGGATCTTATCTCTGGTTTGCCTTGAGATTTGACATAAGTTGAATTAAATATGCTGACAGTGATGGAAATGTTTTCACCGCAGCATAAATTGATTTAAAGTATAAATCATCGATTCTTACATATGTTTACAAATATATATATATATATATCCTTTAGTATGGATAAAAGGGAAGTTGTGTGGAATATATCTTCCTTTGCCGTTGTTTGAAGTTCTGCTGAGCGGTATACTTTAAATGACCCTTTTTTCGGACAGGTGCGACTTTTATGTTTGATTGAAAGATGCGATATATTTTTAAGGCTACTATAACACACACACACACACACACACACACACACACACACACACACACACACACACACATATATATATATATATATATATATATATATATATATATATGCCTGCAGTATTATATCATTTCGCTGTTTATTTATTTATTTTGTATTAATTTTGTAAGATCATATGACTAAATGATAAGGTACCTTTTACAAAGTTCATTCCTCTTGTCTTATATATGACATCTTTGTTGGCACTGAAAACCCAGTATTTATTCACGTAGAATCGTTTCTATAAATATTCTTGTCTGTCACAAGGACCCGCAGTCGAGGAAGACTGCTATTTTCATTAATATTATGAACATCGTTTCTTAAATATTGCTGAAAACTTAATATGGACAACAGACTGAAGTTTGTGTGTTTTTCCCCAGTAATGTAATATTGCTATGCGTACACAGAATCTGGATATGCTGGCTGTCGACGTGTATGAGGATGTGGACTCGTGCGCATAGTGATGTTAGGGGATTACTGCATTGACTGTTTGGTTCGCTGTGATATCACAATACATCGCAGGCTATCTCGTGCATTGTCCAGATAATCTGTGTGTGCCTGTTGATTTCAATGCAGTAAGTTCTGATTTCAGTGCAGTAAGTTCTGATTTCAATGCAGTAAGTTCTGATTTCAATGCAGTAATGATAAAGTACAGTTATAGTTTGACGGGATTTAGAACTTGCTAGGAGTTAGTGAAATTGTTTGATTCAAGTGTCCTGCTTGTCTCAGTGTGTCACTGGTATAAAAGCTGTAAATAATCTAAACCTGTCATTCCCTCAACAAGTGGACGTCAAGTTTGAAAATATTTACTTGGCTGTGTTTATTGATAAGCTTGGGGGCCCCAAGATTTACGTTAAGGGTTTTTAAAAACACTCGTACGCCCTTTGACGACAGCGAGGTCAACGAAAGGCACATTGTCCAAAGACGTCGGAAATAATAAACCCGGTGTTTTTTCCTTGAGCTCACATAGATATTCACACACGGAATAATACAAAAGTAAAGATCATTTCTATTACACTGTGAAATCCTTTGGTGCCAGATATACAATACCCGGATTTAAATATGTCATACTCTGATGGACGAGGAAATTGGATTATAAGGTAGGTGAAAGAAAGGGGTTATTTCGTCAATTAGGGTGTTTCTTTCAGATGGTATTTAATTCTTCAGTAGTCTGCTTAAATTACTTGGCAAATTAAGAAAGTCATCGATCGCTGTAAATCATTAGAATGATAGAACTAAAACCGTCAATTTTCCCTGTCTGTCTGACTGACTAAAAACGAAGACAGTCTGAATCAGGGGAGGGATGATGGCGGCAATACTTCTTCTTCAAACCTTTCCTTTTCTGATTATGATAGTGATAATTTGTGCAATAAATCGCTTGTTGGCTAGGCTATTTATTAAGAATTTATTGCAATTTGTTAAACTGTAAAATTTGTCTCATTGAAAAATCAATCAGGAAAAACAATAATTGTTGAAAGATAACAAAAAAACCCCTCACCAATAAATAAGATGTGGGGTTTATTATTATCGTTCCTAGGCGAATTCATTGACCATGAAAAATGCAACCGAGTAACAAATGCTTCATCGATTTTCGTTATTAGTTGTTGTGACTCTTTTCTGTAGTTGTAACCGAACGTAATGACATTGTAGACGTATTTGAAATTAAATTTAGTGTATACCTTTAAATCTTAATTACTGATTCCATTGTGTAAACAAAAGCCTGGCCGTTCAGTAGATAAGTGTCACTAATGTAATGAGTTTGTGCCTTTTTGAACAAGTTAATGAAATGAATTAGTAATTAATCGGCAATGAATTGTTTTCGACTTGCGTTTACTTTAAACAGAGTGTAACTGTTGGTATTCTTCTTTCCGGCTATCGGCACCTAGTTTTGCAAACGTTTGAAGTTGTTATATAAGACATTCGCCTGTGTACATGATCGACATGAGAATATGATTGTGTGTGTGTGTGTGTGTGTGTGTAGTGTTAGTGTAAACAAAAACGACATATTTCTACACTAAACTAGAAACAATCCCATCAGTCATTTTCATATATATATATATATATATATATATATATATATATATATATAAATATATAGATAGATAGATAGATACAACT